>JAJTUV010002808.1:0-104197 GCA_021653895.1 Mastomys natalensis | reverse complement strand
AAGGAGAAATATTAAAAAAAAATGTAAAGGGAGATGAAATTGTAGATAGAAAGCCTAGGAAAGAGATCAGGAGTAATAGACACAAGCATCACCAACAGAATACAAGAGATAGAGAATCTCATGTGCAGAAGACTATTATGCGAAAACATTGATAAAAACTGTCAAAGAAAATGCAAAATGCAAAAAGCACCTAACCAAAAACATCCAGGAAATCCAGACAAATGAGAAAACCCAAACCTAAGGATAACAGGTATAGATGAGAGTAAAGATTCCAGCTAAAAGGGACAGTAAACATCTCACAAAGTTATAGAGAAAAAATTCTGTAACCTAAAGAAAGAGATGTTCTTGAACATAAAAAGAAGCCTACAAAACCCCAAATAGATCAGAAAAGAAGTTTCACCCGTCAAATAATAATAAAAACATCAAATGCACAAAACAAAGAAAAAAATACTAAATCAGTGAGGGGAAAAGGTCAAGTAACATATAAAGGCAGACCTATAAGAATTACACCAGACATTTTACCAGAGACTATAAAAGCCAGAAGATTCTGGACTGATATCATACAGACCCTAAGAGAAAACATAAGAGAACACCAAATTGCCAGCCACACTACTATACCCAGCAAAACTCTAAATTATCATAGATGGAGAAACCAGATAGTCCATTACAAAACCAAATTTACACAGTGTCTTCCACAAATCCAGCACTTCATAGGATAATTGATGGAAAACTCCAACACAAGGAGGGAAATTACAAACATTAAAAAGCAAGAAAGTAATCTTCCAACAACCCTAAAAGAAGATAGCTACACAAACATACCCTCCACATCTAAAAACAAAAAATACAGGAAGCAACAATCTTTTTTTCCTAATATCTCTTAACTTCAAATAGACTCAACTCCCCAATAAAAGACAATAGACAAATCAGACTGGATACACAAACAGGTCCCAGAATTTTGGTGAATACATGAAATGTACCTCAG
This sequence comes from Mastomys natalensis, assembly GCA_021653895.1. Taxonomy (NCBI): domain Eukaryota; kingdom Metazoa; phylum Chordata; class Mammalia; order Rodentia; family Muridae; genus Mastomys; species Mastomys natalensis. The sequence goes on along the minus strand of JAJTUV010002808.1, from coordinate 103,215 downwards.
TGACAAAGAAGACATTACCTCAGAGTAAAAGGATAGAAAACAATTTTCCAAGCAAATGTTCCAAAGAAACAAGCTGGAGTAGCCATTCTAATATAAATAAAATTTGACTTTAAAACCAAAAGTTATCAAAAAAGATAAGGAAGGACAATTTCATATCATTAAAGGAAAAATCTACCAAGATGAACTCTCAATTTTGAACATCTATGCTCCAAATGCAAGGGCACCCACATACATAAAATAAACTTTACTAAAGCTCAAAGCACACATTGAACCTCACACACAATAATGTGGGGAAACTTCAACACCCCATCTTAGCAATGGACAGATTATAGAAGCAGAAAATAAACAGAGATACAATGAAAATAACAGAAGTTATGAAGCAAAATGGATTTAACAGATATCTATAGAACATTTCACCCTAAAACAAAAGAATATACCTTTTTCTCAGAACCTCATGGTACTTTCTCCAAAATTGACCATATATTGGTCACAAAACAGGACTAAACAGATATGAAAAGATTGAAATAATCTCTTGCATCCTATCAGATCACCACGGATTAAGGTGGTCTTCAATAATGACAAAAACAATGGAAAAGACCCCAATATACGTGGAAACTGAACAACACTCTACTCAGTGATAACTTGGTCAAGGAAGAAATAAAGAAAAAAATAAAAACTTTTAGAATTTACTAAAAAATGAGGACACATCATACGAAAACTTGTGGGACTCAATGAAAGCAGTGCTAAGAGGAAAAAATCATAGCTCTAAGTGCCTACAAAAATAAAACTGGAGAGAGCATACATTAACAACTTGACAGCACACCTGAAATCTCTAGAACAAAAAGAGGTAAATACACCCAAGAGAATAATCAGCAGGAAATAATCAAACTCAGGGCTGAAATCAACCAATTAGAAACAAAAAAAGAACTGTACAAAGAATCAATAAATCCATGTAAGAGGAGTTAAGGTGGGAGGAGTTAGGAGAGAAAGAGGAAAAGGAAGAGGAGGAGTTAGGAGAGGAAGAGATAAAAGGAAGAGGAGGAGCGAGAGAGGCAAAGATGTAGGAGCTATGAAGACGGATGTTCACATGTCTGTAGCAATCAAAGGTAGTTGGTATCCCTAGGTTGAGTATTGGGTTACACTTCTGATTGTATGGGTATCTTGTTACTGATCATTGCCAAATTATATAAGCTTTGATTAATCTATAAGTATTAGAGTCTCATTCTCTTACTGGGCCCGCATGGATGGTAGAATGGTCTGGGCAATGCCCTGCCTTGAGGAGACAGAGTGGAAGATTGGCAGAGCCATCTCTCATGCTGGCATCTAGTGGGTGGCAGGGCTGATTTTTCTGGGTGGCTGGTTCTAGCTGCAGCATGCACATGGCCTCTGGATGAGAAACATATTGGCTGGGCTAGGAAGAGCCACTGCAGCTTAGATAGTAGGCCTGAGCCAGAGGCCAATTTAAATATTTACTACAACAAAACCAAGAGCTGGTTCTTTCAGAAATCCACAAGATAGATAAATCCTTAGTCAGACTAACCAGAGGCAAAGAGACAGTATCCAAATTAATATTAGAACTGAAAAAGGAGACATAAAAGCCAGAAACTGAGGAAATTCAAAAAATCATCAGATCCTACTACAAAAGCCTATACTTAAAAAAAACTGGAAAATCTGGATGAAATGAATAACTTTCTAGACAGATATCAGGTACCAAAGTTAAATCAGGAGCAGATAAACCATCTAATACAGTCCTATAACCCATAAAGAAATAGTAGCAGTCATTAAAAGTCTTCCCACCAAAAAAAAAAAAAAAAAAAGCCCAGGATCAGATGGTTTTAGTGTAGAATTCTATCAGACCTTCAAGGGAAGACCTAATACCAATTCCCTTCAAACTATTCCACAAACTGGAAACAGAAGGAACACTACCCATCTTGTTCTATGATGCCACAATCACGCATTATACCTAAAAACTCATAAAAAACCCAAAAAGTAAGAGAACTTCAGACCAAACTCCCTTATGAATATCGATGCAAAATATTCAATAAAATTCTCACAAACTAAATCCAAGAACACTTCAAAACAATCATCCATCATGATGAAGTAGGCTTTATCCCAGGAATGCAGAGATGGCTATATAAACAAACTCAAAGAAAAAACCACATGATTATCTCACTAGATGCTAAGAAAGCATTTGACAAAATTCAACATCTGTTGATGGTAAATTTCTTGGAAAGATTAGGAATTCAAAGACATACCTAAACATAGTAAAAAATAATATTCAGCAATCCAGTAGCCAACATCAAACTAAATGGAGAGAAACTTGAAGCATTCCTACTAAAAATCAGGTACTAAAGAAGGCTGCCCCACTCTCTCCCTACCTATTCAATATAGTACTGGTATTCCTAGCTAGAGCAATTAGACAACAAAAGGAAGTCAAAGGGATATAAATAGGAAAGGGAGAAGGTCAAAATTCACTATTTGCAGATGATATAGTATACTTAAGTGACTCAAAATCTTCCACCAGAGAACTCTAAATCTGATAAAGAACTTCAGCAAAGTGGCTGGATATAAAATTAACTCAAGCAAATCTGTAGCCTTCCTCTACTTGAAGGATAAACAGGCTGAGAAAGAAATTAGGGAAATGACACCTTCACAATAGTCACAAATAATATAAAAATACCTTGGTGTAAATCTATCCAAGCAAATGAAACATCTGTATGACAAGAACTTCAAGTCTCTGAAGAAAGAAAATCGAAAATCTCAGAAGATGGAAAGATTTCCCATGCTTGTGGATTGTCAGAATTAATATAGTAAAATGGCCATCTTGCCAAAAGCAATCTACATATTCAATGCAATCCCCATCAAAATCCAACTCAATTCTTCATTAGAGATAGAAAGAGCAATTTGAAAATTCATTTGGAACAACATAAAAAAACAGGATAGCAAGAACTATTCTCAAAAATTTAAAGAACCATCTGGGGAATCACCATCCCTGATCTAAAAACTATACTACAGAGCAATAGTGATAAAAATCTGCATGGTATTGGCACAGAGTCAGGCAGGAAGATCAATGGAATAGAATTGAAGACCCAGAAATGAACCCAGTCACCTACGGTCACTTGATCTTTGACAAATGAGTTAAAACCACTCAGTGGAAAAAAGACAACATTTTCAACAAATGGTACTGGTTCAACTGGAGGTCAGCATGTAGAAGAATGCAAATCGATCCATTCTTATCTCCTGTACAAAGCTCAAGTCCAAGTGGATAAAGGACCTTCACATAAAACTAGATACACAGAAACTAATAGAAGAGAAGGTGGGGAAGACCCTCGAATACCTAGGCACAGGGGAAAAGTTCCTGAACAGAACACCAATGGCTTATGCTCTAAGATAAAGAATTGATAAATGGGACCTCATAAAATTTCCAAAAATTTGCTTCTGTAAGGCAAAGGATAATGTCAATAGGACAAAGCAGCAACCAACAGATTGGGAAAAGATCTTTGCTAATCCCCACATCCGATAGGGGACTAATATTCAATATATACAAAGATCCCAATAAATCAGACTCCAGACAACCAAATAACCCTATAAAAATGGGGTACAGAACTAAACTAAGAATTCTTAACTAATGAATACCAAATGACTGAGAAGCACCTAAAGAAATGCTCAATATCCTTATTCATCAGGAAATGTAAATCAAAACAACCCTGAGATTCCACCTCTCATCAGTCAGAATGGCCAAGATCAAAAACCAGGTGATAGTAGATGCTAGTGAGGATATGGAGAAAGAGGAACACTCCTCCATTGTTGGTGGGATTTGCAAATGGTACAACTACTCTGGAAATGACTCTGATGGTTCCGCAGAAAATTGGACATAGAATTACCTGAGGACCCAGCTATACCACTCCTGGGCATATAGGCCATAAGATGCTCCAACGTATATCAAGGACACATGCTCCACTATGTTATAGCAGCCTTATTTATTAATAGCCCAGAAGCTGGAAAGAACACAGATGTCCTTCAACAGAGGAATGGATACAGAAAATGTGGCACATTTACACAATGGAATATTACTCAGCTATTACAAACAATGAATTTGAGAAATTTTTAAGTAAATGCATGGGAACTAGAAAATATCATCCTGAGTGAGGTAACCCAATCACAAAACAACACACATGGTATGTACTCACTGATAAATTGGAATATTTGCCCAAAAAGTTTGCAATAACCAAGATACAACTCACAGACCACATGAAGCTCATGAACAAGGAAGACCAAAGTGTGTGTGCTTTGGCCCTTCTTAGAAGGGATAACAAAAATACTCATGGGAGCAAATGTGGAGAACAAAGCTTGGGACAGAAAACTGAAGGAGGAGCTGTCCAGGACTGCTCCACCTGGGTATTCATCCCTTGTGCATTCACCAAAGGTAGACACTGACTGATATAGATGCCAGGAAGTGTACCTTGACAGAAGCCTGATATAGCTGTGTCCTTAAAGGTCTGGCAGACCCTGAATATACAGAGGTGGAAGCTCACAACTAACCGTTGAGCTGATCAAAGGGGTTCCCAATGGAGGAGTGAAAGAGAAGACTGAAGGAGCTGAAAGGGTTTTGCGGCCAATGAGGAGAGCAAAAATACCAACGAACCAGAGCTCCCAGGTTCAAACCACCAGCCCTTGAAGCACATAGGGAGGGGCCCATGGCTCCAGCTGTAATTATAGGGGAGGATGACAGTGTCAGGAGTAGATAGGTGAGGAAGTCCTTGGTCCAGTGAAGTCTGGATGCCCCATTTGGTGGGGAAATCATGGGTGGAGAGGTGAGAATGTGGGGGGTGGGTAGAGGCTTTTATCCTCATAGAATTAGTGGGGAGGGGGATGCATAGGGGTTCTGGGTGGGGGGGGAATGGGGAAAGTGGATTACATCCGAAATGTAAATAAAATATTAAAAAAAAAAAGAAATGAATTCAGCCCACTACAAAATGTTTGCTTTTGAGGAATAATTTCACACTAAAAAGGAGGGAAAGTTTGTTTCTATTTGAAAAATTTTCCTTTGTTACTCTTTCTAATTTTTTATAGAGGTTATAATTAAGTTTCATGATCACAAAAGTAGTTTTAATAGACAGTCTTTGTGACCCTTCTGTTTTTATGCTTTTTAAATGACTGAAAAATTATTTTATTCAAATTATGTTTTTCCAAAATATTCTCTTCTGTGATAGTTGTCATTAAATTTTTTCATACCATTTCAGAAAACAGATTTGGTGTCATCTGTGCCTCAGAGAGCAAATGATGGAGCAAAATTGTAGAAGATGTTCCATGTTTTCTGTGTGAATTGAGTGACCGAGTAACCGAGAACACAGGAGCACTGTCTATAGGAGTCTGCTAAACCAACCTGTCAATAATTCCATTGAAATTTTAATCTGACCAAGAGATAGGTTCACAAGGATTTCCTGACTTCAAATACTTCCTTCTCTAGCCTCTTCCAACTCCCACCAGGTAGCCAAATATGGTTAATGTCCTCAGCACCTTCACTCAGCCAGCAGGTATCTGTGGCCAGAAACCAGAAATTTAGAAGCCATTGTCCTAATAGATGTCAAGATCCTTCCACAATCTGCGAATGAATGGACCCTCCACTACAGAGAAATGGGCCAACTCATGTAATCATTCGGCTATATCTATCTAATTTTTATGATTTAATAGTAAGTGGCGGTCAGCATGTTGAAGAATGCATACTGATCCATTCTTATCTCGATGTACAAATCTCAGTCCAAGTGCATCAAAGACCTCCTCATTAAACCATTTACACTGAATCTATTAGAAGACAAATTGGGAAAGAGACTCCAGCACAATGGCACAGGGGAAATTTTCCTGAAAAAAAAAAAAAACACCAATTGCCAGACTCTGAGATCAAATATAGACAAATGTATCTCAGAAAATTGAAAAACTTCTGTAAGGCAAAGGACACTGCCATCAAGACAAAACAGCAACCTACTGAATTAGGAAAATATCTTTACCAATTTTACATCCAATAGATGGGTAATCGAATAGGTACTAAGAACTCAAGAATTTAGACTCCAAGAGAACAAATAACCCTTTTAAAAACAGGGTATAGAGTTAAACAAAGAATTCTTAACTGAGGAATCACAAATGACCTAGAAATGTTCAACATCCTTAGTGATCAGAGAAATGCAAATCAAAAACAATGCTGACATTCCACCTCATGCCAGGCAGAATGTCTTAGATAAAAAAAAAAAAAACAAAACAAAAAAAAAAACCTCAGATGACAGCAGATGCTTGCAAGGATTGGAGAAAGAACAACACTCTTCCATTCCTGGTAGGATGCAGATGATACAACCACTCTGGATATCTGTCTGATGGTTCCTCAGAAAATTGGACATATACTCAAAATATATTCCAGCAAATAGCAAGGATACATGCCTCATATGTTCATAAGTGGATATTAGGAAAAAGCTCAGACTACCTATGATATAAATCACAGACCATATGAAGCTCAAGAAGAAGGAAAACCAAAGTATAAATGCTTCAGTACTACCTGGAAGGGGGAACAAAGTAATCATGGGAGGTAGAGGGTAGAGCAACTTGGGAGGAAGAAAGGATGGAGAGGCAAAAGGGGGGGGGGCACTATCAGGTATGGGAAGAAACTGGGAGATGTTCAAAGGGTCAGGAAATTGAACAGAGGTGTGTAGCAATGGGGATGGGGAACTGGGGAGTAGCCACCATAAAGTCTCAGAAGCCAGGAAAGCAAGAGGCTTTCAGGACTCAACAGGGATGACATTAGCTGAAATAAACAACAAAGGAGAGAGAGAACCTGTAGAGAAAATATTCTGATTGAGGATTGGGTCACCCAGCCATCTCAAAAATATTAACCTGGAATTGCCCTGTCTAGAGAAAATGCAAGGTCAAAGAGTCGGGCAGAGACTGAAGGAAAGGCCATCCAGAAACTGCCCCACTTGGTGATCCATCCCATATGCAGACACCAAACCTAGACACTATTGCTGACAGGAGTCTGATATAGCTCTCTCCTGAAAGGCTCGGCCAGAGCCTGACAAATACAGATGCAGCTGCTTGCATCCAACCATTGGACTGAACCCGGGGACTTCAATGGAGGAGTTAGGGTAAGAACTGAAGGAGTTGAAGGGGTCTGCAACCCCATAAGAAGAATAACAATAGCAACCAAATAGACCCCCCAGAGCTCCTAAGGACTAAACCATCAACCAATGAATACACATGGAGAGACCAATGGCTCCAGCTGCATATGTAGCAGAGGATGGTCTTATTTGGTATTAATGGGAGGGGAGACCCTTGGTCCTGTGAAGGCTCAATGCTCCTACGTAGGGAAATGCTAGGGCTGTGAGATAGGAGTGGGCAGCTGGATGGGGAAAGTACCCTCATAGAAGCAGGGTGGAGGAAGATTGGAATAGGGGCTTTGTGGAGGGGAAACAGGGAAGTTGGATAACATTTGAAATGTAAATAAATAAAATAACCAATAATTTTTTTTTTTTAAAAAAGAGTAAGCATTAGACTATATGGTAGAAAATATGATATATTTTAATATATTTATTGATTTTACCTGTGTATATAATCAGTGTACATGCAGTCTGATACAATGAGGTGGAAGACTCTGCACTCCCATATCAAATAAGGTAGCTAACGTGTCTCATCTTATATGTTAACTATCATAATGAACCTATGATTTCTGCTGATTGAATTAACTTTTCCTTGGGGAAAAAAAAAAACAATATTCATCTTAGTTGGACACCACCAACAATACAAAGTACAATTTCAACACAGTACACCTTGCTGAAACCAGTATGTTTCTTTTTGTTTTGTTTTTTGTTGTTGTTGTTTTTTGTTTTTGTTTTTTTGTTTTTTTTGTATAAAGTGTTACTAACAGGAATAATGATGATGCTCAAACAACTGCAAATTCCTGTTCTACATGAAGGGTGACTTCATGGAAAACTACATTACTGAGTCATCCTTTCAATTAAGATTTCCCAGGGACTAAACCACCAACCAAAGAGTATACATGGAGGGATCGATGACTCCAGTCACATATATGGCAGAGGATGGCATTGTCTGGCATCAATAGGAGGAGAAGCCCTTAGACCTGTGAAGGTTCAGTTCCCCAGTTAAGGAAAAGCCAACGTTAAGCTGGGAGTGGGTGGATGGGAGAAGAAGCACCCTCATATATAATCAGGAGAAGGTGGGATGTGAGAGTGGGTTTCTGGAGAGTAAACTGGGAAAAGGAACAACATTTGAAATGTAAATGCATAAAATATCCAATAAAAAAAGGTTTCATATAAAAATCTAATATCTCCCAAGACCACTTAAAGTTGGGGTGGGACATTATCTTGAATCCTATATAAGAGGATTTTGACCTCTTTCATTCAATGGGATCTGTTGATTCTATTATCAATACCATATACTTAGCCATTTTTTAATTCTCAATTGGAATACTACTATTAGTAGCCAATAATTAGATTTCATTAAAGTGGAGATATATTGAAAGCAGTCTGTTTCGATATTTGTATTCTTTGAATTATAAAGAAAATTACCTTTAAAGGAACAGGAAATTGTGCATTGTTATTTCACATTTGACTAATGATTCTATTTAAAACATGCACAGGTTTTTGTTGTTTGATTCATAAATTTTGTTTGTTTGCAATTATTTCAGTCAGATCAGGCTGATTTGAAATTCAACTTGTAGCCAATGCTGGTCTTGAACTCAGTCTCCAAATACAACATATTTTCGGGAACATAAGCTCAGGAAGAATAACTTGAGATTCTTAAATACTCAAAACTGACTTTAAAGGCTACAAGAACATAGGGGTTTAATAAACAGGATTACCAACATTTTACATATTTTAACATTAATAATATGAAATATTGTATCTTGATGATATGGTAATATATCAATGTATCAAAAAGAGGTTGACTGGAATTTCCTTATTGCATTCAGATATATGCTTATGTTTTTGGTTGTAAACATGTGGAAGGGAGACCACCAAATCTTACCTTTGTTCCTGATTTTTTTTAAGAAATATACTTCCTAGGAAGGACAGAACTCAGTTAGAACAGAAGCATCATTAAATTCTTTGTGGAGATCTGAGGATATTACTAGCTTTCAAGTATGTGAATAACAGCATAATACAGTAACCACTATTAGCTAAACAGACACACTTTTTTAGAAAGTTAATAAAGTTTATATAATGTCTCATGTTCACGTTGGGCTGTTTGTCTTTTAGCATTTACAGTTTGACATAATATGTATGCTAGATATTTTCCATATCTTCAGGATTAAATATCATTTGTTATGTTTGCTTGTTAGAACACAAGGGAAAGTATACAATGATAGGATTCAAACACATTCCACATATGTTTCTTATGAGGAATAATATCTAGCATATGTTCCCAATGATATAGTCATAGTAAGTATAATATCAGAGAAAAAAATGTAATGGTCAAGCACATAGTACCTGAGACCAAATATAAGCTTGCATCTCATCTTGATATATCCTTAATGATAGAGGAAGTATGCTGTACTCTATGAAATTGTTGATGTTAGGAATTACCGTGAATAAGAATAAATATTATAAGTATCATCAGGTACTCATTTAGTTGCTGAAGTATAAACTAAGTCACATAAACATTAAATAAATATAACTAAACACTGTTTTTAGCCTGAGGGGGAAAATAAGTGCTCATATGATTAAATTGGTTCGTTGGTGTAAATCATAGTATTTTTCCATTTCTTAGGAATTTAAAATTCATAATACTGACAAAGTTTAGTTTTCAAAATAAGCCAAAATATGCACAAACTCCATTCATTAAGCCATGCATCCTTGCCATGTTATTATTTCCCTACCTCATTGATATAGATAAGTTCCTGTCACATACGTTTTAGTTCAAGTTTATTTCAAGTTAAAATTTGTAGGTGACTGATAACTGCTGGATTTTTTTCAATTTATGAATAGGCAATTATTTTTTTTCATTTCGCTTTTGTCTCCCTAATAATAAACCCACACATTTTATACAAATGGATGATTGAAAGAATGATGTGTTCCATACAAAGGAAATGGGTAGAAAAGAAATAAGTCATCATTTTTGTTATCCATCTTGTTTCATTTACATCACATGACTTACCTCACTAATCATTTCTAAAAGGTGCTTAGAAAATTTACAGCTTGTTTGCTCCAAATACAATTATATTCCTGATATATATTCCTGAATTACTTTTCTCTGCATTACTTCTTTACCAAAGGTTTCCAGAATAATAATCTTTGAAATAATGAGAGACACTTTCCTGGCTTTGTTTCTAACCTTGAAGAAAGCACTAAATCACACACCACTGTGCTAATTGGATGGATTACATTATTTTTGCTAATTTGAATAATTAAATATTGTCTTGAGTTTGGTGAAAAGATGGATTCATACTTTCAACAAACATTTGATTAGTATTTGTTGAATTGATCACATTTTTTCATTTGGTATATTACTATAGTGCATTGCAATTATGATTTTAAGTTGTTGCATCACAAATAGGAATTCAGTTTAGCTATAGTTTATTGTTTTCTGTGTGTTGTTGTATTTTATTTTTCTAACTAGTTTATATAAATTTTTGTTTGTTTTTGTTTGTTTGATGGCTTTCTTTCTTTGTTCTTAAGAAATCTTTGGCTTCTTGTAATTTTAGTTTGAGCAAAATTTATGTAAACATCTTAGGAAAGTTCTCATTCTCTTCTGATTTCTAAATGAAATGCAGATTGTGTATTAAATGATGATGTGTATTTTGAATATACCTTTAATGAAACCCATACTTCTTCATAAGCACACGTTTCTCTCATTTTCCTTTATTGTTGTGGGATTATAGTAATAGGTTTTCCACAGCCTTTAATGTTATTCCATATCTGCAAATATTATTTTATGCTTTATTTGCAACTTTTTAATTCTTTTGTTGTTGTTGTTATTGTTGTTGTATCCTAGACAATTTCTACTAAACCCTGTTCAAGGCTACTTTACCAATGCTTTTCTCACTTGTGTTGTTTGGACTTGAGTATTTCACGTAAGTATTAGTTCAAGTTTGTTTCAATGTTAAAAATTGTAGGTGACTGATAACTGCTTGATTTTTATTCAATTTATGAATAGGCAATTATTTTTTTCATTTTGTCTTTTTGTCTCCATAATAATAAACTCACACATTTTATAAAAATGGATGATTGAAAGAATGATGTGTTACATACAAAGGAAATGGGTAGCAAAGAAATAAGTAATCATTTTTGTTATCTATCTTATTTCATTTACATCACATGGCTTACCTCACTAATCATTTCTAAAAGGTGCTTAGAAAATTTTCAACTTGTCTGCCCCAAATACAACTATGTTCCTGATATATATGCTTATATATTATATGCTGATATATATTAAGATGGATATATATGAGAACTTTCCTAAGATGTTTGCATAAATTTTGCTTAAACTAATATTACAAGAAGCCAAAGATTTCTTAAGAACAAAGAAAGAAAGCCATCAAACAAACAAAAACAAAATAAAATCCAACAACACACAGAAAACAATAATATATATCTTAATATATATATCCATATATATATGGATATATATATCCATCTTAATCTGATACTGTGTTCTCAAATTTTATTAAGTCCTTTATAATGTTTTCATTTTTCTATAAAATTATATATTTTGCGTTGCACATCTTTCAGTGTGGGAGAATTCGAGGGCAGGGAGGGGGGAGGGGGCGGATGGGTGGGAGGCACACCTTCATAGAAGAAGGAGGAGGGGGAATGGGATATGGGGTTTCTGGATAATAATTTAATTATAAAAAAATTAAATAAATTTTAAAAATAAGATAAAAAAGAATCTCCTTGCCTCATTAGCCCTTTGTAACTGTTCTGTAACCCACATATATGTATAAACAGTTATAAGATCATAAGGATGGTAAATATGGTTATATTTAATATATGATGTTTAATGTATAATGTTAATAGTTAAAATTGGAATAAATGAATTGGTGTTTGCCTTATCAAGCCTATCATGTAAAGAGGGACTATTTGGCAAGTTGCTGTTGAGAATGTATAATGCCTTGTGAATTAACAGTTATTAAATCAACTCTGACTTCACGGGTTTGTTTATTTTATATAGTATATGTTTATCTAAATCTACTCATCTATGTTACATATATAGCATATTCATTACTGATACCTCTTACCATTCAAATAATATATTACATTTTAATGGAGAGAATTTTGATCTTAGCCATTCTGACTGATGGAATTTTAGGGACATTTTGACTTGCATTTTCCCTGATTAATAAGGACTTTGAAAGTTTCTTTTTTTCACCTTGGGGAGTATATTTATTTCTTTTAGAGAATTGTGTAGATTTTTTTACTTTTAAATTTTAAGTTTGTTCTTTAATCATTTTTTACAGTCTAGACTTTATCCTACTCCCAGTCCACCCTCTAATTATTCCACATTGCATACCTTCCCCCCATCTCCAAGAGGACGTCCCCACTCTAACCCAATCCACCAGACCTTCCCACTCCCTGGGGCTCCAAGTCTCTCAAGGGTTCAGTGCATCTTCTCTGACGGAGTATCAGCTGGTGTATGCTGCCTGGTTGATGGCTCAGTCTCTGAGAAAAACAAGGGGTCCAGATTAGTTGAGAATGTTGGTCCTCCTACAGGGTCACCCTCCTCCTCAGCTTCTTCCAATTTTCCATAATTCAATCACAGGATTCTGTCCATTGGTTAGGTGTAAATATCTGCATCTGACTTTCAGCTGCTTGTTGGGTCTTTCAGAGGGCAGTCACAATAGGCACCTGTTTGTAAGGGCATCATCTCATCAGTAATAGTGTCAGGCCTTGGGGCTTCCCCCTGAGCTGGATCAAAATTTGAGCCTGTCACTGGACCTCCTTTTCCTCAGACTCTTCTCCATTTTTGTCCCTTCAGTTCTCTCAGTCAGAAATAATTCTGGGTCAGAGTTTTTGACTGTGGGTTGGCAACCCCACCCTTCTACTTGATGTCCTGTCTTTCTACTGGAGGTGGACATTATAAGTTCCTTCTGCCTACTGTAGGTCTAAGACCTGAGAGTCTTTCACCTCCTGGGTCCTTGGTACATTCTAGAGGGTCCCCCATATTCTATCTCCTGAGGTTGTCTCCACTCTTTCAGCAGGCCTTCAGGGCTTCTGTCCTGTTCCTCCCACCCCAATACATGATCATGTTCCCCTCTTCGTCTCCCTGTCCCCTTTCCTTCCCAGGTCTTTTCCTCCTTCCCAATTCCTCTGATTTCTTTCTTCTCTCTCACAAGTGTGATTGAGGCATCCTCACTTGGGCCTTTCGGTTTGTTAGCCTTCTTGAGTTCTGTGGATTGTATCCTGAATATTCTGTACATTTTGTCTAATATCTACTTTTTAGTGAATACATACCATGCATGTCCTCTGGGTCTGAGTTATCTCACTCAGGATGATATTTTCTAGTTCCATACATTTGCCTGCAAAACTCATGATATCCTGAACATTTTCTGTATCCATTCTTCTGTTGTGGGACATCTGGGTGGTCTCCTGTTTCTAGCTATCATAAATAAGGCTGCTATGAACATAGTAGAACATGTACCCCTGTGGCATGGTGAGACAACTTTTGGGTATATGCCCAAGAGTAGTATAGCTGTGTCTACAGGTAGATCTATTTCCAATTTTCTGAGAAACCTCCAGACTGATTTCCAGAGTGGTTGTCCAGACTTTGAACATTTTCTTAAGTGCTTATCAGATGTCCAAGACTCTTCTGTTGTGAATTCTCTGTTTAGCTCTATACCCCATTTTTTGTTTGGGTTGTTTGGGTTTTTGTTTATAGCTTCTTGAGTTCTTTATATATTTTGGATATTAGCCCTTTATAGAATTTGGGGTTAGTGAAGATTTTTTTTCCCCAATCCATAAGTTGCTGATTTCTTCTATTGATGATATCCTTTGCCTTATATGAGCTTTCTAGTCTCATAAGGTCCCATTTATCAATTCTTGATCTTAGAGCCTGAGCCATTGGAGTTCTGTTTAGGAAATCCCCAAGTCTGCCCATGTACCAATGAGTTTGAGGCTCCTTCCCAATTTCTCTTCTATTAGACTATGTCTGGTTTTATGTTGAAGTCTTTGATTCGTTTGGTCATAAGTTTTGTGGAAGGTGACAAATACGGATCTATTTTCATATTTCTACATATTGACTGCCAGTTAGACCATTTTTTGTAGATGTTTTCTTTTGTCCATTGTATATTTTTGGCTTCTTTGTCAAAGATCAAGTTCTATAAGTGTGTGGCTTTATTTCTAGGTATTCAGTTCTATTCCATTGATCAACCTGTCTGTTTCTGTACCAATACTATGCAGTTTTTAATCACTGTTGCTCTGTAGCACAACTTACACAATGTCAGGGATAGTGATTTCCCCAAAAGTTACTTTATTGTTAAGAATTATTTTCACTATCCTGGGTGTTTTATTTTTATATAATATTTTCTAAGAATATAGTAGATAAAATTTTGAGGAACTAGCATGTTCTTAATGACCTTCAATCCTCCTAATTTGTAACTATTTAGCAAGCTCATTTAACTATAAATGGTGAAATATTTCATTTAATGTCTATAAATTTATGTGTTAATTTAATATAAAAATGCCTTAAAAACACACACACACACACACAACTCAGTCTTTGACGAAGAATCTTGGTATAGTGCAATAGCCATGTTGCCATAAAACATTTAACGTCACAACTCAATAATTTTCTACCTCACAATAGTACACCATCTTTTCACTAATACTAGTTTCTTAATTTTACTATTGGTAGTATATTAATAATTCTTCAAAATATTAGTATAATATATAAATTTTACTTGTTGGATCAATTTTATGCTTTTTTTCTTTTTTATATTTTTTATTGGATATTTTATTTTATTCATATTTCAGATGTCATTCTCTTCCTCCATTTCCCCTCTCTAGAACCCCCTATCCCACAACCCCTCCTCCTTTTTGCTTTTATATCATTTTAATTACATGCAGGTATTAAGGTCAGTTATAGGTTGAGAGTCTAGCAATACAATAGATGCAAATAGTCAAGGAACAAGCAAGACAATAAACACAAATAGTCAAAGAAAAACCAAGGCATTAAACTCAATTATGTGAATACTCCCATGATCACTGTTTCTAAGGGGTTATCAGGATGACCAAAATATCTAAGTCAACTTCCCTGTCCTAACCCAAAGTCATCTTCATGTCTGAAGCATACTTCCTTGTTCTAGCCTAATATTTAGATTCCTGTCTGAAATTACTTCTTTGTTCTGGCTAAGATTTAGATTCCTGCCTGAAACCTACTTCATTGTCCTTGGCCAATATCATCTTGCTGCTAAGCATCCTATTTCCTTGTCCTTGGTCCATGTCAGATTCTTTCCAAGCAATCCCAAATGTGCACTGCCTCTTCCCCTTTTTTATTTCATTGACAAGACTGAGCTTTTCTTAGGTTGTTCTGACAAGAGTGCCTTCCTTACCAATCACGTAATGCATTTCTGTCTTAGGCTAGTAAGGCTTTGTACAGAATCTTACCCATTCTTGGCTTGCCAGCCTGTTAATTTAATAACTCCATCTGGGAGTTCATTTTCAGGTTCAAACCATGTACTTTGGCAGTCAACATGTTGATGTTGTTAAAGACAAGGTTTAACAGGATGGACAGGAATAAAAGTATTCCCAGGACAAAAAGGGCTAGCAGGATCAAGCAAACTATGATATTCTTGAAACTTGTACAAAATAGAAATACTGACCTCAGGCCATGGGAAATTTTATCAGCAGTATCTGCTTCATCACCACTCAGCAGAGCAGCATTCTTGAAATTCCTAAGCTGACTATGTACCATTAAAATATCCAGAGAGGTGTTAGAATTATGCCAAATACACTGCAAGTATCTTTAAACTTCTTCCTAATTATACTGACTACCACTGTAAATTTTAGAACTAACACAAATCCAATGGTATTTGGTATGACACATGAGATGGCTCTTAAATTCTGAACGTTCTTCCAATAATTTGAATAGGATAAAGAGCATCAATCTGGTTTTCCAAATGCCTATCCAAATGCCTCTTGTATATTCAACACATTAGTAACATTTTTTTTTTTTTTTTTTGCTAAACAATTAACAAAAGTAGATGTCTTAACTTCTTGTGTCAAAGCAATTGCAGAAGCAGTGGTGCTAGCACTTTATGTAATTAAGGCTGTTATACCAGCAATAATCAAGCCCTGCTTAATGCCTGACTCATTTCTTCCAGTACTTGCAAGCTATTTTTAGGATACCAAGGTTCTGTGATACTCAGGGCACTAAAACAAAAGCTGGTTGATAGATCCCCATAACTGACATGCCTGATTTTAACACACAAACACAATTAGAAGGTGTACAATCAATGCAACTTACATTAGATACTGTAGAAGAAATAAAAGTATTTTTAACTTGACAATAAAAAGAGCCTTAACACACGTACTAACACCTGTTTGAAATCCAGATCGTCTCCCAACTCTATCTCTTGCTAAGGTAACATCATAGAGAACTGCAGCTAATTTCCATATATGTCTCTGAAAATGTCCAGAACCAGACTTCCAAATGAAGACTGTTATTTCCAATATTGGATTGATTTCAAGACAAGTCCATGATTGAGTCTGAAAAACTGGTCACATTTAAGAACAATACAAGAGTCATTTTACCTTCTTTTTTTGATTCTCTGTTCCACAAGGTCTAAAAACTTGAGGCAAGGCAGATTGTCCATCAAGTGTATAAGTAAACAGTGTTGGGTCAGGAACGCATGTCCAATACAGTTTCCCAGTCACCATTGTCAGGGCACTCATCAAACTCACAGGTCAGCATCATTCTTTCTCCTGGCATCAGTATGTCTCAACCATTGCTCTAACGGCCACCATGCTCCTTCAGCATTCTGCAGTGAAAACACAAACATGCCCTCTTACCCATATTTAATACCTGATCAGGATCATCCCTTATGCCAGTAAGTGGATCATTCCCTTTCACCTATGTATAATAAGTATGCCTAGTTGTAGAGAACCATAGACACTCAACAGAAAGTTCTTTGGCATCCAAATTTTTTTTAAAAAAATCAAAATAAAAAATAAAAAGAACATGATTTAAATAAATTTGTGGTATACAGGGCTATATCTCCCCCTTTTTTATTTTATGAAGATATTGTTTTAAAGTTTAATGAGCCCATTTCACAGTCTTTTGTCCTTGACAGTTATAAGGAATCCTAGTAATACGTGTAATGTTAAATTGCTGCTAAAAACTCTCAAATTTCGACTGCGATTCCCAGTTCAATTATCTGGGTTTTTTTGTTTGTTTGTTTTTGTTTGTTTTGTATTGTTTTTGTTTTTTATTATTGGGTTCTTTATAGATCTACATTTCAGATGTTATCCCCCTTCCCCCCCCCAGAAACCTCTTAACCCATTCTTCCTCCTTCCTATTTCTTTGAGGTGGTGCCCCTACCCATCCACCCACTCCCACCTCTCTACCCTTGAATTCCCCTCACTGGGGCATACAGCCTTGAAGGGACCAAGGCCCTCCTCTCCCACTGATGCTTGACAAGTCCAGCCTCCTACATATACATATACAGCTAGAGACATGGGTCCTTCCATGTGTGTTCCAAGACTAGCTGTTTAGACCCTGGGAGCTCTGGTTGGTTGGTATTGTTGCTCTTCTCATGGGGCCTTAAGCCCCTTCAGTCTTCTCTCTAACTCCTCCACTGTGGACCCTGTGATCAGTTTAATGGTTAGCTGTGAGCATCTGCCTCTGCATATGTCAGTCTCTTGCAGTGCTTCTCAGAAGCCAGGTATATCAGGCTCCTGTCAGCACACACTTCTGGACATCCACAACAGTGTTTGCATATGGTGATTGCATCTGGGAGGGGTCTCCAGGCGGGGCAGTCTCTGGATGGTCTCTCCTCCAGTTTTTGCTCTCCACATTGTCTTATATTTGCTCCTGTGAGTATTTTATTACTCTTTCTAAGAAGGACCAAAGCACTCATATAAAACATATATTAATAATTCTTCAAAATATTAATATAATATATAAATTTTACCTGTTGGATAAATTTTATGCTTTTTTCCTTTACTGATGATGCTCAAAGTGTTTGAAAGTATCACATACATATAACAGCTATTTATCTTTCTAAAAAGATACTCTCTGAAATTTTTATGAATAAACATTGAAATTTTAATTTGTCCATTGCCATATCATTGTAGTAAAATTTGTAGTCACTTAGGTTACCAATACTCCAAATATACTGTGGGTATGACCTATTGTTTTTGCTATAATTTATTTTCCATATTTTTTACATTGACTCTATGTTCTATTTTGGGTATCTGATTCATCCAGATCATGTATATATGCAGGTATTGATATAAAATTCTTCAACTTCATAATATATTTTCAGTACATTTAAAATGAGACACTTTACCCACTGTTCATTGTAATCATAAAGTAGAAAAGTGCTTGATAGTTCACAAGTTTTGCAATAAAAGCAATAATAATGGACATATCTTGTACTTGTTGTCTCTGTGTTCTAAGGCTTCATCAGTAATACTAATAAGATGTTCCTCCCAGCTCATTTATGGAAAGTTGTTTCATACTATGAACATAATTAGATTTAGTTTTAATTACTATTTATCAACTGGTTATGTTTACCTAGTAGTTCAGCCAATAAATTTGGAATAACCAAATTTCCTTTCAAATGTCTTTTTTTTTTTTCAGATAAAATAAAAAGCAAGTATCTTTTTTATGTATTAATTCTTGAAACCTAAAATTATTTTGGTATCCAAGGATATTTTTGTCCACTTCTACCTGTGGAAATAATTTGTGATATATTTTCTTTACTGTTATCTATGTTCAGAGAAAATAGAAGTTAAAAAAAAATATGATCTTTTGAGCAGAAGGATGAATGCTGACTTACAACAATAAAACTTATCTTAGGTTGTTTTTCACTAAATAGAATTTTGTGGGTTCTTAATGCATTCTCGTTTTAGTTTAATTTGAAAGCAACTCATTCTATGTTTAACAACAAAATATATTTTTTTCATGTTAAAATGTTTAAATCAGACACATATTTTCAAAAGTCAATAATAATTAGATTAATATTAAAGTTGGTAGAAAAATTAATATTTTATAAATTGGAAATTGTTTTATCTATTTATGACATACTTCAAATATCATACATAATAATTTTTAAAAACTAATTTCAAATAATTTTTAGACAGTTAGAGTTGTTTTACTAATTTATCATTTTTATTAGATGCAAATAAACGACCAAAAATTCCCCAGTCATTTGTAATATAGTCTACACATTTCATGTATGCATTTAAAAATATGGATATATATTTACATACACTAAATGCTAATACACATAGCATCAACAAAGTTTTTTAAATTAATTTTTATTGGATATTTTATTTACATTTCAGATGTTATTCCATTTCCCCATAACACCTCCACCCAGAAACCCCCTATCCCATCCCCCCTCCTCCTGCTTCTTGAGAATATGCCATGGATCCCTCACTATATGCTCCAAAATTGGTGGTTTAGACCTTGAAAGCTCTGGTTGTTGGTATTGTTGGTCTCCCCATGGGGCCACAAACTGGTCTAGCTCCTTCAGTCTTCTCTCTACCCCCTCCATTGGGAACCTTGTGATTAGTTCAGTTCAATGGTTAGCTGTGAGCATCCACCTCTGTATATGTCAGGCTCTGGCAAATTTCTAAGGAGACAACTATATCAGGCTACTGTCAGCATGCAATTCTGGCATCCACATCAGAGTCTGCCTTTGGTGACTGCACATGGGATGGATACTCAAGTGGAACAGTGTACAGATGGCCCCTCCTTCAAATTCTGTCTCACATTTTGTCTCCATATTTGCTCCTGTAAGAATTTTGTTACTCCTCTAAGAAGGAATGAAGCACACACACTTTCGTCTTCCATTTTTAAGAGCTTCATGTAGTCTGTGGATTGTACTTTCGTATTTCAAGCTTATGAGCTAATATCAACTTATCAGTGAGTGCATATCATGTGTGTTCTTTTGGGATTGGATTACTCAGGAGGATATTTTCTAGTCCCGTCCACTTGCCTAAGAATTTCATGAATTCATTATTTTTAATAGCTGAAGAATACTCCATTATGTAAATGTACCACAGTTTCTGTATCCATTCTTCTGTTGGAGGACATCTAAGTTCTTTCCAGATTCTGGCTATTATAAATATGGCAGCTATGAAATAAAGGAGCATGTGTCTTTGTTATTTGTTTGAGCATTGTTCAGGTATGTGCCCAGGAGTGGTATAGCTGGGTCCTCATGTAATGTTATGTCCAATTTTCTGAGAAACACCAGAATGATCTCCAGAGGGGTTGTATCAGCTTGCAATCCCACTAACACTGGAAGAGTGTTCCTCTTTCTCCACATCCTCACCAGCATGTGCTATCACCTGAGTTTTTGATCTTAGCCATTTGAACTAGTGTGAAGTGGAATCTCAGGGTTGTTTTGATTAGCATTTCCCTGATTACTAAGAATATTGTACATTTCTTTAGATCATTCCCAGCCATTCAAAAGGATACAAATTGGAAAGGAAGAAGTCAAAGTTTCACTATTTGCAGATGACATGATAGTATACTTAAGTGACCCCAAAACTTCCACCAGAGAGCTCCTAAACCTCATAAACAACTTTAGCAAAGTGGCTGGCTATAAAATTAACTCAAACAAATCAGTAGCATTCCTCTACACAAAGGATAAACTGGCTGAGAAAGAAATTATGGAAATGACACCATTTAAAATAGTCACAAATAGTATAAAATACCTTGGTGTGAATCTAACCAAGCAAGTAAAAGACCTGTATGACAAGAACTTTAACCCCCTGAAGAAAGAAATCGAAGGAGATCTTAGAAGATGGAAAGATCTCCCATGCTCATGGATTGGAAGGATTAATATAGTAAAAATGGCTATCTTGTCGAAAGCAATCTACAGATTTAATGCAATCCCCATCAAAATTCCCACTCAATTCTTTACAGAGATAGAAAGAGCAATCTTAAAAATCATTTGGAATAACAAAAAACCCAGGATAGCGAAAACTAAACTCAACAATAAAAGAACTTCTGGGGGAATCTCCATCCCCGATTTCAAGCTGTACTACAAAGCAATAGTGATAAAAATGGCATGATATTGGAACAGAGACAGGCAGAAGGATCAATGGAATAGAATAGAAGACCCAGAAATGAACCCCCATACCTATGGTCACTTGATCTTTGACAAAGGAGCTCAAACTATCCAGTGGAAAAAAGACAGCATTTTCAACAAATGGTGCTGGTCCAACTAGAAGTCAACATGTAGAAGAATGCAAATTGATCCATACTTATCTCCTTGTACAAAGCTCAATTCCAAGTGGATCAAGGACCTCCACATAAAACCAGCTACTCTGAAAACTAATAGAAGAGAAAATAGGGAAAAGCCTTGATCATATGGGCACAGGGGAATGTTCCTGAACAGAGCACCAATGGCCTATGCTCTAAGATCAAGAATTGACAAATAGGATCTCATAAAACTGCAAAGCTTCTGTAAAGCAAAGGATACTGTCAATAGGTCAAAGCAGGAAGCAACAGATTGGGAAAAGATCTTCACCAACCCTACATCTGATAGAGGGCTAATATCCAAGGTATACAAAGAACTGAAGAAACTAGATTCCAGAGCATCAAATAACCCTATTAAAAAATGGGGTAGAGAGTTGAACACAGAATTCTCAACTGAGGAAACTCGAATGGTTGAGAAGCATCTAAAGAAGTGTTCAGCATCCCAAGTCATCAGGGAAATGCAAATGAAAACAACACTGAGATTCCACCTTACACCAGCCAGAATGGCTAAGATCCAAAACACAGGTGACAGCAGATGTTGGCGAGGATGTGGAGAAAGAGGAACACTCCTCCATTGTTGGTGGGATTGCAAGCTGGCACAACCACTATGGAAAGCAGTCTGGCGATACCTCAGAAAATTGAACATAGTGTTACCTGAGGACCCAACTATACCCCTCCTGGGCATATACCCAGAAGATATTTCAACATGCAACAGGGCCAAATGCTCCACTATGTTCATAGCAGCCTTATTTATAATAGCCAGAAGCTGGAAAGAACCCAGATGTCCTTCAACAGAAGAATGGATACAGAAAATGTGGTACATTTACACAATGGAGTACTACTCAGCTATTAAAAACAATGAGCTCATGAAATTCTTAGGCAAATGGATGGAGCTAGAAAATATCATCCGGAGTGAGATGACCCAATCACAAAAGAACACACATAGTATGCACTCACTGATAAGCGGATATTAGCCCAAAAGCACACAATACCTAAGACGCAATGCATAAACCTCATGAAACTCAAGAAGAAGGAGGAAGACCAAAGTGAGGGTGCTTTTGTCCTTTTTAGAATGAATATCAAAAGATTCAATCAGAGCTCCCAGGATCTAAACCTCCAGCCTGAGAACAGACAAGTTGCCTTTGAGAGGTTCTAACCAGCAGCTGACTCAGACAGATACGGACATCCAGAGCCAAACAGTGGATGGAGCTTGAGGACTCTTATAGAAGAATAGGCGGAAGGATTGTGGGCCCTAAGGAAATAGGAACTGCACAGGAAGATCAACAGAGTAAACCAACCTGAACCCTTGGAGCTCTCAGAGACTGAATCACCAACCGTGGAGCATACCTACTCTACACAGATCTAGCTCCATGGGCTGGACCTAGGCTTCCCTGCACTTATGTTGCAAATGTGCAGCTTGGTTTTCATGTAGGTCTCAAACATCTGGAGTGGGGGCTATCCCAAAACATGCAGCCTATATATGGGGTATGGTCTTCTAGCTGGGTGTCTCATCTGGCCTCAATGGGAGAGGAAGCACCTAGCCTCTCAGAGACTTAAAGTGGCAGGGTGGGGGATACAGGAGGAGGGGGTACTCAGAAATGAAGAGATGGGGAAGGATTGTGGGAGGGGTGTGAATGGGAGGGTTATAAAGTGAATAAGCAAAAAAAATAAAATTAAAAAAGAAAAAAAATAAAAGCACAAAATTAATTTGTTTTGCAGAACTTAAAAAAAAAGAAAATTTATTGTGTAGCTCTGTATATCATTTTTTAATAGGGTTATTTGTTTGTCTGGACTCTAATTTCTTGTGTTCTTTATATTATTTCAATATTAGCCCTCTATCAGATGTAGGATAGGTAAAAATATTTTCCCAATCTGTTGGTTGCCATTTTTTCCAATTGACTATGTCCTTTGCTTTACAGAAGATTTGCTATTTTATGAGGTCCCATTTGTTAATTCTTTATCTTTGAGCATAAGCAGTTGGTGTTCTGTTTAGGAATTTTTCCAGTGGGCCCAAGTATTTGAGGCCCTTCTCTCTATTAATTTCTGTGTATCTGGTTTTAAGTGGTTTTATCCACTTGGACTTGAGCTTTGTACAAGCAGATAAGAATGGATCGATTTGTATTATTCTACATGCTGCCCTCCAGTTGAAACCAGTACCATTTGTTGAAAATGTTGTCCATTTTCCATGAGAGTTTTAACTACTTTGTCAAAATCTAGTAACCTTTGGTGTGTGAGTTCATTTCTGGGTCTTCAACTCTAGTCCATTGATCTTTCTGTCTGTCTCTATACCAATACCATGCAATTTTTATCACTATTGCTCTGTAATATAGCTTTAGGTCAGGGATGGTGATTCCCCCAGAAGTTCTTTTATTGTTGAGAATTGTTCTTGCTATCCTGGGATTTTTGTTATTCCAAATGAATTTGCAAGTTGCTCTTTCTATCTCTGTGAAGAATTGATTTGGAATTATGTGGGGATTGCATTGAATCTGTAGATTGCTTTGACAAGATGGCCATTTTCACTATGTTCATCCTGCCAATCCATGAGCATGGGAGAACTTTCAATCTTTCTGATCTTCTTCAATTTCTTTTTTTAGAGATTTGAAGTTCTAGTCATACAGATCTTTCACTTGCTTGGGTAGATTCACACCAAGGTGTTTTATATTATTTGTGACTATTGTGAAGGTTTTCATTTCGCTCATTTCTTTCTCAGTCTGTTATCCTTTGAATAGAAGAAGGCTATTGATTTCTTTGAGTTAATTTTTTTTATTTTTTTTATTTAGTTATTTAAATCACATCGTGAGCTACTTTTTTACACAGAGGTTATAAACCAAAAAGGCAGGATGTGGGGAAGGGAATGGCACCTTAGCTTTTGTGTTCAGGGAGAGTACAGGTACCTTTCAGAACAGGGTATCAGCTGAGTGTAGGTTCAGGGGACAGGTCACTATGGCTCTGCCTATGATTCACTTGTCTTTATCTAAGTTGGTACTGTCCACCGAAGCTGCCTATTTATAAGACCTATGACTACTTAGGCTGGTAAATTTCCACAGAAGCTGCCTTTTTTACAATAGCTTATAGCCTGCTGTTTCAGTGTTTTTCCACAGAGACCCAAGACTTGGTGTTAGCAGCATGTATGTCAGGCCTATTGCTTATTTTAGGTCTATAGCTGATTTTAGGCCTTTAGTGTATATGCAGGGCTGCTCCTGACATCTCCTCCCTTCTCTAAATATAGAAGGGCCTTGGCGATTCTATTCTTGCGAAGGCGAGACCTGACTTCCAATAATTGAAGGGGACATTGTAATGGCTCCGGTCTTCCTGTCATTGTCCAGTGAGGCATGAGGGCCATCCCCATCCCAATGTCTTTTTCCTGGAGAGGGGATACTTTTGACATTAACCCCTATGCAGTCAGGCTTGTCCCTCAGGGAACCCAGATAGATATTTTTAACTTTTATTTATATTTCCCTTGCAGTGCTTAGACTGAGTTAATTTTATATCCAGCTACTTTACTGAAATTGTTTTTCAGGATTAGGAGTTCTCTGGTGGAAGTTTTTGGGTCACTTAAGTATACTATCATATCATCTGCAAATAGTGATATTTGACTTCTTCCTTTCCTATTTGTAAACCCTTTGAATTCTTTTTGTTGTCTAATTTCTTTGGCTAGGTCTTCCAGTACTTTATTGAATAGGTAGAGAGAGAGTGTGGAGCTTTGTCTAGTCCCTGATTTTAGTAGGAATGTTTCATGTATCTCTCCATTAAGTTTGATGTTGGCTACTGGCTTGCTGTATATTGCTTTTACTATGTTTAGGTATGAGCCTTGAATTCCTGATATTTCAAGGACTTTTACCATGAAGGGATGTTGAATTTTGTCAAATGCTTTCTCAGTATCTAGTGAGATGGTCATGTGTTTTTTTTTTTTTTTCCTCTGAGTTTATTTATATAGTGGTTTACCTTGATGGATTTCTGTGTATTGAATCATCCTTGCATTCCTGGGATAAAGCCTACTTCATCATGATGGATGATTGTTTTGAAATGTTCTTGGATTCAGTTTGTGGAAAATTTTATTGAATATTTTTGCATCGATATTCATAAGGGTGATTGGTCTGAAGTTCTCTTTCTTTTTTGTGTCTTTGTGTGGTTTAGGTAAGAGCATAATTCTGGCTTCAGAGCAGGAATTGGTAGTGTTCCTTCTGTTTCTATTTTGTAGAATAAGTTTGAAGAGAACTGGTATTAGATCTTCCTTGAAGGTATGATAGAATTTTGCACTAAAACCATTTGGTTCTGGGCTTTTATTGGTGGGGAGACTTTGGGTTATGATATTGTTTACATGGTTTATCTGCTCCTGATTTAAATTTTGGTACCTGGTATCTGTCTACAAAATTGTCCATTTCATCCAGATTTTCCAGTTTTGTTGAGTAAAGGCTTTTGTAGTATGATCTGATGATTTTTTGAATTTCCTCATTTTCTGTTCTTATGTCTCCCTTTTCAGTTCTGATTTTATTAATTTGGATATTGTCTCTGTGCTCTCTGGTTAGTTTGCCTAAGTGTTTGTCTATCTTGTTGGTTTTCTCAAAGAACCAGCTCCTGGTTTTGTTCATACTTTGTATAGTTCTTTTTGTTTTTACTTGGTTGATGTCAGTCCTGAGGTTGATTATTCCCTGATGTCTACTCTTCTTGAGTGTATTTGACTCTTTTTGTTCTAGAGCTTTCAGGTATGCTGTCAAGTTGCTAGTGTATTCTCTCTCCAGTTTCTTTTGTAAGCACTTATAGCTATAAATTTTCCTCTGAGCACTGCTTTCATTGTGTCCCATAAATTTTGGTATGACAAGCCTTCATTTTTATCAATTCTAGAGTCTTTAATTTTTTTCTGTATTTCTTTCTTGACCAAGTTATCATTGAGCAGTTGCTCAGTTTCCACATGTATGTGGTCTTTCCTGTGTTTCTCTTATTATTGAATACCAGATTTAATCCGTGGTGATTTGATACGATGCAATTGATAATTTCAATATTTTCATATCTGTTAAGGCCAGTTTTGTGACCAATAATATGATCTATTTTGGGGAATATACCATGAAGAGCTGAGAAAAAGGTATATTCTTTTGTTTTAGGATGAAATGTTCTATAGATATCTGTTAAATCCATTTGCTTCATAACTTCTTTTAGTTTCACTGTGTCTCTGTTTAGTTTCTGTTTCCATGATCTGTCCATTGCTGAGAGTGGGGTGTTGAAGTCTCCCACTATTATTGTGTGAGGTGCAGTCTATCCTGTGATCTTTAGCAAAGTTTCTTTTTTGAATGTGGATGTCCTTGCATTTGGAGTGTAGATATTCAGAATTGAGGGTTCATCATGATAGATTTTTCCTTTGATGATTATGACGTATCCATCCTTATCTTTTTTTGATAACTTTTGGTTGAAAGACAATTTTACTTGATATTAGAATGACTATTCCAGCTTGTTTCTTGGGTCCATTTGTCTGGACAATTGTTTTCCAGCCTTTTACTCTGTGGTACTGTCTATCTTTTTCACTGATGTGTATTTCCTGTATGTACCAAAATTCTGTATCCAGTCTGATAATTTTCATCTTTTTATTTGGGAATTGAGTCCATTGATGTTAAGAGATATTAAGGAAAAAAGATTGTTGCTTCCTGTTATTTTTGTTATTAGAGGTGTAATTATGTTTGTGTAGCTATCTTCTTTTGCATTTGTTGGAAGATTACTTTCTTGCTTTTTCTAGGTTGTAGTTTCCCTCCTTGTGTTGGAGTTTTCCATCTATTATCCTTTGTATGGCTGAATTTCTGGAAGGATATTTCATAAATTTGGCTTTTTCATGGAATATCTTGGTTTCTCCATCTATAGTAATTGAGTGTTTTGCTGGATATAGTAGTGTGTGGGCTGGCATTTGTGTTCTCTTAGGGTCTGTATGGTATCTTCTGGCTTTTATAGTCTCTGGTAAAAAGTCTGATGTAATTCTTATAGGTCTGCCATTATATGTTACTTGACCTTTTTCCCTCACTGCATTTAATATTTTTTTCTTTGTTTTGTGCATTTGATATTTTAATTTTTATGTGATGGGTGGAATTTCTTTTCTGGTCTAGTCTATTTGGAGTCCTGTAAGCTTCTTGAATGTTCCTGGGCATCTCTTTCTTTTTGTTGAAGATATTTACTGGCCCTTTAAGTTGGGAATCTTCACTCCCATCTATACCTATTATCCTTAGCTTTGGTCTTTTTTCATTGTATCCTGGATGTTTTGGATTAGGAGCTTTTTGCATTTTGCATTTTCTTTGACAGTTGTGTCAATGCTTTCTAAGGTTTCTTCTGCACCTCAGATTCTCTCTTCTATCTCTTGTATTCTGTTGGTGATGCTTGTGTCTATAACTCCCGATCTCTTTCCTAGGTTTTCTATCTACAATTTCATCTCCTTTGAGATTTTGTTATTGTTTCTCCTTCCATTTTTAGATCCTGGATGGTTTTGTTTAATTCTTTCACCTGTTTGACTGTGTTTTCTTATGATTCTTTAAGGGATTTTTTTGTGCACTCTTTCAGGGCTTCTATCTGTTTACCTGTGTTATCCTGTATTTCTTTAAGGGAGTTATATATGTCCTTCTTAAAGTACTTTATTACCATCATGAGAAGTCACTTTAAATCTTAATCCTGTTATTCTGGTGTGATGGGGTGTCCAGGACTAGCTATGGTGGAAGAACTGGGTTCTGATGGTGTCAGGTAACCTTGGTTTCTGTTGCTTATTTTCTTGCACTTGCCTTTAACATCTGGTTATCTCTAGTGCTACCTGCACTCACTGTCTCTGACTGGAGCCTGTCTTTCCTGTTATTTTGCAGATATGTCAGATCCACTCAGAATCCTGCTGTTTCTGTGATCCTGTGATCCTGTGATCCTGAGCTCCTGGGTGGATGAGCTCCTGGCATTTAGCCTGCATCTGGAATCCTGAAATTCTATGGTCCTGAGCTTATTAGAGCTCCTGGGAATCCAGCTTCTTAACTGCTCTGAGCGCAGTGGATTGCTTTGAGTACAATGGTTCCTCTAGTACAGGTCAGGATATGGTGTCTTCCCAGTAACAGACCAGCTAGGAATCGGCCTCAGCAACAAGGGCCAAGTAGTGGGGCAGAAAGGGGGGGATATTTGGAAGGGCAGGGTTCTGGTCATTGATGGGTCCTGAGTGCCCCAGTCTCCAAGCTGCAGCTCTGGGGCTTTTGGTTTGGGGGAAGCTTCTTACCCACTTCTCTAAGTTCGGTGTTTCCTCTAGGATGAGTCAGGATATGGTGTCTTCATGGGAGCAGCTCATCAAAGTTTTATAAACTTTTGTCCTTTTAAAAAGTAACAAATATTTTAATTTGTGCTTTTAGCAATTCAACAATATTAAATAATTTTTTTCTTCACTACCTAGTTGAAAATACTGTATCTCAAAGAGATGAGAAAACCTGCAATGTGTATGTGTCAGATGTTAAAGCTATAACTGGTCTTGTAGGATACCAGATGACAAATACTTCACATTCTTTGCCTTTAGTATTATGAACTTCTACAACTGGGGTGATTATTCTCTTCTTGCTCTGTAGATTTCAAGGAAATCTGGAAAATCTGAGAGTATTAATTTCTATCTGAATATCACCGCCTTCTTAACTGGCAGAAATTATTAGAATGCAGATTTGTTTTTTTAACTCTAAATGTCATTGTTTTATATTTTATATGATGAATTCACTGTTCATAAGAAGTTTTTAACAACCTCTTCCTTTTGTGTGACCTGAGATTTCATAGATTATGTACATTCTCTCCGTTGAGTTCATAGGTGCAACTTCCCTGCTATGTCTAGAAATCTGTTTTTTTTTTTTTTTTTTTTTCAGTCTTCCATGGTCTCAGAAACTTACAATACTTCTTTGTGCCCTTTTTCATTAATTTGTCCCTTTTGAATATAATGGATCATATCCTCATAGTGTCAGTCAAAAACAAAAAAAAGGCAAAATCCTTCTTTAGTGAATAAATATATCTATGCTCCTTTAAAAAACAAAATAACAACAAAATAGAATTTTTTAGTTAAGTAATGATGTTAAAATGAGCCGACTTTGAAGATACTACCCACTGATAATCGGTATATTCATCTGTGGTTTTCCTAGTATATACATCCATTAGAATTTTGTGGTTTTAAGCTAGTCACAGTAGGTCTTGTATATATTTCTAATGCTCAACAGGTGGGTACAGGGGGATTACTACATGTTCAAGGCCAATCTGAATTTCAATGTGAGTTTGAGACCAGGGAGTTTTGCATAGTAAGACACTGTCTTGAAAAACAGCCAACCAACCAACCAAACAAACAAAAAACAACAACAAAAAAACATCAACCACTTAAAATATAAACAGATGACTATACTTTTACTTTGAGGTCTTGTTTAATTTATGTTTGCTCAAAAATAGAGATAGTGATTGCTGTCATTTTGTTTGATGCTTCCATGTACCTACCAGTCCATGTCACCTTAAAATGAGCTCTCAGCTTTATTTAGTTTTTACACACAGATAATGGTATTTTTATCCAAAAACCTGGAAAGCCTGCCTCTGGTAATGAATGCTACAGGGAGACTTTGTTTTTATCTATACCCAAAGCCAAGGCTTTTACTTTTTCCTTCTGCAAGAATAGACAGGAATGACTGACTTGATGTTTTATCTTTATGATGTTACAAAATCCATACACATTCAGAGAAATCCATGAAACAAATTTTGGATTTTAATCCCAAGCAGCCACATATGTTAAAATTCTCTGTAGTAGTATGCAGCATACAATGTCAGTGTAGTAGTTCCTTGCTATTCTAGACTACATCAGCAGTGACATCCAGCTCCTAATCAAACACAGGATCAGAGGGGTGAATAAGTCCACAACTTTTTCTGTTGCTATTATGGTTTGTGCAACTTTATATATATTTTTCATTTCATATCTTCAAAATGTCAGGCTATGTATGAAGTGGAATATAGAGCATTTATTAAGAAATTTGCTTCAGGTTATATTCCAATGCCCAGCTGTAGGCTAAATCTTAAACTTATAGCCAAAGCCAAGTTTGAACATGTTTAGGCAAGCCTAAGCTAAGCTATAACACTTGATAATTTCAAGTAAATTAAATGCATTTTTATGTAATGCATTTTTAAACTTAGGTTTATCAAGATACTACTCCATTGTAAGTTCAGAAGTCTCAAAATTATCTTCTATTGTAGCCTAGGGTCCCAAAAGTTCTTGGTTTAATATTAAGAAAAGAACTGGTGTGTTTGGTTAATAAGTATATTAATTATATTGAGTCAACTAGTGAGCATACACACAAACATACATATATCTCTATCTCTCTATCTCTCTATCTCTCTATCTCTCTATCTCTCTATCTCTCTATCAATCTATCTATCTATCTATCTATCTATCTATCTATCTATCTATCTAAGCATCATTTTAACCCAAAATATTCATAATTGCAATTTGGAAATAGCTCATAATATATGGACAGACAGACAAATTCTCAATATAGGAAAGACCTAAGTCTTTTTTTCTTGTCTTCCATGTATATGGACACAAGCACACACACACACACACACACACACACACACACACACAGAGAGAGAGGAGAGAGAGAGAGAGAGAGAGAGAGAGAGAGAGAGAGGAAGAGAGATTATTATTATCTTAGGGTATGTTCCTTCTGTTTTTAGGTTCTTTAAGGTTTCCTAAAATTACATACATAATTTATTTTACGTATATGTGTTTGACTGAGTTTATATGTATATAATACATGTATACAATGCCAATGGAGATTGGAAAATGGCATCAGTTTCTATGGAACTAGGTACTAAGTAGTTAGTTGATTCCTACCTTGCAGATACTAGTAACTGAATATGAATTTTCTCCAAGAGCAGTAAATGCACTCAACAGCTAAGCCATCTCTTTAGCCTCATTCTTCACAGCTTTTTTTTTTTTAATCATGTAGGGATATTGAAATTTATTGAAGAATTCTTTCTTATATATTGCAGTGATTATGTGATATCTTTCTTTTAATTGTATGTTCTATTACATTGACTCAATTGTATTTTAAATGAAACTTGTGTATAAAGGGTAAAACCATCTTGTTCATTGTATATGATATTCTTTTTATTTAATTAAACTATTATTATATCTTTTCTCTCCTCCCTCTTTTCCTACCTACTTCTATCATGTCTGTCACTCCCTCCCAAATTCAGGGCCTCCTTGAATTTAATCATTGATGTCATATATACATATACATTAATCAAAATCCATGAAGCAGATTCACTTCAGTATTTCTATATTGTATGTATAGTGAGTGTGTGTGTGTGTGTGGTGTGTGTGTGTGTGTGTGCATGCATGGGCATGTGGCTTTGCATGTATGTGTGTGTTTAGGCTTAGGGCTGACCATTTTGTATTGTATATCCATTCAGGGGCCTCATCCCTGTCCCTTTACCAGTCATTAAGTGCATGTAGCGTTTCCTCTATACATAATGGTACCTTGTGTGGTTTCTCCCCATTCACATGGTTGTGGCTATTTGCTATATACTTGTACCATTCAGCTTAAGCAGAGCTTACTGAAGTCTAATGTGATTTTTGCAGGTAGAAAAATATGCACATCTAGCTAGATGATACAGAAATTATATTAAATCAAACTCTATACGAGCAAATTATATATAATCTTTGTCAGTTGAAGAATATTCCAGGCAAAACACTGTTTAGTGTATGATCTTTGCAAAAAGTTTGTTACTATAGCTTTTTTCCACCCTGTTTACATATGACAAAACAGGAAAAAGAAATGAAAACAATATTACCCAGTCAAAATTATGACATTTAATAATGGCATAGGCTAAATTAGATACTAATTTGAGGTTTCTAATCATTATGTTAGTTTGCCTTCTGTGTAATCTAGCATTTAATAACTGGCAAGTCACCAGTGTTTGAGGACCAAAAATACAACTATTTACAAGGACTTCTGCTTTTGGCTAACTACAGTAATTAATATTTTTATTGATTTATTTTTCTCTTAATTTAAACTTATTGAAAAATAAAGTGTTGAACACTGAATAAGTGGTAGTTGTTACAAATCTTATTAAAATAGGTAGATATACTTGAGAATATATGAATAAGTAGCAAGAAAAAACTGTGAGGATATAGATTAATATAAATGAAAATAGGGAAATGTATGATGAACCTTATTTTGTTTTTGAATTTGTAGCAATAATAAATCACAAGACATTTCAATTTCCTTCTTTTTCTAGATGAAATTAAATAAGTACTTAGGGAAACACTGGGCTAACACTTTAGGGAAATAATTTACAAATGGGATTTTACTTCAAAGTTGACTTCTGATTATCTACTCTTGTGTTTTCCTATTGCAGGGTTGGGAAAATGGCTATGCTGTGTGGGAAAATAACTTGGATTCAGTTGGGTAAATTCTCATTTGTTTTTAATTCTCCAAGCCAATTTTGCTTCTCATTTATACATTGAATCTGAAGATGACCAGATGTCAGTTTTACATATTTTCCTTTGAGAGTTGCACATGGAAATAATCACTAAAGATTACAGAGAGGTTTATCCTATATTCAAACATTGGTTACAGAGCCAAAGCAGTGGAAATGATGAGAGAAGGCTCCAGTGTATTTGCTTCCCCTGGCATACAGTTTACTTCTTAATTTCCTGTCCAGGTCTGATGGTTATAAATACCATTTGAAATAAATGTGTGCTCTTCTAAATTTCTCCAACTACATACCAAATAAACTTCAAAATAAAGAAGATCTTGAAGAATGTTTCCATCTTTTATTAAAAAGAAAATTAAAGGATATTATTGAGAAATTAACATTAGATATCACTATTTAAAAAAAATTGTCTAATTTTGAATCTCGAGGTTTGTAGGAATTTCAAATATTTGATCTTTTCTGCTTGTCTAACTGGATGTCTATGGGTAGAAAAATGAAAATAGATAAAAATGTATCACCTTGCACAAAATCAAGTCCAAGTAAATCAAGCACCTCGACATTAAACCTCAGCAAAATCACTAAATGTCATTGAAGAGAAAAATACCCTTGAAACATTAATACAGGAGACAATTTTCTTAACAGAACACCAGTGGTTCAGTCTCTAAGGTCTACATTGATAAATGGGACCTCATGAAATGGAAAAGCTTCTATAAGACAAAGGACATTGTCAACAGGACAAAATGGCAGCCTACAGGTTAGGGAATGATCTTCACCAAACCTACATCTGACAGAGGCTAATATCCAAAATTGATATAGAACTAGAGAAGTTAGGCAGCAGCAACCCAAATAATCCAATTAAAAATGGGGTGCAGAGATGAATAGAGAATTCTCAATAGAAGAATCATGAGTGACAGAGAAGCACTTAAAGAAATATTCAAAGTCTTTGGTCATCAGGAAATTGCAAATCAAAATAACTCTAAGATTCCACTTCACACCTGTCAGATTAGCTAAGATAAAAAATATTCAAGTGATAACACTTTCTGGCAAACGATGTGGAGCAAGGGTAATACTCCTACATTGCTGTTGATAGTGCAAACTTGTACATTCCCTTTGGAAATCAATTTGGTGATTTCTCAGAAAACTGGGAATAGTTTTGTTTCTGTGCCACTCCTGAGCATATACCCAAAGATGCTCCAACATCCCATAAAGACACTTGCTCAATTGTGATTATAGAAGCTTTATTCATAATAGCCAGAAACTTGGAAACAGTCGAAATGTCCATCAACTGATAAACAGATAAAGAAATTTTGATACATCTACAAAATGGAATGCTAATTAGCTATGAAAAACAAAGACATCATGAATTCTGTAGCAAATTGATGGAAATTGAAAATATCATTCTTAATGAGGTAACCCAGTCATAAAAGGATATGAATGGCATGTATTCACTTATAAGTTGATATTAGCCATAAAATACAGGATGTCCATGCTACAGTCCATAGACACAGGGAGGCTGAAGCGTTAGAAGAACACAAACAAGAACACTTGCATCTCAGTGGGACCAGGGAGTGGAATGGTTGTAGAAGGCCGATGAATGAAGAGAACTGGGTGGGAGAGGGGATCAGGAGGGGCTAGGGGTCTCAGGGTTGGGTGTGACAAAAGGCAGGGGAGATGGCCTGATTGCCATGAGAATAAATGGAAATCTGCAACTGACAGAGGATGGAGGTAGGGAGCATCTCCAGGATGAGAAGAGACCTGGGATAGGGGAGGCACCCAAGAAACAATGGGTGTGTCCTTAGCTGGGAATAACAGCATTGGAGATATGGAGCCTTGGGTGGCTACCTACTGTCACCAGGCAGGAACCCCAATGGAACAATAAGTATACCAACCCACCCACAAAATTTTTGACCCATAATTTACCCTGTCTACAAGAAATGCAGGGATTGAGGATGGAACAGAGGGGTGGCATGGAAGAAGTATTGTGGGAGTGGTTGGCCAAGATGTGGGCAGTGAGCCAGATGTAAATTGAATAAGTAAAAATAACTAAAAATATTTGAACTTTTCTTTTTTGAAGTTTTATTTTTATTAATTAATTATTTATGTACATCACAAATGTTGCCACCATTCAGTCTCCATTCACAGACTTATTCCCCATATCACCACCTTTTTGCCTCTGAGAGAGTGCCACCCCCCCCCACACACACACACATAGGTACCAAGTCTACAGGATTTGGTGCATCCTCTCCCACTGAGGCCAACAATGTAGCCCACTGTTATATTTGTTTCAGGAGCCTGTGTATGCTATTTGGTTGTTGACTCAGTCTCTGGGAGCTCTCAGGGGTCCAGGTTAGTTGACACTGTTGGTGTTCTTGTTGGTTTGCGATCCAGTTCAGTTCCTTCAATCCTTCCCCTAACTTCCATTTTCAAACATATTACAATGAATGCAGAGTCACATTCATGATGCCTTCCTAATAGTGACATACATTTTTTAAGGGTAAGGAATGGGTGTAATGAGGACTTAAAGGTCCTGTCTTCGAAATGAAGTCATATTTTTATTACTTTTACATATTTATTGGTTGTGTTTGCAGGTATGTATGTAGTCACAAACCTTCTCATACACTTACAGTGATTTTTAACAACACAAAGGTAATTTTATAGTGGCTTTCCAGGATTCAAACCCTTAGTGGAAGGAGTTAATACCTAAAATGTCTTCTTTCTTCCTGAAAAACTGCTAGGTGAAACAAGAGAACAGCCTTCCAGGCTTGGCAAATTTCTCTCCTTCTACCACTAGGGTACTGGCATCAAATCTAGCTTATTTTCTACCATAAAGTTCTTCTTATTAGCAATTTA
Source organism: Mastomys natalensis (assembly GCA_021653895.1). Classification (NCBI taxonomy): domain Eukaryota; kingdom Metazoa; phylum Chordata; class Mammalia; order Rodentia; family Muridae; genus Mastomys; species Mastomys natalensis. Next base: position 67,482 of record JAJTUV010002808.1, on the reverse strand, counting down.
CCTTTTACTATTAGTTTATTCTTTGAAAATTTCATGCCTATACATAGTTCATTGAGGTAAAATTCATGCTTTTGCAAGCTCTTATTCCTCTCTCATCCCAGCAACTTCCCTGACTTTTCTCCACCAAGTCCCTATCTCATTTTCTTTTCCTAAAGTTTATTTTTATTTTTATTTTGTGACCTACAGTATTCAACAAGGGTTATTTGTGATGGTATAGGTATGACACTATCCACTGGAACATAAATGACTCAGCAGTAGCTATATCACTAAAGACAATTGAGTTCCTTTCCAACAGAAGCCTCCAACTTTCAGTAGCTTTCTTGGATGGAATGAGTTTTACCTCCATCAATGACTGAGCATTCACTATGTTAGTCTTTTGTGGTTCCTTACCAGGCAACTACAGCTTCTGTGAGATTATGACTAAAGTTGCTATGCAGAAAACTTGGAGAAAAAGAATCAACAGTTTTAGCCAACTTTATAACGTGTATGCTATAGCACCATTTTATCAAACAAGAGATGTTTATTGGTTCAATAGTAGTTTGGATATTATGGGATTAATCAATTTATTTCTTATCAGATCTGAGGTCCAGTTCATCAGAGAATTCTAATACCCAGTTGGTATTATAGACCTGGTTAAAGTTCCATGACTCTGGAAGTCATAGCTACCAAGGCTGAGCCTATTAGTATTGTTATACTAATTGGAAATGTTTTCCATATTTACCCATAGAGAAGTGCTATTCTCAGTCTTGATCAAAGAAGCTTCTCTTTGCAGAAAAAGGCAAGTAGTAGCTAAGGCAGAGATCCTTTGCTTGTTGAGGTCCTGAGGATAATTTACCATGTAATATTAGCATTAAATATAACACACAAGCACTCCTTATATGATTTGATATATAACATGAAAGGGGAGATAGAAAAAAATGTAAGAGTCAAATAATAAGGATGAGAGTTATGACATTCTGTCTTATGAACATGACTTGGTAGTGACACCCATTAACTGATGATTTAAAAATGGACAGTTTGTGATAAACTGGGGCTTATGTACATATTTATTGTTTGTAGTGTACAAAGTATTCTTCCTAAATTATTTGAAGGATAACCAAAAGTCTCAAATTATTTTGAATATATGCAGTATTTTGTTATAAAATGCAAACACATTTGCAAAATTTAATCATCTTTATTGTAGATAAATATGGACATAGAAGACATAATGCCATATTGTCAATTCCATAGTAATATCTCACATACATAAAATAGAATTTTCTCCCCAATTATGTAGCACAGTTTCTCATTTTAATTCCATACATACAAAAATGCCACATGTATTCTTCACAGGCTTTATAAAGCAGTATTTGTGGATTTATATTGAAAGAAATATTAAACAATAGGATGATGTAAATAATAGCTTTCACATCTTTAGCACTATAATGCAACTTACTGTTTCTAGGCTGGTGCTATACAGATTCTGATTCAATAGGATCTATTATAATTTTTCAGTTCTTATGATCAGATATATTTGGAAAATAAGGCTTGTGCAAATGTTTTCTTCTAATAGAAACATTCACTTTGTAGAAGAAATTCACAATAAACTTACAAGACAAGAGGAGTCTTTCTACAAACGGATTATGTAAGAATAAAACAATTACTAATAAAGATCAGACTCTTGGTTTGAAATACCATCAAAGAGTCCAAGAAAATTTAGTAATAGGTTTTTCTGGGTTGTCACCACACTAGGATAGAGCTTTTGTTGATTTAATTATCTAAATCACCATGCTTCTGTGGATAACCTGTCACACATTTTTCTGTGAGTAACTTCAGAAATGTAGTTTTGGATGTCATTGTTGCCCTATCTGGAATAAAATGGTATGTGTTATAACTTCCGGAAAAGTTACACAACAGAACTCTATACAATTTAGCTCAGAATGATTTTTATATAAGCTCTGTCTAGATATATGAAGGAAATACAGCAAGTTAGAAAGTGATATCCTGTTCCTTGGTGTTGTGAGATTTCAGCCTTGTCTTCATGAAGCTGACTAGCAGGCTCCACTCTCTGAAGCCAACTGAGGACAAAGGCATACTTACCATATCTTCCTGCTGTAGTGGACTTTTTCCATATGTATTTTATATTTTGATTTATTGATAATATTTTAGTTGATGAGCTGAAGTTTTGTAAAAGGTTAGTAATAAACTCCTTACTTTGAAAGATACTGTTCACATGTATATATGCTGATTCAATAAACCAGTTTATTAAACAAAATTTGACCTGAAAAAATGTTAAAATAGAAAGAATATTAGAAAATCTGTCAAGTAAACAATATGTTGTAATTTTTTTAAAAAGTACCTCTTGTATTTTTGGTCAACAGAGACATAAAAGAAAACATGAACTAGTCTCTATACAAACATTTCTGTTCCTGATAGTCCTTACTAAAAAAAGAAAAACTAAATTGAAGTGATGAAAGAAAGAAAGAAAAAAGGAAGAAAGAAAGAAAGAAGGAAGGAAGGAAAGAAGAAAAGAAAAAAAGAAAGAAAGGAAGGAAGGAAGGAAGGAAGGAAGGAAGGAAGGAAGAAAGAAAGAAAGAAAGAAAGAAAGAAAGAAAGAAAGAAAAAGAAAATCAAAAATTATTTTGTAATTTTGGGCAAACCTATTATTATTTTAAAATACTAAATTAGAAACTGTAGGTTTTTAATGTACGTACAAATTGTCAATAAAAAAACACGGTTATAAGATAGCATACATTTTGTAATAATTAATTTAGTTAGCACATGTGCCTCTCAGAGACATCCAAATGACATATGTACCTCAGTATGAGAAAGTCTGCTTTCTAACACTTAGTTCGCAAAGGCACCTGATGCTTTTGCAGGCTGTTTAATTTGTAGCCAACCTAACCATGAGCAATTTTTTTTAGTTCTCAAAAGGTACATAGCATATATGTTATTGATTCATATGTCATTGAAAGATACAAGATTATGTAGCTTGAAAAACATCTTTTATTATTTACAGATCTTATTTGTCTGCTTATAAAAAGTAAGATTTCACTGTGCTATTTTCTCCAATTATTGGAAAATCCACATTATTTCATGGCATTATCTATGTGGCATATTTAAAATAACCATTTTAACATTTATAATAGAATGTTTAGATTTTAATATTTGATGAAATACAAATAGTTTATTTTTATGAGTATTATTGAGTGTGTAATTCACTATGCATGTCTCATTATATTAGAGTTTTATAGATAAGTTTTAAAAAACAACATTGTTATTGGGTTTAGTGACATATAAACTATACACAAAGGACTCTTCTTCCCAACAGAATATTATTTTTAGTCCTTTGTTAGTTTTAATCTTTCAGCATCAATGTCCTAGACTCATGTAAAAAGAAACAATTATATGGGTAAAAAAGAAGTCATAGTTGTTAGTCTGGGTTTTATACAAGCTGTAGCATCAAAGGGAATTTTGATGAAACCAGTGAATAGCAACTTTATTGTCTGTCTGTACACAGTAATATTCATTAAGAAAGATAGAAAACAGATATACTTCCTTGAATATACGCTTGAATGTTTTAGATGCAAACATAAATCTTACTCTTCTAAAATATGTGTGCTTTAAATACTTGTTTTGGGGAAAACAGTTAAAATTAGATATACTCTATTTGAAACATTTAAAGTATGCAGTATAATATTTATGGTAATTGGCATTATGCATCATTAAATATCACAGTTTGAATTCATTGTGTATTGTAGAATTAGAATATATCATATAAGACAAGTATAACATATGTTCCTTTGCAGGCTAAAAAGGAAGTAAAATATGGTTAACGGTTTACATACTGCCTTCACTTATGCAACTTTAGCTTTTATCTCAATTTTTGAACTTAATTGCCACAGTTTTGTCATACATACGCAATGTGACAATAGTAAAGCTCTTTTAACCTCAAATTTTTATTATTCTGTATGTAAACTGCCTTTCCAAAGGGGTTATGGATGTCATAAAATTATATAATGCTTGTGAAACCATAATATAATATCAAATTATACACCTAACTCAAAATCAGTTATTTAAATCTGGTTTACAATAAGTGTTTCCACACTGAAATGAGAACTAGTAAAGATGAAGGAAGTATGGGTCTGAAACAAGCCTAAAGTTATGCATCAAATTTATTTTTATTGTGGGAAAAAGTATGCCAAATCAGATCAAGTCTCTTTGCAGCTTTTAAAATATGAATTTTATTAGACAGTTATTATCATGTTGTATCATTAAATTTTAAGCATTAGGCATACTTTAGATTCCAGTTCTATTTCCAAGTACATAGGAGTGGTAGCTCTTTTTTTCCTGGCACCATAGAATGCCATTTTAGTCCTGCTGAAACTTATGAGAAAACAGATCTGTCTTGATCCATGTATAGGGAGATGTCTGTAATCTCAATACTGAGAGTTAGAGACAAGTATATTCCTCTGTTACACATCCAATAAAATTAGTAAACCTGGGATGTAGTAGAATTCCTTGTCTCAAAAATAAATAAGAGTACAAGTGATGAAAACACTTGACATTGACCTGTGACCTCTATGTTCCCATACACATGTGTACACACCTGAATAGACATGTTTACACACACATATATAAACACATACATATACCACACTTACCTACACACAAATACCATGCAACAAATAATAAACACCTAAATGTACCTTATAATTAATATATAGTACAAACAACATAAATATAATTTATTAGATTGAATTAAAAAACTAAACAACTCTCAAGTTATATTTACAGCACAACTTACCTGTATAGAAACTGTACTTATATAAAACAAATATTGCATTAGTAATTATAGCTCACAAGTTTTAGAAATTTTTAGATTGGTAGTTTTATTTACTGTTTCAATCATTCTACAAAAATAAACTTGTTTGAAAATCAGGATGTATATACACTGGAGAGTTTATCATATCAATATCTATATATTAAATTTAATATAATAAATATGATACAAGGAGTTAGAAAGTGGAAAATGACGAGTTTAGAGCCCAAACCTAGATTTAAGCTTTCCTTTTGCCAGTGTGTTTCTAAGTGTTCTGTTTAAAACCATCACACAGACATATATGCGAGCAAAATACCAAGGAACATGAAATAAAACTAATTGCTATTTATACATCTTTAAAGCCATGCGTACTCGGGACTGGTTTAGATAGGAGTGATTTGCAATGGAAACTTTCTGAAATTTATGAGGGAGACCCTAGGGAAAACATCTAGTAATTTGTAGGCCTGTGTACCAGAAGCTTTCCATGGAGATCTCCAGCCCAGTCAGAAGGGAAGGTTAAGGCAAAGGGGAGAGAGTACAAGCAGGGAAGGGGAATTGCCTCGACTGCCTCTGCTGCTGAAGTTGCCTCCACCCCTGCCTCCATTGTAGTAGCCTCAGTTGCTGCAAGCTGCACCCTATGCTCTGAGCTTAGTTGGGCAGGGCTGAGCCTGTGAGAGCTTAGTTGGGCAGGGCTGAGCCAGTGAGAGCCCCGACTAGCCAGCAAGGAGTTGGGGAAGCTCCTGATGGGAGAGCAGAACTCTTCCCAAAAGGCAGTGTTACAGCTCTTATGACAGAAGCTCTCAGACTTCAGAACAATTCTCGCACACCTTTATTCCTTCTGGATAGGATTCTTATATACAGTTTTGGGGTGTGTCAGGGTCTGACAGGAGGTATTTCCAATTGGCTTGGTCTGAGAGCTTGGGGATACCTTATGTACATGTGGGAGGGCTTGGGGAGTTGCTCCTATTCTCCTATTAGACCGATGGCCACAGACCTCTCTGCGGGGAGCTGTGGGGGGCTGCAGCTACGTGAAAGGAGCCAAGGACCCAGGATCTTGGCCAAACTCCTACTGTCCCTTGCAGAGGACCTGGAGGGTCACCAGGTTTAAAACCTGTGTTTAACCAGGTTCCCAGCTGACTTTCACAGCTCACCACTCCACAGTAATTTAGGATATAAAGTCTGTAGTGACCATCTTTTGTAGCCAGGCAAGACTTCCCTGTGGTAGGACTGGGTTACATTAGATTGAGTTGTTGGCCAAGATCATCACACAGAGATCCTTAAATAACTCAGATTGGTGATGTTAAGACAGAAAGTTACAATTGGAAAATTGGCAGTTGGGGTCTCATTCCCAGGACAACTTGCACAAACATCATTGAATATAAAAGTCAAGCTAGCCTAGGCTTGGATCTTTCACACCTACGTTCTTGTCTCTTTGTCATGTGATGGTACTCTGTAGGATATTACTGAAATAGAACTATATCCAGAAAACCAGCCACAAACCTTCTACCTATAATCTGCCCTGCCTATAAGATATGATGGTGAAGAAATGGTGGAAACAACCAATCAATGTTTGATTTAATTTGAAGCCCATGCCCTATACTGCCTACTGCCTGGATGGCCAGTAACCAGAGACAGGATATACCAGAGACAAAGGGTAGAACCAAAGAGGACTGTTTTTTGGTTTTTTGTTTGTTTGTTTTGTTTTCTGTTTTGTTTTGTTTTTAACAAATTGAAGTAATGATTGCTAATGATATTTTGCTATATTCATAGAGTGGTGACTTATCCAGTAGCTCTCAAAGAGACTTCCTCTGGCAGAAGATTAGAGGAGGTAGAGAGACCCACAGCCAGACATTATTCAGAGAAAGTGTCTAAAACGGAGGTCTCTATTGGGTTTTTCTCCTTGGGGATTGGAGAGTCGTATGGAGAAGAGGAAGAAAAGATTACAAGACTCAGATCGAGGACAGCAGAACATGGCCCACCAAATCAATTAAGTAGGGATCACATGGGCTCACAAAAAATGAAGGGAAAAGTAGGAGTCCTACATACATGTGCACCTGTTCCTCTGCATATATGTTATGGCTGTTAGTTTGGTGTTTTGTGGGACTTCTAACAGTAGGAGTGGGTGTGTCTCTCAGTCTTCTACATTCTCTTAAGACTATTTTCCTCCTATTAGGTTGCTTTATCCAGAACTGATATGAAGGATTTGCCTTGTCTTATCATTTTTGTTTTGTCCTGTTTCTCTCTTGTCTCTTGGAGACCAGCTTTATTCTGAAGAGAAAATGGAGAAGGAGTGCATGTGAGGGAGAGGGGAAGTGGAAGAAGAGGTAGGAGTAGTAGACAGAGGGAAATTGTGCTTGAGATATGTTATTTTCAATGAAAAAAATAACCCTTGTGGGGAAAAACATTTAGAGCAAGCCACCAACTATGCTATACATTTTGAATAATGACAACAATCTTTTAAGGTGGTTGTAAGTGAGAAAATGTTTGTAATTACTTCCCACAGTCCTTTTCATAAGTATACACTTAAAGCAGGCTAATATTCATAATGATTAACTGCAAAGAAACTCTATAGGAATTTTCTTGTCTCCAAGAATTTGGGATAATGACTGGCTATGCATTTTTGGACTGTATCCCCATTACTTTACTTCTAGATGAGACCTACTGGTTTAATTTGTCAGAGGAACATAGACAATAATGATATAAATTACCCCAAGCATGGTTCACAGATCTATAATGTCTCCATTTCTTTATCAGCCAGCTGAATTTAGTGCCTTGGAGAGATCTTGAGAGATAAGCATGAAAGATAGCAAGACCTCTGGAACTCTTAAAATACAGGAGCAGAAATCTTACCTCTGTTATCTTCAATATCCTTTTGTTTTGCACTATTAACATGTGATCTTAGTTAAATAACTTTTTAAAGATATAGTTTTTATTTGAAAATAGAGAATTCATTAGTACAAAGTTGTCATTAGCATGTTGCCAAATATAGAGGTGAATAGGGATTTGTCTTTCCAAAATGTTAGCTCATTTGAATAACAATAAATTTACTTGGTTTGATGGTTTCATTGACTACAGTTTGCTAAGTAGGCTTGCTTTCCTTGATAGACACCTAAGGAACATATGCCTTCTTTCATTTCAGTATTAATAACTGATACTAACACTTAGATTGCATATTACACATCATATAGTGAATATATCTGTATCTCTCTGTGTGTGTGTGTGTGTGTGTGTGTGTGTGTGTGTGTGTGTGTGTGTTTATGTTAGAAAATGGATACAAAGGGTTGAAGAGCACCCAGATGGTGTCAAGGATTTTCCAAAAGCCTGAATGGTAAAAATTGGTAATTGTGTAAGTGTGGTATCTACTGGTATATCATAATGAAGTGAGTCAAGAGGTTTGCTGGAAATATTGCTGTTGCCATTGCTGTCAACTTTGGCTGTAGTGTCAGACTTGATCTGCAGAAGCAAATTATTGTAGAGACTACAGAAACAAGGTCTATGAGTAGTGCTCGGTGATACAGACCTGTAATCCCAACACTATAGAGGCAGATGTAGGCATATCTCTATGAATTGAAGGACAGAAAGGTATAGATAGTAAGTTCAATGTTAGCCACATAGTGAGACCCTGTCTCAAAATATCAAACCAACAATAATAGAAATAAGTAAGAAACAAAGGGCTGTACCATATTCATATGAAACAATTGGAAGAATTAATGTTCAGATAGAAATTTCAGTAGAAAACATAAACAGTGAGGAGAAAGCCCAGCTGAAACTATTGGATAGTTGGGAGTACTCTGCAAGTTCTTTCCTTGATGCACACAGTATATGGGAAGATAATGGTTTGGTTGGACTGTTTCTACCAGTGTCAGATGTCTTCCTTTTTTTCTTAAATAGTTAAGATGAATGATTTATATATACTCTTACCTCAGTTTGGTATGTCCTGTAATTCTCAGGCCCATATTTTGGGAATTGATTTTAACATTCCAATTTTCCTTCATAAATTTGTATAGGGGAGCCCTTTATACTCCTGAAAAAAATCACTTGTTGTCTACGCTGTATGGGTAGTGCTTGAAACTAGGTGTTTATTCATATGTTGACAGAGGTATAGAGTTATCCTTCATCCTCAAAGTGGAATCCAAAGCTATTTGTAAACTTGGGTCTAGGCACAATGTAAAGCAACAGAAAAAACAAAATAAAACAAAACATTGTTTTATGTGATATGGAGTAATTCAGACCAGGGCATGAAAAGATCTGAACATATTCAATAGATTACTAATTAAATATTATTCCAATAGAATATGCAAAACACAATGCCTGCCATATAACAAACCTTTAATAAATTATTTTTGAGTGAACAAATGAAATTATGCAAAGCAAATGTTTGTGGTTTCTAATAATAACTCACATTAATGCAGCAAGAGATTTTCAAGGAAAAGTCAGGACTCAGGCATCTCCAGTAGACTAGACCTAGGTCCTGTCATAGTTTTGCCGGTTAAAGAGATTGAGAATTGTAAGGAATAGATAGAGGAGAGTTATTCAGTGTGGAACAGATAAATAACCCAGTTACCCAAAGACGATCTTCAGGATACTGACAAGATTTATAGGATTAAATACAGTAAGAGTCAGGAAAACATTATTGACCAAGTAATTGTCTCTTAATCCTCTCAGGTCCACTGTTACAACTGGTCCAAAGACATCCTTATTGCTGAGAATAGTCTGGACTTAAGAATATAATTATTGGTCTGTCCATTACTATCTCACTTCTATAGATAATAATCTTTTTCTTTGGGATGGTCATCCCTGAGAAATCCAGATGTTCTCAGAACCTGAGTTGTATCAAAGGGAAAAGTTAAAAACTGTGACCTATCAACGTGTCTTCTGCCACGTCTGAGACAGACAGATACAGAATTGTAGTGAAGATGTCAGGTTCTGTTCTACTGCTAGTTCACCTTCTGGGACCAATAAGAAGTAGATCCTTTTAAGCAACAGCAGCTTCTAAGTATGTATTTTATTATCACTGTTTTTTTTTTTTTTGAATAAGATAAGAGATAGGATTTTACCCCAAGCTAAAACTGAAAGATTAAGGAAAGAAAGGAAAGAGAAAAATGAATGTTCTTTAAAGTATACTAATGAATCAATAAATGAGGAACAATAGAATCTCTCAGCGTAAAACAGGCTATGACAGATTTTTGACTATTCCTCTAAACAAAAGTCTGAAGTTGCCTGTTAATGCAAAACCAAAAATGAGAAAAGAATCAAAGCTGAACAACACTAATAGGAGGTGAAAATTAGACTTAAACCCCCCTAATGTCTTTTAAGCAAGTATCCTGATTTTATCATTCAGTAAGAGAGATGTTTACTGTCTTGTGTGACAGAGCAAATGTTGCACCTAGAAAATGCTATTTCATTTCCTTTGGTTGCCTTGTAATTCAGCAACTTTGATCTTTAAAGGTTATTTTTTATTGAAAATCAATCTGTAAAGTTCATAAAGACCAAAAATCAAAGAACATATGCTTGTGTTTATTACATGTAACATTGCTAAAGGATGTTTTCTTGCTTCTATTATAATTTTGTACCTGAACAGAATTAGATAGGTGGCATTTGCCTTTACACAAATTCGGTACAGCATATTTTTCAAAGTCAAATATTTCAATAATTTCTTGCACATTTCTATTATGCTTGAAAATTACTGAAGTTTTTTTTTATTATTATTTTTCTGTGTTTACCAAAACCTTTTGTGAAGAAAATACGTATGTCCTAGTGGCCCAAATTACAGAACAGGCACTTCACTTCAAAGCTGCTTTTACTAAAGATAATTGAGTTCTCATTTGAATCCTCAACAAAGAAAAAACCAGAATGAAAATTTTATTATCTTTGCCTTCACAATGCATTTCTTTCATTTACTTTGGCTAAAAACACAGATATTAGGAATTTCCCTCAGCCTTTTTCATGAGTTAGTTTGAATTCTGGAAACTACCCACAGAACCTTGCAATGCAGACACCCCAGATAAGGACACTTATTCATGAAGTGAGGTGGCACCCTGGAGAAGAAGTAATAACCGCCTGTTCCCTCAAGCAATATTACTTCTTCTGGACACTTTACCATGATCAAATTGACCACAGCTAGGACAGGACTGCTTAGCTAAGAATACCTTGTATCCATTTTTGAACTCCTGCCTTATAAAAACATGTACTTTATATCTCTGCCCCAAAGGCAGATGTAAAGTCAGTGAACCTCTTTATTTCTTTCTCTTCTCTGTGTGGCTGCACTGAACAAATCTCCTTTTCCTGTTTTTCGTGATTACTTGTTCTTTTAATTAGAACAGAGAAGACAAGAAGATGAACTTGGCTGACTGGGGCTGCCAGAGCCAGACTTCTACAATAAAAACTGATCACAATTGTAGGAGGATTAAGTTTTTTAAAGATATATTTTATTATCCTCTGGTCCAACAGGCATGTAGTTAAAATATTAATTTCTTAGTCTGTATTCCTCATTGAACAAACTGTAAGTGTATGCTGCAGAATAGCTCCACCTGCTGATAGTTGGTAGTGTCCTGAATTCATCGTGATTTAAACATTTCATGTTTTTTTCTGTTTTCAAATAACTTCAATGAAAAATAAATTGGAGTGGAAAATCTTTCATGTGCGTGTAATTTTTAATAAGTCATGGATGATCTTCTTTTATAACTGAAGTCTTTGTCTTCAGTGTGACATACTTTACTTATTGGAGGAAATTCTATTGCTCTTGAAGTTCAAAATGAAATATAATGAGTGTCTGCAACAGATAAATGCATTTGAAAGGAAATGCTAGCATATATGGAATGTAGTATATTTAAAGATAATGAAAAAACTGTTTAGGAAGAGAGCAATAAAGAATCTCAACAGTGTATTATGTATAAGTGGCAATTACAAGGCTGGTGGATCACTGATTTTAATTCTTAATCATGCCTTACAAATTATAAATACTATCAGCATATCATAATTCAGATGCTTATGTTAACTCTGGCATGTGTGTTGTTTAGAAACAGCTATGGCTAGCAAAGGGGAAAAAAACAATAGAAAAAACACTAAACTAGGTTAAGAGCAATTTGCCTAAAAGGAGGAAGCTAACTTCAACCAAAATTTTTTCACAGAATTTTGCTCAAGTTCTGCAAAGAGAAAGGAGAGCAGCTCTTAACCCTGTTACCTGCTTCACTCCTCTGAGTGATGCTGATCGTCATCAGGAGATATAGAGATGAGACTAGCCACATTTGAGCTGCGTAAATGACTTTGCACATCTCAAGCAGTGTTTGGCACTGTCGTGTGAGAAAATAGACTCCCTGTCGTCTGCGATGTGTGCTTCACAACCACATATGTTTGTTCAGGATAACATTTCACGACTCATGGCAGGGAGCGGGTGTCTAATTGTGATCTGGATTGGAATTCACAGGGAAGAGAGCTTTCCATCTTCACCCTCTCATAGCAGAATTGGAAAAGGAGAGTGAGTTTTCTCCTCAATAATTTTTGCCACCTTTAGAAGTTAACATCTTGGTATTTTTTTTTAGAGCCTTCTCATTCTCTTTGGATATGTATTCTCTCTACTTAGATGTGCCCCCTTCTTTGCTGCATCCTGCACTGTGTCTGTGGGTGTATACAAAAGGCTTTTCATAGGGAGATTTGATTGCTAAGGGCTAGGTTCTTAAACAGCAGTCTTCCAGATTGGCGAGATGTCTATAAAAGAGTAATTCTTAACATTCCTAGGAAACATTTTAAAAGAAAATGTTAGAAATGCAGAGTGAGCTGAACAGATGGATGATAAGCAATACTTTGTTAATGACACCAGACCAGTACAGCCTTGACTCAAGGGAAGGGGCTACTCTGAAAAGTAAAACCACCCCATTCCAAAATGCTTCTTTGCCATTAACCCCAGCAAGCATATTTAGAATTTATACTCCTATCTAACTCTCTATGGGAAAAAGTCAGATTAAAGGCACAGATACTTCAGTGTGTGCTTTTCCTTGGTGTGCTTTGCTGTTAGTCATATTGTGAATGATAAAGTTTTAACCCATGTAGAGATGTAAACCTTTATATTCCCTACTGAACTAAAATGTGAACACTCAAGAGTTTATGAAAATAGCATACCAAGTCAGTTGTTTTGTTTACTCTTTGAATGTCAAGTTGGTTTGTTTTTCATTATGAAAGGATGATGTTTCTCCAAACTATGAATTTAAAGTACATAAACATTTTTGTGTGAAATCTGTGTGCAATTTTACTTGTCACATCTCCAATCAAACATGTGAAGCTTATGATATAGATATGATGAATTAAATTAACCTTCTGATCACATTGTGAAAAAATCATTATCCTTGGTTCAAATAACTAGCCATTTCTTACCTGCTTCATTATTTCTGAGGTTTTAATTTAATGCTATAGCACTGATGATGAGATGTGATTTCTGAGCTAAGAATGTAATGGGTTTTTTGTTTGTTTGTTTCATATAGTTGTGTTGAACTCTTCATGACAGTTTTCATGAAAAATCTATTTCATTAACATTATCACTAACATAAAAATCTGTGAAAAGAAATAACCACAAATCAGAATGAAATAAGAGTATTACTTACGATCATGCTATCAAGGCTGTGGAAACAAATCATGTTTTCGATAGCTACAATAAAAAAATGATGAATAAAAATTTCACAGTTTACAGAAATAGACATCTCCTGAATTAATATCCAATTAACAGAGGAAGATATTTAGTTGATTACAGTTATGGTAAATAAAAATATTTTTAATTTAAAATACAGAGCTTCATTGTAATATTTTAGATTAAAAGTTTATTTCTCTAATTAGCATTGCTAGATGTACATTAATCAAAATATTCATTAAGATACACATGGCTTGGTGTTTTCATTGATATTTTCTGTCAATAGTATGAGTTTTATTATATTTAAACTGCTTCATTTTTTTTTTTGTAAAAAGCACAACTTAATGAAATTTGTCTTGTATTCTTACTAAATTTTAATACATAAACAATGCAGCTCACTAAACAATTTATGTTTGATCATACCAAATAGTAATAATGACCATTTCCACATAATGTTGCTTTCTCTGTGGTGTTGACTTCTACATTAATTCAGACATAATCAAATATACAAAATAAAATCTCATTGGGTACTGAATGTGTTGTTATGTTGAATCAATACTGGAAATGTTAGAGGTCACAATGCACAAATTAGTGAATATCATTACCATGAACTAGACCTCCATTCTATAGAAAGATGATGGATAGATGGATAGATAGATAATTCTTCTCCTAAGACTATATTAAAATATTTTCTTACTTCTCATGCAAACTAGACATTTCACTATTAATATTATATTCCTTATTAATCTCAAGAATGGTTATGGTATGACAATTTCTTTATATCAATAACTCAGTCAGAAAAATGATTAAATTCCTTATGTGAACATCCTCTCTTTTAATAATGGTTTTTTTTTTTTTTTTTTTTTTTTTTTTTGGTTTTTTTTTGTTTTGTTTTTGGTTTTTCGAGACAGGGTTTCTCTGTGTAGCCGGGGCTGTCCTGGAACTCACTCTGTAGACCAGGCTGGCCTCGAACTCAGAAATCCGCCTGCCTCTGCCTCCCAAGTGCTGGGATTAAAGGCGTGCGCCACCACCGCCCGGCTAATAATGTTTAACTAATACTACAAATCTAACACTAAGTGCTCCTTTTCCAAGAAACCTCTTTTAACATTATGATTAGGGATATACTTTTTATCCCTACTATATCTTGAATATAAAAAAATAATAATAGTACTAATAGTAATAAAGGTAATAAACTTTGTAAACAAAATAATAGAAATCTCAACATAATTATTCTCAGTGGTAACATTCATTTAAGATTTGTGTCAGAGAGAGTTGACATCTGTTTTATTTACAACTATCCATGTTTCCATATATATATATATATATATATATGTGTGTGTGTGTGTGTGTGTGTGTGTGTGTGTGTGTGTGTGTGTTTGTATCCATATATATGTTTCCATAGATATATATCAAGAGAGAGAGAGAAAGAGAGGAGAGAGAGAGAGAGAGACAGAGACAGAGAGAGACAGAGAGGCTTACAGAACATGGGTACCAACAACATTTATATAACTACTACATTTATATCAAATGATTATGTTGAGAAAATGTTTTATATATATTACACATTTATTTAAAATATCAAAACATATAAAAATGACTTCTGGGACTAAGGCTTCTTTGTCAAGTGCTTATTGAGCAATGATGAGGGCCAGAACCTTGAACTCATGTAAAAAGCTGGGTGGGCAGCTCAAGCCTAAAATGTCAGTCCTACAGAGGTGTCAACAGAAGGATCCCAGTGGCTTACTGGACTGTCAGTCTAGCCAAATTAGTAAGCACCAAGTTCAGAAAACACCCTCTCTTAAAAAAAACAAGGTGGAATTGTTTCCAGTTTCTAGCTATTATGAAAAAACTGCTATGAACTTTCCAGAACACATGCCCTGTCCTTGGGGTATGGTGGATCATCTCTTTGGTGTAATCCCAGGAGTGTCATAGCTGGTTCTTCAGGAAGAACTATTTTCCGTTTCCTGAGAAACTGTCAGATTGATTTCCAGAGTGGTTTTAACAGCTTTCAATCCATCCAATCAGCAATGGAGGAGTGTTCCTCTTTCTTTTCTGGTGAGGTGTACATCCTCATCAGAAGGTGCTGTCACCTGAGTTTTTTTATCTTAGCTTTCTGATTGAAGTAAGGTGGAATCTCAGAGTCATTTTGATTTGCATTTCCCTCATTACTAAGGATTTTGAACATTTCTTTAAGTGTTTCTCAGACATTTGACATTCCTCTGTTAAGAAATCTGTTTAGTTCTGAGCCACCAACCAAAGAGCATACATAGGCCGCTCTGAGCCTCTTCCTCATATGTAGCACAAGGCTGCCTAGCTTGGCCTTAGTGGGAGAGGATGTACCTAATCCTGCAGATGAAGGGATAGGGGTGGAGGTTGGAGGAGAAACTTTTCAAGGGAGGACCAGGTTGAGGGCATCATCTGAAATGTAAATAAATAAATAAATAAATTAAATTAAAAAATGATAAGGTGGAGAGCATGTAAAGAAGAGACCTGATGTTCACCAGTGCCCATATCAGGTGCACACATGTAGGTATACAACCACACACACACACACACACACACACAACACACACACACACACACATATTCTAACAATATAGAAGATGAAAACCCTCTTCTTCCCTGAAACTTAGTAAATTAGTTGAAAACATTAAATTGACAAGATACTAGTTTTGATGCCAGTTTAAATAATTGTTTAAGAGGCTGAAGTAAGGACTCAGTCATTAAGAGGATTGGGTGCCCTTTCAGAGGATCATGGCTTGTTTTGCAGCACTTACAGGGTGACTCACAATCATCTGTAACTCCAGTTACAGGGAATCTGATACCTTCTTTTGGCCTGTGGAGGCCAAAGTCATTCATAGAGTTCATACACCTACATGCAAACAAAATGCTCACATACATAAAAATGCAAATAACTATATCTTTTGGCAATTGTTTAAATGAAACTTAAAAAATAGATAATAAATGTTTATTATGTCTTCTTGTATATTTAGTACCATGCTAAAGCCAAAGGGGTCTAGAAAAGGTCATCATCATTACATTCTGACCAGGGACACATGGACAGACTAATGAAGTACTTTGAAGTTGTAAAATCATGTAACTCTTTCTAGCTTCCTTAATAGTTAGAGAAAAATGAGAAAAATTTTGTTGTGGTTCTCACTATAATTATCTTCAAAAAATTAAACTTTCAAGGTGGATTTTGCAGAACATACATATAATTCTAACATTTTTGATGTGGACATCATAGGATCACAAGTTAGAGGACAGCATTGGTAACATAGTAAGATTCTATGTAAGTAGATACATAAATAAATGAATATTGCAGTCAATTACAAAATAAATTACCATTTTAATGGGGTTTTAAATGCTCAATGAATATTAGTTAACTAACTTTTGACTTAATATTTATTAAACAATTGATTTATTTTATATGAGAAAATATTATTTTTTTAATCATTTCTGTTTAGCTTTTGAGATTTTAATTTGATTACATAATCTACCCATTTGTTTTATTACTCCAAACCCTCCCAAACACTCCTTGCTCTCTTTCAAATGTATGCCCTCTTTTGAATTGTAGTTACACACACATACACACACACACACACACACACACACACACACACACAGAGAGAGAGAGAGAGAGAGAGAGAGAGAGAGAGAGAGAGAGAGAGGAGAGAGACAATACTTTGTTTCAATATTAGACATTCCAGTATTGATTGGACATGTTATTTAGAGATATTGCAATATAGTCAATTAAAAGAAAAATGCATAAAAAGAAACTCAGAACTCAAACTGATTCTTAAAAATGGTGGCATTTAATCATAAAAAATCTTGATAAGCTGATAGTTCATATAACATCCTACAAAACAGGATGACCCTACTATTGTTAATATCATTTGTATTGGTTTCAGGTGTTAGGTTAGTTCATAGTGAAACTGAGTACAGGTTTCCTAAACAGGATATAAAGAAAGATGATTGTGGCCCTAGAACTGTCCAAAGTCTGAAACAGGACTTAAATGTACTGGTGATAGTTGATAGGTAGTCATGATATAAAAAAAAATTATAGGTCAAATCCAGATAGGACACTTCAGGGTTCCAAAGAAGACTGTAGAAAAAAAATAGGTGGTTGTGATCAAATTCTAAACCTGCTCTTTCCTTGAGGAATAAATTCTTACTCCCTTGCTTGTTTTAATTAAATTCTTGACTGCTTATTTTAGTATGGCTCCCTGTCTGAATTATTCACATTAGAGAGCACAAGAATTGAGACTGCTGCTGGGGTTGAGACTGGAGGAAACTAGATTTCTCCTGATAACATTGGCTTAATTATATTTGCAGGGCATGCAGACTTCTTCTGTGAAAATGGCCATTTTATTAACTGCAGATAAAACTTTCTTCAAATATTGAGAATGAAAGATAAAGAATAGAAAATGCTTAGGGTGAAGAATTAATAGCAAATTTTCCCTGAAAACAGAGTTTAATACAGCATATATAGAGAGTGTCTTAATGTAAATTTGGTGAAATATATGCCTTAAAAAGAGATATGGGCTCTGGTACATTAAAGACTTGCCACCTGCACCTTCACGATTTTTCATGACAAACCTGGCCAGTAGGTTTTAGGGAATTAAACTGTATTGGCTTTCTTTCTGTCTGTCTTTCTCTCTCTCTCTCTCTCTCTCTCTCTCTCTCTCTCTCTCTCTCTCTCTCTTTCTCTCTCTCTTTCTATCTTTCCTTACTATTATTCATCTGTAAGTGTATTATTTTTCATATTTACTCTCTAATTAGCTTTCCATTCATAGTAAGGAGCTGTCAGATACCTTGTTAAACTGCACAAGTTGTAGAAATACAAATTTGATGTATTTTACTTTAACTTATTTGTGTACAATTTCTTTACCCATGCATAATTACTCAGGAGACATTTAGGAAGAAAAGACGTTAGAAAACTAATGTGTTTGCATATTTTAAATTCTGCACAGTGATTATAAATAAAACATATGACACTAAGAATATTGATAGCCAGTTTAAACAATAATAAATGATTGTGCATCATTATCTTTTATATTGAAAATGATTCCTCTGATTTTGGGCATATGGAACCAAACTGAGCAATTTCCTTTGGGAAGCCCTACCAACAGGTAATGCATATAATGTATTTAGCTTTAGGTTTGCTTCTGAGGTAAAAAAAAAAAATCTACATAATTTGCTGTTTTAATGCTATTTCTTTTTTTTTTTTTTCTGTCTTTGGTATCACTTACTAGTTGTAACACAGCTTATCCATTTCACAGGAGGGGACTACAATATCATTGTGGTTAGGCATTGGTAATAATGTATGATTAAATGATGAAGGAAATTAGTCTTATCCTAAGGGAAATGAGCCTATTCTTTTCACGATACTGACAGTGTAATTAGAGGCATCAATATTAAATGCAGGAAGTAATGGTCAGAAAAGCAAGCTGTTTTAACTTCACTGTCAGTTTTGAATGTATACTAATAATGCTTAATTTTAGACTATATTAAAAGAAATTCTAAACAGCTTCCAGTTGTTTGCTTCCTATTTCAGGTTTTCAGAGAATTCCAACTCATGCAGCACTTGTCCTGTGTCTGGGATCTTAGGTAAAATGCAAAGATCTCTGACAAATTGGTGCTGAAAAGAACCATAAGACAATGATTTATAAAGTAAGCAAATACATATATAGATTTTTAGAGACATGGTTTCAAAATTAGAGCAATGACAGAAACAACTGAAGTGGTATTTAAAAATACGAAATATTTTGTCCAAATGATGTTTTTCTTTGTTTTTCAGCATGCTGTGGAATAAATACAGGACCTTGCCTTTGTTAAGCAAGTATTCTAACATGAAGCAAAAATCACCAAACCTAAGAATATTTTTTTCAATTACATAAAGAAAAATATATGTTTAAAAATATGAACATGAGATACAAGCCAGTAAAGTCTGCAGATGAAATTAATACCACAAGAAGTTGGCAATATTAAAGAATTTCATGTTGAATAATGATTTTAAATATTTACATATGATTTCATTGTGTCTTTTATATAATTTTATGGAAGTTAGTATTGTGATAAATATTTAAACATAAAGATACAATGTTTAAGGAAAAAAACACTGCTAAGATACTTTTGTTTCATTTTGACTTACATTTCAAGAAGGAAATAATAGATTTTTTTTTCCAGAGGAGTTCACAACTCAGTTTATTCAGATGGTATTTTGGCTATACTCAGTGTGGATAGCAATGCTTCAGAGCAAACACAAATCTATGAGAAGTCAGAGGTAGCTTTTATGCATCTGTTTAAAAGTTTTTTAGAAACTACCTTCTGTAGTGATTTTGTTAAGCCTGTACATTCAACTTGAGACAGATATAATGGTTGAGCAAATCCAAAGACACAAGGTGAAGGCTCTACAATGGCATTGATACACACTGACTCTGACTCACTCTCTCTCCCTTTCTCTCTTTCTCTCTAAATATTGGCTTCTTTTCCTTTAAGAAAAACACCCCCAAAATTAACTAGTGAATATTAGAATTATTCTGTGAATGCATTTTCTCATAAATTTCTTTTCCTTTTTTTTTGAGTAAAACAAGACACATACTACTGTAGAACAGAATGTAAACATACTGGGTTGTTATGGTGTAAACCTTTGAGAATTCTATAAAGCAGCATTAGACATTTTCTTCAGTTTTCAGTTATAGGTCAACTGAATGATTGTTTAAGAATGCCTTTGCAGTTTTAATTGTATGCAAGAAATATTTTATCTTTAGAGAGGGTGTTTGGGGCATTCTTTTTCTTTGCATGGAGGACACCTTACATGTACACATACATATGCATATACATATACATACATACACATATATATATACATATATATGTGTATATATATGTATATATATATACATATATATATATATACTCATGTTAATAGATCACATATGATCAATTTTTGAGGATTAGAAAATAATGCAATTTTAAAATTAACTAACTAAAAATTTTATGTCATTCTTAAGCAATATTTCTGAATAGGCAACAATTCATGAGGCCAAATAACATACATAGCAATTTTGAGAGTATTCTAATTGTAAACTTTAACATCTGCAAAGAGGCTATCACCACACACTGAACAAATATGTAAATAAAAGAATATTCATTTCAGAAGAATAATGTATCCCTCTGATACTTATAAATGAAATTAGTTCATTGTTATCAAACTATATTCTACTGGGTATTGATATAACACCACAAACTAAACTATCTTCATAAAGATAAACAAAGATAAAGCTAAGAAAATGTGGTTACAAAGGCTGCTCTCCAACTATAATAGAAACATATGTTTAAAGAATACTGAAAGGATTTAAAATACAAATTGACATTACTTATTTTCTTGTCTCTTGGTTTCTTTACATCTACTCTTACTCTATCTTTCTCTCAATTTAACTTTAAGAAATGGATAACTATTCAGGACCAGTTTTTGCAAAATTCAACCTCTAAATAATATTTCACACAAGCCATGTAATTCTGGTCTAAGTGAAAATGAAAGAAAAACACAATAGTGAAATCTCTAATTGAATCACTTCGTGTATCTTGATCATTATTGATACAAATAATATAAAATTATAAATCAGTTTCATTTTCTTTCATAAATATATATGTATATATAGTGAATTCAATAAAATTGAGATACATATTAATAACTCTAAGATTTTGCAAAAGCTATAATGATGTCCCTCTTTTCTTAATGTCATAATTTTTTCTCTGAGAATTTTATAAATGTATAAACTTATTTTGATTATACTTTTCTTTGTATCTCATCACTCCATCTTTGCTCATGTCTCCTAACATGCTTCTATCCTAATGTCACACCCCCTTCTCTTTTTTAAATATTTTTATTAACATGATTTTCATGTGTCTTCCTTTAGAGAATAGTGAAAAATCTAGGTAATTGCATAGAATTTAAATTTTTACATAGTTTGAAATTTATGAGTATAATAGTGAAATTATATGTATACAGTTATTTCATAAGTTCAATGATGATTTATATGACACATGTATAGGGATATGAAGGAATTGTTACATTTAAAAATGTGAAGATACTCTATTTTTGAATTTCTAAATATGTACTATTTGAATTTATTACTAATATTAGTCATTGTTCTGATGACAGGGCTGCTAAACATACTTTAACTATGTCAGTCATAGCCAAAGCCTATCTCTTATTAGGTCAATGAAGCATTTCTAGTCTAAAAAATAAGTACCAAAGAACTTAAGAGATTTATCAAACACTCCATTCTAGTATAGAAACATGTCTAAGAGTTTTCTGTATTTCCTTAATAATCAGAGCATAAGATAAAGATGTCAGATGTTAAAATTAGAAGGCAGTGTCACTGAGCTAAATTTCTTATGATTTTTATGTGATACATTGAACTTTCCTTCTTCTATTCTTCCCCTATTGTCTTTTGTTCCTAAATATGTAAATATTTTGCCTTTTCCAAGACATAGAAATAAAATCAGTGTAACAACAAAGAAAATTTATTTGTAAAAATGAAGGAATTAGATTTTAAACTCAATTCAGTCTGATCCTAAAAGCTGGTTCCCTAACATTAGGCATTACAATGTGATGCTTCAACAGTATTAACAACTCAAATAGACAATGATTTGATTAAAAGGTCTTACCAAAAGCTATGGAGTGTTATAGCCTGTCACTTCTAAATATATATATATGTGTGTATTATATGCGTGTATGTATGTATGTGTGTACATATACACACTAGGACAAATTTATAACATAGTGAGGAATAGATGAATTAATATTAGTAATTAATTTAGAACTTTATGTGTCCTCATGGGTTTTTGTCTAGTGCTACAATTAGATTGCATCTTGAGATCTAGATGTGTTCAGGTTTCAAAACAATATGTCTGGACATCTTACTCTTCACTATTATTTGATGTGATACAGTAATGCATTACACTAAAATACTAACATGATGAAAATGGAATATTGATTTAGTATTTCATATAGTCTTATAAGCTTTTGTAAAGCAGTATTGATTCATCTTCAGTGAGAAGTTCAGAAGATGTAAAATGTAAGTGAGAATAGAATTTATTATGTCTATTTAAACATGTTTACATAAAAATATCACTTTGCTTTCCTAATACCCATGTTGCTGCATAGTAACGAGGATAATTTCCATAGCTTTTGTGGTCTTGAAGAGGATGGCAGAGAAAATAAATAAAAAAGAAAATATGAAATATAAATCAATGTATCCAATATTGTGCTTTTTTTCTTTTTTGAAACATACTAACTAAAAATGATATTTTGCTATTTTGCTGCAGGTTCTTGTTAAAAGATTTACTTTGTCAGTATGCCACCATAATGAGACTTGTCATTACTCTTATCAAAATATATTTGTTTCTGTCCCTTAAAGTAATAGCTGTTCTCCCTTTTAATTGTCCCTCTTCATGGAAATTTGTGAAGTAAATATTAATCAGGGATAAAAATACACATATGTTAATTCAAATAAAAAATCAAACTTAATTATGTTGTACATACTTTCTGTGACAAAGAATAAGGTAACTAAAATATGGCTAAGATAGATTTCAGAGACAAGTAAAAATAGTTTATTTTTTAAAAGTAAGATTTATTTTGTGATTTATTTTTAATTATTTATTTATCAATAACTATTATTTAGAATATAAAATAGATTTTATTCTATCTTCAATCACACACTTCATTATTTTCTCTTGAATCCTTATTGGCACTTTCCTACTTTCTTTCCTATTCCTAAATTATTCCTTGCTAGCAGATCTAACTAAGTTTGAAATAGATCCTTCTGATGTTCAACTCTTTTTGAGTTTCAAGAAAATTTGAAAGCATTCTGATAAAATTTGTTTGGAGACAAAGATTTAATAATACTCCCATTTTTTACTTCTTTATTGAATACTGTGATAAGTTCGGTTTTACCTCTCTAAAACCTTTGTATTAAATGAGTTGCCTTAGTAAGTAAATGTGGTGATTTGAATAGGAATGGCCTCCAAAGATTCATATATTTGAACCTTTGACCATAGGTAGTGTCAATATTAGAAGGTACGGCCTTGTTGGGGTAAGTGTAGCATTGTTAGAGGAAGTATGTTACTTTCGGGTGGGCTTTGAGGTTGCCTATGCTCAAGCTATGCCCATTGTGGCACACAGTTCTCTTCTGCTGCCTACAGATAAAGATGCGTTATCAATGAATCAGCTCCTTCTCCAGCACCATGTCTGTCTAGATACTACCATGCTTCCCATGGTGATATCACCATGGTGATAATGGACTAAACCTCTGAAATTGTAAGTCAGCCTCAAATTAAATTTTTTCCTTTATAAAAGTTGCCTTGGTTATGCTGTGGCTTCACATCAGTAAAATTGTAACTAAGATAATTAGTAAAAAGGTATTCATTAGAGTGGATCCCAACCCAAATCGGACTGTTTCCTTATAAGAAATCATTAGAATACATGCAGATGTATAAAAAAAGTCAACATCATAGACCAAAGAGTAAACAAATGCTTCCAACTGCTTGATCTTGCCCTTTATAGTTTCCATGATATGACAAAGCAAATTTTTGTTGTATATGCCATCAGGTTTAAGAAGATAGTTCTAGCAATCAAACATGAGTATGCAACATTTGTTGACTTGCAGATTTTTTTCCAAGACAAAAACTTTCTGTCTTAGAAGGAAGTTCATTAAAACACTGAATGTTAAAATGGAGGTGAAGTAAGAGTTTGATTTGTCTATGAGTGTCTCTCCACAGAAATTCCTTCATATGTACAGTTACTTCAAGAAAGCTTCCCCTCTTAATAGTGCCTCTCCCCCTGGGCCAAGTATTAAAACACTTTAGTCTTTGGGAGCCATTCCTATTCCAACCACCACAATATGCCATCTTAGTAACAAAATGGCACCTAAAATTTAAATTATACTTTGATTGTAAAGATATAGAATTATATTGGCAATAACTTATTTTTCTTCTTTATTATTGATAGCATCGTATTACATAGGGATTTCTTTCATTTTTTTATTATCTATTCATGACGAATCTAACAGAGCTCAGGCAGAAATTATTTTGTCTTATCTAAAATATAGTTACCATGTTGGGTGTCCTGCTTAGTGAACTTTATGCAAGCAGATATCATTTGTGAAGGAGAAGCCACACAAGCAAGTAAACAAATTAGATTGGCTTAAAGGAATGTTTGTGGTGCATTTTCTTCATTGATGCGTTATACTAGAGGATTAAGTACATTGCAGATGGTGTCCCTGTGCAAATGATCCTGGGTTGTACAAGAAAGAAAGCTGAACAGGCTGACCATGTGGAATAATCCAATAAGGGGTATTTCTTCATTGTCACTGCCACTGTTCCTGCTTTCACATTCTTGGTTGAAGTCTTCTTCCTGATTTCCATCAGTAAAGGGTTGTAAAGAGTGAACTAAAATATACTCTTTACACTACAAGTTGCTTTTGGCCATTGTGTTTTATTATATCAAATTGAAACCAAACTAAGACATTCAGTGAAGTAAATTCTAAGCCTAATTATTCCTAAATAAGAAGAGTTTCTTGCTGTTATAGTGATTATCAGTAATTCTTAAGCGGTATTTTCTCTATGTCCAAAATTTGTAGCTTCAAAATTTTGTCTAAAAATCAGTTTAGTATTTTTTAAGTGTTGGAGAAGCAAAACAACGCTTTGAATATTTGAGGCAAACACTCTACCTTATATCATATCTATAAGTATAATCATTATTTCATTTAAAAGACAGTGAATATAAGTACATATAAGTAATTACTGAAGCAAGAGAAACATTTTGTAATTGTGTTGTTTAATCTATGTGGAAAAACTATTTAATTACTAAATGCTGCACAAATTTGGTTTTTTTTTTGACTCATCCATTGTAAATGTTCTTTCTTGAATCAGAATAATATTCTACAACTAATATTATTGTTTAATTTTCAGTTGTATGACAGAAAGTACCTTAAAGATTCCTTCCATTATACAACTATCTAATTTGAAAATATACACTTTTCATGTCATCATGTCTATAATGATATTAACCTTAAATTCTTGAAAATATAAATGCAGGATTAATCTTTAAAGGAAATTAACACTTTCAACAGACTATCGTATCCATAAAGTAAAATGTTTTATTTTTTATAATATCAGTATTTGTGTTATGTCTTAATTTTATATAATATGCTTTTTCTTCCCATAGAAACTGTATGTATTCATATTTGAAAAAAACAGAAATTATTATATTTTATAAGATAACTGTTCTATACTTGTCATAGATTTTTATGCTACATGTTGAAAATAGTTCCTTACTCATTAGTGAGAAAATATTTGAATTTTCCATAACTGTTGAAGGCAATTATTCAATTCTAGTACAGGTCTTAACAAAAGAACATTGTTAAGCACAAAGTCCCTTTGATAAAAAGAAACCAACTTTAAAACAATATGCTAATTTTTTGTAGTTGGCTTCACTTTCATTGTTATACTTATAAATTAAGAAAATTGTATGTATGAAAATGATGTTAAAATGAGCAAGCAATTGTCCTAACATTAGAGTTATGAAGTATATCAGAAAATTATTTGGGAACACCTAAAGAAATCCCAACCGTGTCTCTGATTTAAGGAAACATTTAGGAGGATGGAGCTTTACCCTTCTAATGTTCTAGAAGACAACCAGAGTTATGTTCCTAGCCCTCAGACCTAGTGATTCAAATCTTCTTGTAACTCATTAAGGTGTTTGACTTCCATGGGCACCTGTACTAATGTGTACATATCCACATAAATACTAACACACATAAGCATAATCAAGTTAATAAAAAATAGATTATAAGAAGAGTAAAGAAACCTTTAGTCAGATAAATGAGCCATATCTAATTTTCAATGATCCTGTTTTTACACTTAAAAAATCATTCCCACTGTTGACAAATAGAAATTCTATAACTAGAATATCTGTATACCAAATTCCATGCATTTGTGTTATAGAAGTTTATCTCCAAAATACCCATTCTTGTGATATTTGGTGTGTGTTATGTCCTACAGTAACTGTGTTTGATAAAAGACATTAAGATAAAATGCAAAGTTCACTATCAATATGTAGTGAAAATACTTTAGGTAAGAAATTACAATTAATGGAAAATCAGTCAATGCTGTAATATGTGAGCAGCAGTGTGACATTTTAGAATTGTGACTATGTAATCTTACACTTTTATGGTTAAATATGTTAACACGTGGTAAAATAATGAAGAAAAGTAATATGTTTGAATCAGTAAAGCACTGTGTTCATATTCAGAAGATTGAGATTTTGAGTACATTTACTGTTCAGGAGACAAATGTAAATAGAATCCTTGCTAAGAGAGTTAATATCACAATACTTGTACTGTAGATTTACAGTATTGAATATCTATGTAGGCCAAATAAATAAAATAAGTACTGCTTAGAACTGTTTGTTACTGCCTGTTATTGCTCTGAATTACTGAATGGTTTAAAGGACTCATAATCTAAATCTAGTCCTCTCTCAAAGGCCTGATGTTATTTAGTAGCCCTTGTGCATCCATAGTAGAAAATGAGTGAGAATCATCCAATGACGAGATACAAAATTGTATGTTTGTATCACTTTTAATTCTGATTGGTAAACTCAACATATATAACTCAGTACTTATTTGCTTACTACAAAATAGCTCTTATCCTCATTCATACATACTCTTATTATGGGTGTCATTTTAAAGAACCTGTGTATAACATTTTCAAATTCTAGGCTTTTTCTTCATCCAATTGCTCATTGTTATAGCATTTTCATTTCCATATTTTTGCCTTCCAAATACTGAAGTATATTTCAGCATCATTAGATGCATATTTCCAAAACATGATATGGTGAAACATCACCTGATTTCAAATGAGAAAAATAAATTGATTAAAAAGCAATACAAGGGAGAAATACGAACTTCCTTTTGTACCAAAGGAAATATTAAAGGCATTAATTCTCTGAAGAAAATTCCAACCCTTGTCAGCCTACTCATTTAGGTATTCATTCTTTAGAATCACATTAACATAATAATGATTATGACTTTCTTTTGCCCAATTAGAATCCAACATTTCTTAATGCTATTTAAGATTTATTAAGAGTGTCTTCTTTGTCCTTGGCTTTCCTGACAATGCCAATCAAACTTTTCCATCCCTGTAGGCATCTTATATGAGCTCCTCAGATTCAAAATCATTCATAATGAGTAAATCAAACAATTTTCTAACATGTTAATAGCTTTAATTTGCTTCTTTTCCTCAAGGTCTAAGGATTTGATAACTGTGTTGAGAATATAAAAATGAACATTATAAATTAGTTGCTGTCAGAAATGGTCAAAAGAAAAAGTGCTGATGCATAAAACAATGAGTTGTGAATAAAAATGAATACTTCCTATGTAGTTAGCACTGTGCAAAAAGAATGTTCTCTTTTACACTTTTGCTATAGATTATAATAGGAAAAAATGACATAAGTGTGGTGTGTCCTCATTTTATACTTGAGATTATGATAGAGCGTGTGTGTTTTTCTGTAAATGCTCTCTTTTTTTTTCCTTTTTGAATTTTATTTTTTTGCTTAAGCACTTTATAACCCGTCCCAGTCACCCCCTCCCACAATCCTTCCCCATCTCTCTCTTTTCTGAGTACCCCCCTCCTGTATCCCCCACCCTGCCACTTTAAGTCTCTAAGAGGCTAGCTCTTAAATTGAAAAGAAGAAATGCCTTTTATAAATTAAAACAATAATTATAACAGAATAAAACTGTCACAATTACATTAATGTAAAATTGTATTATCAATATAAAATACAGCTTTTATTGTAATTTTTAATATTAATAAAAATTGGGCTAAGATTATTTTAGTTGTTCAAGAAGCCATTGCAAATACTAGAAAATATTGACTTTTTGTTCATTAATATATTATACTTTGCCTAAATTTCTGTTAGACTTGGAAGTCATTCTTTCCACTGAAAGTTCCTTGATTCTAAGGTTTATAACCTTAAGAGCAAATCATCAAATTGGAAATGTATTAAATATAAATATGAAATGATGATTATTAACATCTTAAAATCACTTGAAGCCAATAAAAATATTATAAAAAATAAATGCTATAATGATCGATTTTCAGTATTCTGAGTAACTAATAGGTCTTCATATTCATTCCTGAATTTGTATTACCATCTTTATTTCTATCAAATGAATAGTTTTTTCAGATGTGAACTCTATTCTAATTAATTGAAATTTGTAAGTAAATAAGTAGACATATGTTCTTCCTATCATAGCGTTAAAATTTGAATAAAAAATTCTGAAATATCCCGTGACTCTCTTTCTTTTCCTTATTAAACCACTTGTATTTTCTGAAATATGCATACTCTTAATCTTCCTTCACACATCATTACATTCATATAAAACATTTTCAGAATGAAGAACCTTCATTTGTATTTAAAAATTAACAACTAAAATACCAACCTCTCTATTCCATTCCATTCCATGATGTTATCATTGCAGATTATCTCTTTCCATGCAGCTTATTTTTCTTTAGAAAAAAAGTCTCTTATTTAATGCTGAAGTACAATGTTTCTCTATATATTGCTAATTGATATTGACTCCAAGTGCAAAACACATACTGTATTTCAAATGCTTAAAATAGCTTGGGCACTGGAAGGGAAAAAGATTGTATAGCAGAAGAACATTCTCTTTTGTTCCTCTCATACTACTGAGATAGGGTATTATTATTAACATATATAACATGCATGGAGATGTCATAGTGAAACCTCTTACTTTGTATGGCAATATATTAACAATAAAATAATTAAATTTGAAAAAAACACATTAATTTTGAGACATGATTTGTATAACCCCAGGCTGGACTTGAACTTTTATTATGTAACTGATAATGGCTTTTTTCTCTCATCTAACTTCCAAATGTTGGTATCGTAGGTTCGATACAAATTTTGTATCATGCTTGTATGTATTGTGCTTCAATACAAATTTTGTTACAATAAGTTTCAGATCTTATCAGATTTTGTAAATATCTGATTCCACTGACAAGGACAATCTTTAAAAACAAGTATTGAAAAATAATCTTAGTTTTCCCTGAGTACCTATAACAATATTTATATTAAAAAACATACTGTTGGTTCAATTTCAAATTTTATAACCATTAATTTACTAAACTAACATGATTTCTAACAACATCCTATAAACATCTATTTGTATATCCATAGATAAGTATAGTCTTATACTTATCAAAGAAACTTATATATATCAAAGAAACTTCTTGAAACAGATGAAATCCATTACAAAAATCCACAAGAAATCAATATGTAGAATTATGGAGTCTAGTTGTACTGGATACAACCACAAAATACTTCTGCAGCTAAAGCCCAGGGAACATTAAGGAAAGATTATAAGAGCCAGAAGATCATCAACTTTGGTGTACCTTCTAGTAACATCAGGAACTTTACCCATTTTGTGAGATTTTACTACCCAAACATGAGCTAAACAAGGAAGCTATAAATGAACATGCCAAACTGGTTGTAAAAAAAGCCCAAAGGGCTTCAACTCTATACAAAGAACTGTAGGCAAATGAGTAAAGCTGGGTATGAGAGATTTGATCCACCATAGACAAGAGCACATCAATTTTTATCTAGTGCCAAAAAGTCAGATTGAAAATATACATATAAATAATTTTGTATGGACCAACAGTATATATTTAGGAATATACACATATATATGTACATGTTCATGTCCATATACATATACACTACATGTGCAATGCATATACATATACACATACACATACACATACATATATGCACACAATAACAATTGATGAAAAATGTGACCAGGAATTTGAAGTAGAGGAAGGATTTATGGGAAACTTTGGAAGGCAGAAAAAGTGGAAGAAATGTAATTAAAATACAATCTCAACAATTAAAAATCTAAGCAAATTATAACACAGAATGAACATTAGTTCACATGAAATTAGTCAGTTAAATTCTCTTGAGAAATAAACCTTGCATCCAGTTGGATGTGTTTAAAATGGACATCACAGTTGTAGGTTACTTCTGCTGTTTCTTGGGCTTAACAAATTGGAGGTGGAACAGCACAGAAGTAAGTACATGGAGAGTTCAATTATTTTGTCTTTCTTTCTAAGATGTTCTGTGGAAAATACCTTCTCTATTTAAGATACTCTCAATTATTTCTGGGAGTGTTAACTAAATATTTACCACCCAATCATCTGTCTCAACTTTCCCTCATTTCTGTTTTTCACAGCACTTATTATCATGTGCCATGAAGTATATTTAACTTATATCTTTAACTTTAAAATATATACTAAATACAGGTAAGAACTTTTATCTATTAATTAATTTGTATTATGATTTTCTAAAATATTTCCTGAAAGGTATAAGGTGTAAGGAAAGTTTTGATCAAAGACAGGTTAGAACTATGTATGAAAATATGGTTCCAGGATCTAACAGTGATTTTATACATGAAAATTTATTCTTCCTTTGCTCCAATAGTCTTGATATGCATTCATTGGTTTTCTTTAGTAAGCTGAAAAAATTTAATTTTAAATACTATGAACAAAATGAACTTAACAAAAACGAAAAATGTAATATGATTTTCATTATAGCAAGAATTGGAGGTGGTACTATAAGTTTTTACTTATTGTTACATGATAGTACCTTATCTTCATATTTATAATTTTAAATATAAATTATTTGGAAGTCTTAAATTAGAGGTTTATAAACAGAAAGCCTACTCCTGACATCAGCTGCATTGTGAGCTCTAAGCGAATCTTTTCTTATTTTAGTTACTTTTGGTAATTTTAGTTTTCCCCAGCATTAAAAAGTAACTAATATACATACTTTCACTCACACACACAGAAAATATTGTTGGACTCTCAGTATTTATTCTCACACATATCTACATCTATCTTGAACAGATATTATAAGTATTATAATAAATTAAAATATAATTAAATATCAAATATCAAATGATTTTCTCATTGACTTATCACTAGCACTTAGTATTTTGCTTACTACATGGTATATAGCCAGCAGGTAGGTGTTGGATCAAAGAATATATGTCTCTAAATTTTCCTGTTCTAATCTAAACTCTAAGTTAGAATTCATTAGTCTTAAATTTATAGTGAAAATTATGGTAATATGTGGGGAAATGCAGGATCAGGATGCTGAGAAGACAGTGTCAATATTTGTGATTTCATCTATGAGACTCCTGTGTTTCATAGTATGTCAAAGAAGGACCTGTGAATTTTTCTAAAATAGAAAGTTAAACTTTTTTTTCCTTTGAGACTTTTATTCATGAGGACATATAAATAGTAACATGTGTTTTTTTAATAAAGGTGCCTTATTATAAATAAAAATCACTAGAGGGTACAAACCAGTGTTATAACCTTTAAAATCCTTTACTCATATCTAGATTAGAGGGTGGGTTTAATTAAGTTCCAATAAGTTCAATAAATGATTTACAGAAAGTATATAAGAAACAGGCAGTGTTTGTAGATGTTGATTTCATTGAAAGTCCACTTAATTCCTTGTAAGTTATTCTGGCATTGAAATTGTCCCTACCAAAAAAGTTACATATAACATTGGATTTAAGTTTATGCCTTGAAGTAAACTACACATCAAACCAATCAGCAATGGAAACCTTTTTAACTATAAAAAATATTTCCTTACTTATTGAGCAGTTTGTAGGAAAAGGAATGAAAATTGCCAAATAGATATTTGGAAAAGTATTCAATGTAAGTAGACAAATGCCATTCAAATCTACATAGCAATTCCTGATCTACTCATAATGTCAGTAGTTAAGGAAACAAGGAGACCTAGCTGATAAAAGCATTAGCTAAATAATCCTTATGACCTTAATTTGATACTTGGGTCACATGCAGAAAACATAAAGTCTAAAAACTTTCTTCTCACTTTCATGTATGTATTTTAGCACATACAAGCTAGGACACACACATGTACACACCATCTCATATATAAAAATAAAATAAGAGAATAATAACAAGTAAAATAAAAACAGTTGTGGTGCCACAACAAATGCTAATGAGTGTATCAACAAAACAGAATTTAACTGTTACAGTAGATTTGATCAAGGTTATAGGGAGACCTATTAGTGAACACTATTCTTTTGGTCTCTTAGAGCACTAGTCTTTAAAGGTAGCTCAAACACAACATTGCTAACCCAATTATAGAGAACATAACTTATTGGATACTTTATGCATTTACATTTCAAATGTTGTCCCCTTTCCAGGTTTCCCCTCCAGAACCCCCCTCTCCTATCCCCCATCCCCTGGTTCTATGAGGGTATTCCCCTTAGACTTAATCAAATTAAGTTATCCAGTCCTAGAAAGACAAATATTATATTTCCATTGATTTGTGGCTCCAAAGTTATATAGTTACATAAAATATATGCATGCATATATTACATGAAAGGAGAAATGAAACTCTCTAAAGGATAAGAGGTTAATGGAACCAAGAAGAGATGAGAAATGAGAAAGGGTTAGGAAAGCAAAACAGGGTAGATGAATATTTTATACCCAAACACACACACATGAGAGTAGTTTTTAAATGAAAAAAAATATTTCTAAAGTATAAAATTTGGATTAAATAATAATGACTTGTTTGTTCTTATACTTAGGAATAACAAAAAGAAATAAAAACAAAATCATAAAATACAATTATATAAAACAAGAAAATATGATTTTAAAATAGGAAAAGAGAGTGGTTAATTACTGAGCATGTATGAATTAACAATAATGAACTATCTTCTAAATATTCAGATTTATTCATGAAGAATTTACTCTCATTCTTAATTGGGAATACTTTCTTTCCTGGGAAATTGTGATAAATGGACAGACCCATGGCTGCTCCAAAAACTGAGAATAAATGCCCAACCTTAAGCAATATGTTTTTACTGTTTTCTCTAAGATTCAGGAAACATTGCAAGAGAGAGTGGAAATAATGAAAAAGCCAGAAGATAGGCAGAAGGGCTGTGAAAGGTATCTTCTGGGAAAGACACAGCAATTGTAAACAGGAACTCACAGCAGTTGCTTCGGGTCTGGCCAAGAATGGGCCCCTCAACAGTCAGGCATAGATGGAGATTGAGTTCAGGGGCCTTACTCTTTTCTGATGAAATACTACCGATAGATTCAGGGAAACAGGTAGTTATTGCCTCCAGTTGTGTGTACACTGGTGACTCTACCAAGCTACATTGGACAGATTCAATACAAGGCTCACACAGATTGCTCTGGTTAAGTTAAATGAGATACAAAGCAGAACTAAGTAGACATAACTAATCTATGCAAAAAACAAAAACCTTGTAGAATGTGAAATGGCATTGATATGTAGGTAAGAGAAGGAAGTCAGTGAAGAAGGGGAGAAGAATAGCCAGAATATGAAATTGTCAATGAAAAATTAATTATCAAACATTAAAATAAATGTACTACATTATTTGATTTCTTATTTTAAAAATAAATTATATTGTTTAGGTATACAATATAAAGTTATTAGATATTTATAGATAATAAAGAGAACTCTATAAGCCAGCAATATATATAACCTCACACAGTTATCCAGTCTTGTAAGTTCCCCAAACAATTAAAATATATTCAGCAGAAATTCTACATGTCATACAACTTCATTAAGATATATTAATAATATACTCTTCATGTATATTATTGCTCTATATTTGTCTGAGTTTTATTTAATTTTTTATTTTATTGGCAAAACTCTTGGCTTACCATCCACAATTCTGTGTACTAGATTTAGAGTTATATCCCATCATATTCAACTTACATGTGTTTTATTTCTAAAAGGGATCTTCCTAATCATATGCAGAAAGACTAATTTTCAAAAGTAAATATTAAATTTGGATGCAACGGGCAAAACAACAGGCAAAGAAAAACAACAGAGAAACAAGCAGAAAATGCCCTAAAGGTCACAATTGACTGGTATCTTCTGATTTGTGGGATTGATTGTCAAAAGAAAGCAACTTTGTTGTCAGGAAGTGAGAGCAGACTCAGAATAGCTTTATATGAACAGGGAAGTCTGCCTTCACCAAATCAAAACTCTGTGCAGTAAGGCATTTAATTCTAACTATCACAGGTTTAAACAGTCTATTGTATGATATAAGTGTTTAATTGTCAGAATTTCTCCTGAGAGTAATGTTTGTATTTGAGATGAACACTTAAAATAACAAGGTGACTATTTCTTAGAAGCAGCTTTAACAGTTCTTTCATTATTTGAATGTAATTTTGGCGTTGAAATGTTTCTTTGACACATACAGTGGAAGCAATCATTTTTATTTATAGTGTGTCTCAAGTAAAAAAAAAACATAAATGACCGACAAAACATTCCCAAATGAAAACTATGTTTATTCTTTTTAACATCTCTACTTAGAATATGATATTCACTTACTGTGAAACTTTAGAAAAGAAATTATTTGAAAGATTAAAATGCAAAGCCTTATCTAGTGTCACTAATTCAGTATTTTTAGCATTAATGTCATAAGAAAGTATTGGTTACATGATAACTACATATAAAGCTACACAACATTTCTTCAGGCAAAAAGTTTTACCAGCTTGTCCAAAGTATATTATGTCTTTTATATTATGCCTTTCACACTTACTCATAGAACCCTACTTTTAGTCTGGTGGCAGGCAATATGCCCAGAGAATTTAACATCTCATGCTGCTTTGTTTTGATGAGCTGGTTTATGATCCAGTTGTGACCAATCAGATACAGGTAGAAGTCCCCTGAGTTCTTTTATTCACAAACAAAATACCACTGGCTTTAAAGTTGAACATTTTCAGAATTTGATTTTCTCCAGTTCCCTTCTTCCTGCCTAGCACAAAGAGATAATTTATGCACAGATAATGTATTCTAGCTATAAGTAAGAAAGTCACACAATGAAGATGTTGAATTAAAAAAACAAACCTGGTTCCATATCAGCATTCTCAAGCAGAAAAATAAGTTATGAAGTACAATCCTTTTTAATTTTCTTGATAGCCAAGAAAAATAAACCCTTTAAATTTATGCCTTTATATCATGCAGTGAAGTTTTTTTTCCTTGTTTGTTTATTTAACATGTAGATAAAAACATTACTAACTGGTAGGGTTTCATTCTTACATCAAAACAAAAGCGTGTTTGTTCAATAGTGCATTGATATCTTGAAACTGTCTTTCTATTTTTAATTAGAAACTGTAAACATTAAAGGAAATATATTTGGCTTCTTTGGGCTCTTTTTTTTTTTTTTAACAAGATAGCAGAAGAAAGACAGGTCAGAATAGCATCATTAAGTGTCAGTTCTTCAGGGTGGCAAATGGTACTATAAACTTGCTAACCACAAAGTCATTTCGAAAAATTGTCAGCCCTAAGAAACAACATCATCAAAGAGCCTTTCGATTTCAGTTTCTTTTGGAACAACAATTACACTGCTTCTGGTAGCTTCTCTTATTCAAATTTTATCTATTGTGTTCTACTTATATTTTCACATAGTAATGACATAGAAACACTAAATGCATTCTGAAACAATCTGCAAAATAAACTATAATAAAACAGTGATTAAAAACAAAACACAAAACTTACAAAGAACATCAATGAATCTTAACAGGAAATTTGAAATTTTCAAAACGGTTTAAAATTATTCAGTAGGCAAATCATACAATTGCATTTTAATTAAAAACTCCCCTTAAATATTTTGGTTTTTTAATATAATTTTTATAATGCAAATAATTGTCAATATAATTTATAAGCTATTTTGACTTAGTGAAAAGATAATGCAATAACAAACTTTATACAGAGAGTTTAGAAAAATGAGCAAAGAGTTGAGTAAACTTATTGATTCTGTCATTGTAAAAATCTCATCAATTTGCTGTTAGGTTGAATATTTATGTTCATATGTGTATGTATTCACATACTATGTTTAGCATTTGCAAATTTATGCTAAAGTCCACTATGGATTAACTATCAATGGAATAAATACTTAAGAAAGATGTGCAGAGACGGGGCAACTGCTTTCATTCCTTTTTTAAGGTAGGCACTTATCTCAGGACATTAGTGTACTAACGAACCTTGTTTAAATGTATTTATAACCAACTCTTCCTGACTCACTCATTTGGCTGACAGGTGTTGCGGCTGAAATTTTTATTTTCTAGTCACAATCAAACCTCAAATTCACTATTGCTGGTGAGTAGCCCCATTCTAATACTATTTCAAGATACTACCCTGAACCACCACATTAGTATAAACTCAGGAGTAGACCTAAGATATTTATTAGTAACAAAACAAAGCCAAACAAACCGAAACAAAACATTTATATAGCTCAGGAACTCCTAAGAATTATACGATCTGAAGTTCTTTGCATAAATTGTATTCTGTTTCTATTTCTCAGAATGCTATAATTGCCTGTTACAATTGTCTATCAAAACCTCTCTTCCACCTTCATCAGAACTGTGGACACTGAAGCATATAAGTTAGCTTCTCTTCCCTGCACTGATTTTTTTCTGCTTGGTAAGTCCTCTAGGGCACACGAAGCTTCCCTAGGCAGTCTGATTTCTGGGTGTACCACCAAACTCCTACCACTTCTCAGCCCACCTTCATCAGACCTGTAGACCCTGAATGATACAGAACTACAGATCCTGAACCAAACTGATCTTTGGATCCTGTACAATAGAGACCTGCAGAACCATACATCCCAAGTATATTCATCAGAGGCCTGCCACAACAGTATTATCAAGGTTCTCCCCTGAGTATTACTCTCCAAATAGCTACTAAAAAGGAAACATCCAGGGAAGACAGTCATTCAGATGGATAAATGCCCTTGAAAGAACACAATCAACAAAAGACAGAGGAATATAAAAATCATCTGAGCACAGCTACATAATTAGAGAAAGACCTGTATATCTTAAAACAACTGAATCACAGTAAAATGATCTTAAATCTCATCTTATAAAGATCATAGAGGTATTTAAAAATGAAATGATAATATCACTTAAATGAATACAGAAAAATATAAAGAAACAGGTAGAAATTTTAAAGAGTAAACAAATAAATTGTTTAAAGAAATACAGGAAAATATAATTAAACAGGAGAAGGAAATGAATAAAACAGTGCAAGACCTGAAAGTGGAAATAGAAGCAATAAAGAAAACACAAACTGAGGGAATCCTGGAGATGGAAAACATAGGGAAGACATAAGAAACAACAGATCTAAGCATCACCAAAAGAAGAGAGAATCTCAGGAGTAGAAGATACAATAGAAGAAATGATAAATCAGTCAAAGAAAATATTAAACCTAAATAATTCTTTACTCAAAATATCCACAAAATCTGGAATATCAAAAAAAAAAAAGGTGAAGAGTCCTAGCTCTAAGACCAAGAAAATATTTTCAACAAAATTGTAGAGGAAAAGTTTCCTAACCTAAAGAAATAGAGAACTATAAACATAAGAGAAACTTATTGAGCATCAATTAGACTGGACCAGAACAGATAATCCTCCTACCACATAATAATAAAAACACAAATTATACAGAACAAAGAATATTAAAAGATGTAAGAGAAAAAATCCAGGTAACATATCAAAGCAGACATATCATAATTACACCTGAATTCTCAACAGAGACTCTAGAAGCTAAAAGGGCCTGAACAGATATTTTGCAACCCCTTAAAATCAACAGATGCCAATGTCGACCACTATAGCCAGGAAAATTCTCAGTCACCATAGATGGAGAAAACAAGACATTTCAAGGCAAATCCAAATTTCAATAATATCTATGCACAAATCCAACGTACAGAAAATACAGGAAAACTCCAAACCAGTGATGATAACTACATCAAAGAAAAGCAAACAAACAATAACAACAAAAAACTACAAAACTACCCAGGAAAGAAATAACTCAATACCAGCAAAAATGGAGGGAAGCAGACACAGACTCTCAATTTCTCTCTCAATCTCTCTCTCTCTCCCTTCTACCTCCCTCTGTCTCCCCCTCTCTCTCTCCCTCCCTCCCACACACACACACACACACACACACACACACACACACACACACTACGCTAACATGAAAATAATAGGAAATAACCACCACTAGACATTAATGTCTCTCAGCATAAATAGACTCAATTCCTCAATGAAAAGACACAGGATATCAGAATGGAGGAAAAAAAGAGGATCCATCATTCAGTTGCATAAAGGAAACAAATATCACAACCATAAAGATAGATATTTTCTCAGCATGAAGGGCTCGATAAATGTTTTCTAATCAAATGGACCCAAGAAGGAAGCTGGAGTAACGATTCTAATATCTATTAAAATAAGTAATTTCAACCAAACTTAATCAAGAGAGACAGGGAAGGATATTTCATACTTATCAAAGGAAAAATCTACCAAGATATTTCCAAATATGAACATCTATGTCCCAAACACAAGGGAACCCACATTTGCAAAAGAAACATTTCTAAAGCAGCTTAAATTGGACCTCAAACCCCACACATTAATAATGGAAAAAATTCAACATCCCACTCTCACCATTTGACAGGTCATCCAGACAAAAAACAGAGAAATCATGAAACAAACAGAAACTATGAAGCAGTTGAACATAACAGACATCTACTGAATATTTCAACCAAACAGAAAAGAATTATCTTCTCCTTAGCATCTCATGAATCCTCCAAAATTGAATATATATTCAGTCATAAAGCAAGCCTCAACAGTTACAAACAAAAATGAAATAACTCCTTGTATCTTATCAGACTACCATGAACTTCAACAACAGACACACCAGAAAATATACAATCATGGAAATTGAACAAATCTCTACTCAATAATCTCTGGGTTATGAAAGAAATAAAGAAAGAAATTAAAGTCTTTCTAGAATTCAATGAAAATGAAGGTGCAAACAACCACACAAACAGTATAGCCAAAACAATCCTACAGAATAAAAGAACTTCAGGAACAATCACCATCCCTAAACTCAAGATGTACTACAGAGCAATAGTGATAAAAAACTGTCTGGTTTGGAATAGAACCAGAAAGGTTGATAAATAGAATAGAACCAAACATTCAAAAATAAACTCATACACCTATAGACAATTGATTTTTGATACAGAAGCTAAAAATATACAATGAAAAAAAAGGAAGCACCTTCAACAAATGCTGGTGGTCTAACTGGATGTCTTTATGTAGAGGAATTAAAATAGATTCATATTCATCATCCTGCACAAAACTCAAGTCCCAGTAGATCAAGAACCTCAACATAAAAACTGAATACATTAAATCTCATAGAATCAAAAGTGGCAGATACCTTTGAACTAATTGGTACAGGAGACAATTTCCTGAACAAAACAACAATGGCTCAGGGTCTAAGATCAACAATTGATAAATGGAATCTCATGAATCTGCAAAGCTTCTCTAAGGCAAAGAACACTGTGAATAAGACAAAAGAGTAGGCTACAGATTGGGAAAGGATCTTTACCAACCCTACATCTTACAGTGGGCTAATATTCAAAATCTACAAAGAACTCAAGAAGTTAAATCACAAACAACACAAATAACCCAATTGAATAAAATGGGGCACAGAGCTAAACAAAGCAGTCTCAACAGAGGAATCTTCAAATTGCCAAGAAGCACTTAAAGAAGTGTGCAAAGTTCTTAGTCATCAGGGAAATACAAAACAAATAGACTCGGATATTCCATCTTATATTGGTCAGATGGCTAAGGTAAAAAAAAAAAAAAAAAAAAAAAAAAAGAAAACCCAAGTGATAGCACATGCTGGCAAGGATGTAGATGGATCAAGGGGATCACTCCTACATTGCTAGTGGGAGTAAAAACTTATACAACCACTTTGGAAATCAATTTGGCAGTTTCTCAGAAAACTGGGAATAATTGTACCTCAGGACCCAGATATATCACTCCTGGGCATATACCCAAAAGATGCTCCACCATTCCCCAAGGATACTTGGTCAATAATGTTTAAAGTAATTTTATTCTTAATAAACAAAAACTGGAAACAACTTAGATATACCCCAACTGAAGAATGGATAAATAAATTGTGTTACATCTATACAACAAAATACTATTCAGCTATTAAAAACAAAGACATCATGAATTTTGAAAGACATGGATGGAACTTGAGAATATCAACCTGAGTGAGTTAAGTCAGAACCAAAAGAACATATGTGGTTTGTTCTTACTTATAAATGGATATTAGGCATAAAATATAGAATAGCCATGCAAAGCTCCACAGATCAAGGAAGATAAACAAGAACGAAGAATGAATTGCAGATACTTGAATCTCACTTAGAAGAAGGAAGAAAATAATCATAGAAGGCAGATGGATGGATGGAACTGGGTGGAATAGTGGATAGGGAGGGAAATAGGGAAGTTTAAAATCAAATATGGTATAGGACAGAAGAGATAGCCAGATGGACACCAGAATGAAAAATCTGAAACTGGCTGGGGTGGGAAGACAAGGGAGGTATCTCAAGTACGTGCCAGAATTCTGGGATAGAGGGGCACACATTAATCAATGGGGGTAATCTTAGCTATGTCTCATAGCATTGGGATATAGAACCCGAATAGGCCACTTCTTGTAGTTAGGTAGGAGCCCTATTAGAGCAAAGATAAACTGTTGACCCAAATTTTACTTTATCCACAATAAATGCAAGCACATGGGTTGGAGTAGAGCCTGAAGGAATGGCCATGCAATTAGTAGCCCAAGAAGACACCCATCTCATGGGCAAGAACCAATTCCTGACACTATTAATGATGTTTTGTTATGCTTGAGGACAGGAGTCTAGTATGGCTGTCCTCTGAGGGATTCACCAAGCTCCTGACTCATGCAGAGGCAGAGACCCACAGTTAAAAATGAGTGGACCTTGGGGACTCTTATGGAAGAGTTGAGAGAACAACAGAGGGACTGGATTATGATAGGAACTCTAGAGGAAGACCAACAGAGTCAACTCACCTGGAACCTTGGAGCTCTTAAAGACTGAACCACCAAAGAAAGAACATACATGAGTTGGCCCTAGGGCCCCTGGATATATGTAGCAGATGTGCAGCTTGGTCTTCATGTGGTTCCTGAAAAATTGGAACAGTGGTTGTCCCAAAAGCTGTTGCCTATCTGTAGGATATGTTCTTCTAGCTGGACTGTCTTGTCTGGCCTCAGTGAGATCTGCCTATCCCCACAAAAACGTGATGTTACAGGGTAGGGAAATATCCAGAAGGCGGCTTCACCCTCTCAGAGGAGAAGGAAATTGGGGGGGCAGGATTGTAGAAGATATGACTGAGAGGGGGCATCAATGAGGATGTAAAATGAATACATATAAATAAATAAACAAATATGTAAAATGGCACAAAGTTATAAGGGGCACATTTTGGGACACTTGTCATGGAATTGAAGAGAGAAATTCAAGTAGATATGACTACATTTGATAATCACTGAGCCATCTTTTCTCCTCCAGTACATTGTATTATAATTCTATTCAGAATAGCCTTTAATGGTCCCTTACAGGTTTGTTCATTCTAGGTTTACTTTCAAAATAATAGAAAAATTCATACTTGCCATTTTATTGTTACTATCTAATCTCATTTGTGCTGAAAAAAAAAAAAAAACACTATTTAAGCCAATTAAAATTATTTACTTTAAGAAATGTCTTCCCCTAAACCCATTATACCATACCCCCTCTCTCCTATTCTTATGAGAGTATGCTCTGAACATCCTCCCAAAACCAGCTCCCTGCTCTCAGATTCCCCAACACTAGGAAATCCAAACTTCTGGGGACCATACATGCTAACACAAAGTCTTGGGTCTCTGTGGAAAAAACACTGAAACAGAAGGATTTACCAGCCTGAGTAGTCATAGATCTTATAAATAGGTAGCCTCGGCAGACAGTACTAACTTAGATAAGGACAAGTGAATCATAGGCAGAGTCATAATGACCTGTCCCCTGAACCTTCACCCAGCTGATACCCTGTTATGAAATATTTCTGTACTCCCCCTGAACACCTATGCTCCAATGTCATCCCCCTCCCCATGTCCTGCCTTTTTGTGTTTATAACCATTGTGTGAATAAGTAAATTACGATATGATTTAAATAATTAAATAAATTTAAAAGAAAAAAGAAAAAAAAGAAACAGCACCACTGGGCCTAATTTCAACCACATTAAAAAAAAAAAAAGAAAGAAGAAAGAAAGAAAGAAAGAAAAGAAAGAAAGAAAGAAAGAAAGAAAGAAAAGAAAGAAAGAAAGAAAGAAAGAAAGAAAGAAAGAAAGAAAAAGAAATGTCTTCCCAAATCTGGAGATTAAGAGATATAATCAGGTTCTTTACAGCATTTTTGCAAGTAGTGGAACTTGAATCAGGAGTGGTAATACTTCTAGCAAGAATACATTTGTTGTTTACAAGTTTGTGTTGGCATCTTGGCTCCTTTGTACTTCTGGATGAATTTAAGAAAGTGGTTTTAATATCTTGAAGAATTACTTTGGAATTTTGATAGAGATAGAATGACTCACTAGGTTGCTCTTTGTTGGATGATCATGTTCACAACATTCTAGTAATCTGTAAAGCACTAGAACTATTTATATTTTTAAATATATTTTAAATTCCTTTCTTAAGGAGTATATTTTTTCTTATTCAATAAACCATTCTCTTCCTTGTTTTGCTTTACTCCAGAATATTTTTTAAGGTGATGTGAATGAATTGTGTGGGGATTTGAATGAGAATGGACTCATGTGTTTGAATATGTGTTCAGTTGCTGAATCTATTTTGGAATGATGTGGAGGTTTTGGTATTTTTGGAGGAGTTATGTCACTGAGGGTGAGTTTAGAAGTTTTCTAGGCTTCAGACAATACCAGTATGCCTTCTCTCTGCCTCTTTCCTTTCTGCTTAAAGAGATACAGATGTTATTTCTTAGTTCTTCCTGCCACAATACCTTTGCTCAGTAATAATGATTGTATTTGAAACCCTTTGTTTTATAGGTTTACCTTGGTAAAGGTGTTCTTGTTTTTGCTTGGTTTTTAATGTTTTGTTTTGTTTTTGTTTTTGTTTTACACCTTGTAACTGAGTAACTAAAATAAAGTGTTTCCTTTATTTCTTTCTCAACGGGAATGTCATTGGCAAGTAGAAAGATTTCTTATTTTGAGTGCTAACTTTGTAGCCTTCCTCTTTTTATGAAAGTGTTTATTATTTATACTACTTTTCTAGGAGAGTTATTAGGATCTCTTAAATATAGAATTAGGTCCTCTGCAAATAAGTGTTAATTGATTTCTTTCACTTTTATTTGTATTACTTTTATCTCCTTCTCATATCATTTCTTCTCTAAAATGCTTTTGAAAAAACATGTTTAATTGAAATAGAATTTCAACACTTTCCTCCTTCTGTTTCTCCCCTCCATCCTTTACCTCAGTTATGTGCCCTTAAAGTCCTTAAATGTCTGCTCAATTTCAAGATAATAGTCTCTTTCAATATTATTATCATTAAATACAGAGACACACATGTACATATAAATGTGTTTATATACAGATGTTTATAAATAAAATCTTCTTTACTGTT
Organism: Mastomys natalensis; assembly: GCA_021653895.1. Taxonomy (NCBI): domain Eukaryota; kingdom Metazoa; phylum Chordata; class Mammalia; order Rodentia; family Muridae; genus Mastomys; species Mastomys natalensis. The sequence continues at coordinate 23,439 of JAJTUV010002808.1, read as the reverse complement.
TCTTTTTCTTGTTGTTTACATATTATTTCAAGGCTGACCACTTTGTATTGGACAAGAAATAAGGCAGCTAATCCTTGGAAAATATTGTGGTGATTAGAATGAAAATTGTCCTAGTTTGGAGAGTAAAGGAGGACCAAGGAATTTAATGTTGGAGTCATGGTCTGCACTGAAAAGACATAATAAGAAATTGACTAAAGGGAGTTATGCATTCATTGTAAACATCATCTTGGTAATTCTGTAATTTGTGTATGGGGGAAAGTCTAAAGCATTATCCGGTCTTCAAACCATTAAATATGAAGGCTTATGCAAACATAACTCAAGGAAGAGGCCAGATTTCAAACCTAACAAGGTGCTAAACTTGATAGCAAAAGCCATCTCTTTCGGATTTAGAGTCAACAAGAATAGATGAGTAAAGGGGATATGGAATCTGTCTTCATGTTAAGGGAATCTGCTCACCCTACACATCTGTCAGGTATGTCACTACATGGATGTCCTGAAAGGCCATTGCATGAAGCTCTGAAAGTGAAGCCTGGATTTTGTTGGAGACTCCAAGACATTGGAGATATCATAACTGTGGGATGTCTGCCAAAGGAAGTTGCAGATAGGGGTTCAGGTAGTCCAAGAGAGAGGAATGTGTTTGCACTCAGAAAAATTGAAAGAGAACAGCCATCTAAACCATCTAAGTTGACATTGGACATAAAGCTACTGGATTTGGAGTTTTCCCTGCTGGATTTTAGCTTTACATTGGTCCAGTATTTCTTATCTATACAACTATTTATACATTTCAGAATGTATATATTGGGTCATAGTGTGTTGGAAGTATGTAATTTACTTTTTGATTTTACAGGGGTTTACATTTAAGAGATTGCTTTGGGTGTCTAAAGCGACTTTGAATTTTTAAACTGTGTTGAGACTATGAAAGTCTATGAGGGACTTTTGAAAGTAACCTAAATTAATTTTGCACTATAGTATATCCACAAGTCTATGGGGTCCAGGGATTATAAAGTGTGCTTTGAATAATAATGGCACTCATATATGCATGTTTATGAATTTTTGGTCCCTAGTTGTTAAATTCCTTTGGGAAAGATTAGGAGGTATAGCCTTGTTGGAGTAGATATATCATTAGGAGTGAGTTTTGAAGTTTCAAAGTCCAAGCCATTCCGAGTTAGCTCTCTCTGCCTTATGCTTGTCAAGATGTAAATTCTCAGCTACTGCTATAGAATCATACCTGTCTGCCTGCTACCATGGTCCCAGTCATGATAGCCTTGAATCCTCTAACAATAAATACAAAAAAACATTAATAAGTACTAATAAACATTTTTATAAGTTGCTTAATCATGGTACCTTATCACAGGAAAAAAAAAGATATATGCCACAGGTAGGAAAGCTCTTAACCATAAAAATATATTTCTCAGATAAGACTGTCAGCAACAAAATGAAAAAGCATTCTAAAGTCTTATTTACATTGGAATTAAAGCCATTCATGAAAATGAAACCATCATAATCCAGACATTACCAAAAGATCTTAACTCCTAATACCAGTATACTGATTACAATGTAAGGCATGAATTTTGAAAGGAAGCAAGCATTTAATCCAAAGAATTAGCTAAAGAACTCAAAGCCAGGCCCTCATCATAGCTTATGTTACAAAACTTTTTCCAAGTCTTCATACCAGTTCACATTGAAAGGAACAATTAGTAATTCAACAATGAACTGAAGGAGAGTTTTATCAAAAATCTATGTGATGGTTTAGATCTCAGTATATAATATAATACATTGATATGTCTTGTAAAGATGCTAAGTTTTGGAAACAAATATGCTATAATTCTGTTAATTGACTTACAGTTTTGATCTTTTTAAATAACATCTCAATTATTCAAGATTAGTTATTTTTGTCTCATTGACATATATACTACTAGACAGAAAAATTAAAGATAAAATATAGACATTAAGTAATAATATGACTATGGTGAGTTAATTTAGCATAGCAGTTATTTAGAAGTGAGTTTCTATAAAGCAACTTTCTAAGTTATAATGGGTGTAGAATGCACCCATATAAAGTTCTAGACATTGATAAAATATTTCCATTTTCTTGTTTCTGAACATGTTTTTCTATTTCAATTTCAAAAGCAAACTACTCTATGCTGTTATGGAAACTCATAAAAGGTGGAATCAGCAATAAATATCAGTAGCATTCTCTCAGCTCATTTTGATACATAAAGGGCCTCCAAAATTATATTGGATAAAGGGCTAAGTTTTAAGGCCATTGGTTTATAATGCCAAACAATGCAGAGTATTTGATCATCATTTCTAATACAATGTATTCAATCTAATTGAGACTTAATTAAGAAGTCCACTTAAATGAGACATTTCCCAAGTACTGAATTAATACTAATTAACAACAATGATCGCTGTTTAATTGGGATGGTAATTCTGCTTAATTGGGATGGCTGGTAGTGATTAAATGGTGCTCAAAAAGGAATATCCCATCTTGGTTTAAAGGCTAATTATACTTTGTTTCCCCTTTTAAGACCTTTCTAAAAGTATTGCTAACTAAAAGCCAGTAAAAAAAAAAAAAAAAAATAACCAACCCTACCACTCCTCTTGATATAATAGAATAGCTTTAAAGTCCATTAATTGACACTTCTAAAGCACTGTATGATTGTTCTTTAGCAGTTTATCTTGCAGGAATAAAACTTTAGCAAACTACACTCTTCAAAATATAGAGAAAACTAAAGTTCTCTCTCTCTATCTCTGTGTGTGTGTGTGTGTGTGTGTGTGTGTGTGTGTGTGTGTGTGTGTTTTGTGTGTAAGGATCCAGAAGCTAATACAGCACACAAGAAAAATGATCATATTAACACTTGTAAATCTAGTTAGCTAGGATCACACTTGCCTGTAATACCACCAGTTGAGAGATGCTATGAGAGATGCTAGAGAGTTGCAACAAGTTCAAAAATGTAGCTTGGTGTAACACAGTGAGCTTCCTGTCAACAGAAAAAAAAAAAAAATAAAGAAGATTTATCTCAGTAAACTTTGCTAAAAAATATTAGAGGAGCAACAGGCATACATCAACTAAGATTAAAATAAAATATAAGATTAAATGCTTACATAGGTGAACATTAAATTGTTACAATAATATAGAATAGGATCAAATTGTTGTGATATAGGAAAAGGTGTATTTTAAGAATAGGTTGAAACTAGACTGAGAAGCGAATTACATGGAGGAAGAAAATATAGATGCTAATTCTGCACAAGAAGAACTGGAAGAAGATTGGTAATAGCAAACACACTTCAAAAATTAAAATAAAAAGCAAAAGCACCATTGGTAGTGCACAGGGGAAGCTGAGGTAGGTGCATCTCCATGTGTTTTAAGGTCAGCCTGGTTAACAAAGTGAGTTATAGGTCAATGAGGGCTATAACAGTAAGACTTTGTATCAAAACATCACAGAATAACACAATAAGAAGTAACTGAAACTCGAAGTAGCAAGGACCTAGATAGAAGCTACTGTATGAAGAACTCTGAAGAGATGATGGAATTGAGACAAACATGTTTGTCTAGGATTTCTACAAGGTTATCTAAAATATATTGGACAACCCAGTAAATAATGCAGATCAATTTTTGATGAAAAAACAGTAAGATCTATCACTCAGACAGTCATTTTTGCTGTCACACAACCCCTAGCTTCTTGAGGAAGGCCCAACGATCATTCCTACAGCCATCTTACATTAACACTAACAACTATGATCTCATGTCCCTCATATCAACTTATTCCTTTTCTTTGGACTAACAAGAAGGAAACCAGAATGCTACTTGTAAGGAATTTGATTAGTGCATTGTTGTATATTTTGAATTTGATAAAGTTCAAATTTTACTTCAAAATGTATTCTTTATGTATGTACATGTATGTACATGATCATGGGCATACATGTGTATGAATAGACAGGTACACCTGTGGGCATTAGGAGTCCCATATACTGATATAAGCATGTCTTCCTCAGCAATATAAATAAATGTTCCTTCAAACTTCTTGAAGATAGAGTCTCAGCAAACAGGGCCCAGCAATGAGTCAGGGAAGCTGCTCAATGGACAACCATGCCTGGCTTTTTTTTTCTCACATGAGTGCTGGGGGGTCAAAACTCAAGTTGTCATATCTGTGTAGAAATCATTTTCACAACTGAGCCATCTACTCAGCCTCCTAAAATTATTCTCAGGAATGAATAAAGTAATTGCATGTTTAATCTGGATTTGATAACACTTAATGGAGAAAGGGAAATTACTTTTCTTTCTTTTAGCTGTTGAGTTTTCAGTGTTAAACAAAAATCTACTACCTTGCACAAAAGTTATATCCAAATGTGGAACATAAAAATTTCAATAGCAGCCTATGGATGTTAATATTTAAAAAGTATTACATTGTTGATACAATATATGATTTCAGCCATCCACTCTGAATACAAATATATTTGCAGGCCTTTATGAGACTAAGTTGTTATTAAAATATCAACAAATCTCAGGGTCATTGCATTATGATGTCATGTGGTGCAGGGAGTACATGACTTTGGGCAAAATTGTTTACCATAAAACTGCAGCTACTTAATTGTTGTATTACTGCTATTTGAGAGTGTTTTACAATGGTAAAACACTTTCACTATAACTCAACAAAGGTTATTTTTTGTGACAGGCAAAATGAAATACTGTCAAGATGAGTTATACTGCCAGAAAGAAATTAAACAGAAAACAACTTATATTTAAACACTATTAAGTTGGAATCAAAGCCTACAGAGGCTAAGAAAAATTTCAGTTTACTGATACAGCACTCCTTGGTAATATCCCCATGTGATGAAGCTGTATTCACCAGTTTGACCCTCCCCCAAGGTCTATTATAACAGAAAGTAATGTTACACTACAATGGAAAACAGTTATTACAATGGGAACTAAACAAGAGAGCTGGCTATAAATGCTTGGGACCTCTTAAAAGAGTCAAGAGTACAACAATCCATTTGTGTTATAAAAATTCTCTTAAAAATTAAAGAATGTTCAGGTAGCAAAGCAATTACTTGAACTTAAAGTTAAATATGAACTTGAAACATCAGACTTTGTGGATTTCTTTGTTCATTATACTGTTTTGAGCCAGGGAATGAATACAGAATTTGATCACACACAGGTATCTGCCAAGGTTTATACTAACGTGGACAAAAATAAATAGGAGCACAAAGTGAGAGGTAAAGTGAAACAAGGAGCTTTAGTATTATGTGCACTCTGTTCATGTAGAAGAACAATAAAGTTGCTTCACTCCTTTGATATTGGTATTCTGATTGTTAGTTCATTAATAAAAATTATGGATTTTGAGGGAGTTGTTTTCTCCTTTTTTTATTTATCTTTTACTTATTCACTTTACATCCTGCTAACTGTGCCCCTCCCAGTCACCCACTCCCACAATTTTCCCATGCTCCCCTCCCCTTCTCCTCTGGTCTCCCCTGGGTATACCCACATGCGGGCCAAGCTGCATATCTGCTACCTATGATCAGGGAGGCCTAGTTCCAACCCTTGTATGTTCTTTGGTTGGTGGTTCAATCTCTGGGAGCCCCATGGTTCCAGGTTACATGATTCTGTTGGTCTAGGTGTGGAGTTCCTATTCACTTTGGGGTAACAAATCCTTCCTCCTATTCTTCCATAAGAGTCCCCAAGCTCCATCCACTGTTTAGCTGTGGGTTTTTGAATCAGTCATAATCAGTTGGTAAGTGGAGCCTCTCAGAAGAGAGCCATGCTAAAGTCCTGTCTACAAGCATAACAAGAATATCATTAATAGTGTCAGGGATTGGTGTTTGCCTGTCGGATGGGTCTCAAATTGGACAGGATTTTGGATGATTGTTTCCTTAGTCTCAGCTATATTCCCAATACCTACCTTTCTTGTACACAGGGTAAGTCTCGGATCAAAAGTTTTGTTAGTGAGTTGGTGACCCTATTGATTTACCCAGGTTCCTGCTTGGCCCTCATGTGGGGCCATAACAACTGGAACAGTGGCTATTCCAAAACTGTTGCATGTACATATATGTTCTACTAGCTGGGATGCCTTGTATGGCCTAAGTGGGAGAGGATGTATGTGGGACTTAAAGTCCCATGGTGAGGGTATATCAATCCACTCTCCCACACCAGTTTCTTCCCACCATCTGCCTTCCATGACTTCTTCATTCCCCATTTCAAGTGCGACTCCAGCATCCTTGCTTATGACTTTATTCCTGTCAGGCTTCCTTAGGTTTGTGGAAAGTGGCATGGTCATCCTGTATTTTATGACTAATAATCACTTATAAGTGAATACACACCATGTTTACCCATTTGGGAATGGGATACCTCACTCAGGATGATATTCTAAAGATCCATCAATTTTTCTGCAAAATTAATAATGTCTTTGTTTTTCATAGATTAATAGTATTCCATTAAGTAGATATATCACATTTGTTTTATCCATTTGTCAGTTGAGGGAAATTTAGGTTGATTCCTATTTCTGGCTATTACAAATAAAGCTGCTATAACATAGTTCAGCAAATATCTTTGGAGGATGATGGAGCATCATTGGGTATATGTCCAGGAGTGGTATAGCTGGGTCATGAAGTAGAACTATTCTAATTTTTTTTTAAAGAAAATGCCAAAAGGCTTCCAAAGTGGTTGTGCAAGTTTGCACTCACTCCACATCCTCACCAGCATGTGCTACCTCTTGAGTTTTTTATCTTAGCCAATTGGATGCATTAAACATGGAATCTCAGAGTTGTTTTGATTTGCATTTCCCTGGTGACTAATGACTTTGAACATTTCTTTAAGTGTTTCTCAGACATTTGATATTCTTGTGTTGAAAATTCTCTATGCCTGTGCCCCATTTTTAAATTGGATTACTAGAGTGGTTAGTGTTTTAACATCTTGAGTTCTTTACAAATTTTGGACATCAACCCTCTGTCAGATGTAGTATAGGTGAAGATCCTTTCCCAATCTCTACGCTGCCTTTTTGTCCTATTGAAAGTGTCTTTTGTCTTACAGAAGCTTTGCAGTTACATGGGGTCCCATTTCTCAATTGTTGATCTGAGAGACTGAGCAATTAATGTTCTGTTCAGGAAATTGTCTTCTGTATCAAAGCGTTCAAGGATATTTCCCACTTTCTGTAATGTGAGATTTAGTGTACATGGTTTTCTATTAAGGTACTTGACCCCCTTTCGTAACTTTAAATTTTTTCAAAACCTATTTTTAATGATGGTTCTTAAATGCTTTAACTTCCCTTGTTGCCTACCACCTATTAGAAGTAGTTTCAAAGAAAAGATACTGGGGCAGGCAGAGTGGGTGGAGGTTCTTTGTAGCAACTCCCATTTGTGTGTTGTCTGGAAGTAAGCAGTTCAGTTCACAGGAAGCATTGGCAGCTCAATCCACTTGTAAACACTTTGTGGATACATCAGCAGTTCAGTTCAACAGAGTCAGGATAGCAAACACAAATCTGCAATGGTGGCATGATGTAGCAAAGACAGCCAGGCTTCAATCTCAGCATGAATCAACAGGAGGGATGGGGAGAAACACCAAAAGAAATTCTTTGCTCTGCCTCAGTAAAGTGAAGATCAGTGAATATGTGAGACCCGTAAGCATTGCACAGCTAGCTCTGTAAGCAAGCCAAACTCAGCCTCTTATACTGTCCACTGAGTCCTATTTATATATCCTCCAAACATCACATATCCTCCAAGTGTCTCGCCTCAGCATGGGTATTACATCAGCATGTGCATCTCAGCTGAAAACATTTTGTCAATACAGCCTGAGTGCACAGAAGCTACAAGAAACTGGAACATATCACCAGAAGTTTTGGGTGCTTTTCTCTTTATAGAGTCCCAACAAATGCAGCTCAACAAGTAATGTAAGGCAGACAATACATGTGCATTCTTAGCAAAGAATCCTCATCACATGTTCTTTCATATGCTTGTTTTAGCAATAACATCCTCTTTCCTGTGTCTGCTTCAGCAAAATGTTCCTTCACAAGACTGCCTTATCCTTTCAACATCTGCATCCACTTTAATGAAACCTTCCTTCACATGTTTGCCTCACAAGTCAGCATCCAAAATGACTTTCCAAAGAACCCTTAAGTTTCTACTTCACATTTGGTCTTGAGTTTTGTACAATGTGATAAATTATGGATGTATTTTCATTCTTCTACATGTAGACATTCAGTTAGACCAGTACTATTCCTTAAGATGTATTTTTTTTCCATCGTATGGTTTTGATTTCTTTCTCAAAAATCAAGAGCCCATGTATGTGGATTTATTTTGGGGTCTCTATTTGATTTCCATTAATCAACATGTCTGTTTCTGTAACAATACCCTGTAGTTTTTTAATCAAGATTGCTCTACTTATTATAGGCTAGCTATATCTGTCTCCTGCTTATGTTTCAAGATGTGAGCTCTCAGCTACTGCTCAAGTCCCATGTGCCATGGCTGCCTGGGCTGCTCTTGTGCTCACTGCCATGTTAGTCCAGGACTTCAACTCTCTGAAACCATGAGCTCCAAATTAAATGCATTCTTTTATTTGGTGTTTTGATCATGGTGCTTTATCACAGGAAAAACAAAGTGATTAACATATTCATAAAATAAAAAGAAAGAAAAAATGTGAATGATAAAAGATTGTGTTGGCATTTTGATGGGGATTTCATTGAATCTGTAGATTGCTTTTGGTAAGATGGCCATTTTCATTATGTTAATCCTACTTATCCGTGATCAAGGGAGATCTTTCCATCTTCTTATATCTTTTTCAATTTCTTTCTTCATGACTTGAAGATCTTGTCATACAGATCTTTCACTTACATTGTTAGATTTACACCAAGATATTTTATATTATGTCTGGTTGTTGTAAATGGTTTTGTTTCCCTAATTTCTTACTCAATCCATTTATCATTTGTATAAAGGAGTACTATTGATTTCTTTCAGTAAATTATGTATCTACCCACTTTTATGAAGCCGTTTTTCAGTTGTAAGAGTTCTTTGGTATAATTTTTGGGGTTGCTTAAGTATATAATCATATCATCTGCAAAGAGCAATACTTTGACCTGTCTTTTCCAATTTGTGTCCCCTTGATCTTCAGTTGTCTTGCTTAGGGTAGAACTTCAAGTACTATATGGAATAGATATGGAGAAAATGGGAAACCTTGTCTTGTCCCTGATTTTAATGTAAATGCATTAAGTTTCTCTCCATTTAGTGTGATGTTGGCTATTGGCTTGTTGTATATTGCTTTTACTATGTTTAAGAATGGACCCTCTATCACTGATTTCTCTAATACCTTTAACATGAAGGTTGCTGGATATTGTCAAATGATTTTATTTTAGCATACAATGAGATAATACTGTGACTCTTTTCTTTCAGTCTTTTTATATGGTAGATTATGTTGATGGATTTTCATATACTGAAACATCCCTACATTCCTGGGATGAAACTTATTTGATCATGACAGGTGATGTTTTTTATATGTTTTGGATTTGGTTTGTGAGTATTTTATTAAGTAACTTTGCATCAAATGGGTCTGAAATACTCTTTCTTTGAGTATTTGTGTGGTTTAGCTTTCAAGGTAACTGTGGTTTTATACAATGAGTTTTAGCAATGTTCTTTCTGTTTCTATTTTATAGAAAATTTTGAGACATATCCTTCTTTGAAAGTCTGGTAGAATTCTGCACTAAACCTACATGGCCCTGGGCTTAGTATTTATTTTATGGAGGCGCTTAGGAGATTTTAGATGACTCCTTCTTTCCTTTAGGGGATGTAGAGCTCTTTAAATAGTTTATAAGCTCTTGATTTAAATTTAAATTCCATAAGTCATACCTGTCTAGATAACCATCCATTTCATTGAGATTTTCCAATTTTGTGGAGTACGGCTTAAGAAGTAAATCCTAATGATTCTTTGGATTTCTTCACTGTCTGTTGTTATATCTACATTTTCATTTCTGATTTTGTTGGTTTGGATACTTTGGGTTTATTTTGATAGTTTATCTGTCTTGTTGATTTTTCTAAAAATGAAGTCATTTTATTATTATTTTTTGTTTCTATCTGATTCCAGCCATAATTTTGATTATTTCTTGCCTTCTACTCCTATTTGGTGTTTTCATTGTGTTCCTTATCTTTGAGTACACTGTGCCTTCATTTTCATTGAATTCTAGAAAGACTTTAATTTCTTTATTTCTTTCCTGACACAGAGATCACTGAGTAGAGATCTGTTCAATTTCCTTGATTGTATACATTTTCTGGTGTGTCTACTGTTGTTGAAGTCCAAATTTAATCCATAGTGGTCTGATAAGATATTATGTTATTTCAGTTTTTTGTATCTGTTAAAGCTTGCTTTGTGACTGACCATGTGTTCAATATTGGAGAATGAGTCAAAAGGTGCTGAGAAGAAGATGTATTATTTTGTGTTTGTGTGAAATATTCAATAGATGTCTGTTAGGTCTATTGTATTCATATTATCTTTTAATTTCATTATTACTCTGCTTGGTTTTGTTTAGATCACCTGTCAATTGGTGAGAGTCAGATATAAAAGTCTGCCACACTTAATATGTGGAACTTGATTAAGATTTAAGCTGTACCAGTGTTTCTTTTACAAATGTAGGTGCCCCTTTTGTTTGGGGCATAGATCTTCATAATTGAGATATCATCTTGGAGATGATGAGTATGAAGTGTACTTCCCTGCCTCTTTCAATTAATTTTGATTGAAAATCTACTGTTTGATTAATTAAAATGGCTACTTCAGCTTGCATCTTGGATAGTTTGTTTCTTTACTCTGAGGTAATATCTATGTGTATTGCTGAGGTCTATTTCTGTATGCAGCAGAAAGATGTATCCTGTTTTTGCATCCTTTCTGTTAGCTTGTGTCTTTCTTACTGGGGAATTGAGTTCATTGATGTTGAAAGATTTTAATGATCAGTGATTGTTATTTCCTGTTATTTTGATGTTAGTAGTTTTAGTTTGTGTGTGTTTGTGCATGCTTCCCTTGTTTTTGCTGCTATGAAATCACTTGTTTCCTTTGTTTTCTTAGATGTAGTTATCCTCCTTGGTTTCGAGTTTTCCTTGTAGTATTTTCTGTAGGGCTAGACTTGTGGATAGATATTGGTTGAATTTGTATTTGTCTTGAAATATCTTGTCTTCTCTATCTACACTGATTGAAAGTTCTGCTGGCTTTAATATTCTCAGTTGGCATCTGTGTTTTTTACAGGTTGCATGATATTTGTCGAGGACTTTTTAGCTTATAGAGTCTCTGTTGAAAAGTCTGGTGTAATTCTGATAGATCTGCCTTTGTATGTTAATTGACCTTTTCCCCTTGCCACTTTTAATATTCTTTTTTATGTAGATTTTTGTTTTACTTATTATGTGGTAGGAGCATTTTTCTTTTCTAGTCTACTCTTATTGGTATTCTATACACTTCTTATATGTTTATAGGCCTCTCTTCCTTTAGTTGGGAAGATTTTTTCTATGATTTTGTTGAAAATATTTTCTCAGCCTTCAGGTGGGACTCTCCCTCCACCTCTCTTCTATTCCTATTATTCTTAGGTTAGGTCATTTCATGGTATCCCAGATTTTCTGGATGTTATATGTCAGGAATTGTTTATATTTAACATTTTCTTCGACTAATGTATCAATTTCTTCTATTGTGTCTTCTATACCTAAGATTCTTCCTTCTGTCTCCTGAATTATTTTGGTGATCGTTGCATTTGTTGTTCTTGTTTCTCTTCCCTAGGTCTTCCATCTCCAGGATTCACACAGTTTGTTTTTTCTTATAGCCTCAATTTTCATTTTCAGGTCTTGAAGAGTTTTGTTTATTTCTATCATCTATTTAATTGTATTTTCCTGTACTTCTTTAAGGGGTATATTTGTTTACTCTTTAGAGATGTCTACCTATTGGATTTATATTTTCCTGTATTTCTTTAAGGGATTTGTTCATTTCCTCTTTAAAGGCCTCTATCACCTTTATAATATTGGATTTAAGGTCATTTTCCTGTGCTTCAGTTGTGTTAGTATATCCAGGGCTTGCTGTTGAAGGGTAGGTTTGCTCTGAAAGGGTCAAATTACCCTGGCTTTTGTTGTGTTCTTTGGAGGATCTTTAACCACCTGGATGGCTTTGGTCTCTGGAAGGTCCTGTTCTACTAGTTATTGGGAAGTGGGTTAATCTCAATGGTCCTGGTGTAGAAGGTCTCTGATGGATATCCTTGGATTGTATATTTCTGAATGAGCAAGTCTGACTCATCCAGTATTTGGAGGTCTGTATGGTACAGGAGCCGCAGATCCAATGAAGGTGGGCAGAGATGTGACAAGAGAATGGAAGTTGGTTTGGGTTAGCAGACAGCTCCATACAGATTGACTTGGCCCAGGGCACACAGCAATCAGAGAAAATGGGTGAGGGAAGTTAAGCTTATCTGTATGCTACAGTATCCAAATGTCAGATGAAGATAGCAGAGGAGGTACCAGGAGAATGGAGGCTTTTCTTTCATAATAGGCTCTTTAGGTTAACTTGTTTTGCCAAAAGGACTAAGCAATCTGAAAAGATGAGTGGGAAGGGAAGCTAGCTATAGCTCAGGCTCAACAGGTTGGAGAATAGGTGTTAAGAGAATGGAGGTAACCCCTGGAAAAGTAGGCAGCTCATGTCAGCTTGGGTTGCTTCAGAAGACTCATCTAGCAGGGAAGATGGGTGGGGAAAGGGAAGCTTAACTTTATGATTCAGGATCAGCAGGTCTGATGAAGGTTGGGACAGAGCTTGCAAGAGAATGGAGATTCCCTTGCAATAGCATGCTGCTCAGGGCAGCTTCAACAGTTACTTTTTAATGATATAAAATGAGTCTTTAAATTTAATCAAAAATCTGGATATAGCCTTTAGGAAATAATTATAAATGTGAAAATTAAGGAGAAAAAAATCTCAAATTATTTCCTCATAAATTTCTTTCTCATTGAATTTTTGATGAGAATAAAAGAACATGAAAACTTGATTTTTTTTTCAAACCAGTGCTTAAAATATGATCTAAAAAGCTATGGATAGATTATGGATAGATACATAACATGGTACTTGTTTTTTTTTTTGTTTTTTTTTAATTGAAGATGTTTTATTTTATGACCCAGACATACTACCTGCATTTTTAATATTTTCTATATGTAAGCAAGCAATATACTCAAAATGTTTCTTACAATATATTTTGAAATAAAATGGAAATCAACTATTGGTTAAAATAAAATGAATAACTTAACCATGACTTTCTCACACTTGGAATACAAAGCAATGCATTTACAAAAGACACAAATGGCAAACTATTGGTAAATCATTTAAATAAAAAGAATGTATTTGTTATCTTTTGCTGACATTGAAGAGTAGTTGTGAACTATTTTTAAATATCTATAAATATATTTATATAAGAAATCTTTAAAATTAAGAAAATAACAGTTAAAATTTGCTTCAAATAAGAACATAAATAAGAATTAAAAAACATTAGGAAGAATAAGCATATTAATAATTGTATGTTTTTATTTCACAAAAGATACCTAAGACATGGTAAAATATTAGTTTATATTAAAAGCAAAATGGATGGATTATTTTCCTTTAAATTGAGTTTTCCATTTAATATACTTCAAAATTATACCTATGTACAATATAATATAACTACATTATAATATATTTAAAATAAAATGAAAATAATACATTTTCATAGGTGGCATTTTTTTATTATTATTATTATTATTATTATTATTATTATTTTAATCTTTTTTTTACAGTCCATTCATTATCCCCTTCCTGGTTGGCACTCTAGCTGTTACTCATTCTATATCTCCTCCCCTGAATTCAAGATGATGTCCCCACCCCCTCACACCCACCACACCAGACCTCCCTACTTCCTGGGACCTCAAGTCTTTCAAAGGTTAGGTGTGTCTTTTCTCACTGAAGGCAGACTAGTAGTCCTCTGCTGTGTATGCATGTGGGCCTTATATCAGCTTGTGTATGCTGCCTGATTGATGGCTCAGTGTCTGGGATATCTCGGGGGTCCAGGTTAGTTGAAACTGCTGGTTGTTCTACAGAGTCTCCTTCCTCCTCAACTTATTCCAGTTTTTCCAAAATTTCACCACAGTGGTCCTTGGCTTCTGTCCATTGTTGGGTGTAAGTATCTGCATCTGACTTTCAGCTGTTTGTTGAGCCTTTCAGGGACAGTCATGCTAGTAAGAACACAACAGCATTAGTAATAATGCCAGGCCTTAGAACCTCCCCTTGAACCAACCAGTCAAAAACTGGGGTATAGAACTAAAGAGAGAATTCATAACAGAGGAATCTCAAATGGCTGACAAGCACTTAAAGAAATGTTCAAAGTCCTTAGTCATTAGAGAAATGCAAATCAAAATTACCCTGAGATTCTACCATATACTAATCAGAATGGCTAAGATCAAAAACTCAGGTGACAACACATTTTGGCAAGGATGGGATTGGAGGGATGATTAATAATAAAGAGAACATTATACAGGAGGTACAGTAACAAAAAAAAAGACTATCATAAAAGTCACATCAGATGAGATGTAAGGTAAAACAAAAGAACTAAACTATTGAAATGTGAACATATAAATAAAAATGAAAATGTGGTAATATATATAAAATGAAATTTTGTTTAGCTGTGAAGAGAAATGAAGATATCAAATTTTCAGTAATGTATTGGGACTAGAAATATTATATTAGACAAGATAATTCAGCCTCAGAAAGGCAAATATTCCAATTTCTTCTTGTATGCAGCTCCTAACTTTAGTTTTTAGATATGTTCATTTATTTGTGAATACAAAAGGTTGAAGGTCAAGAAACTAGAAAGTGAGTCTAAGAGAGGGGCAAACGGGCTTTAAGGAAATGGGTGAGAAGGTTAGTAGAACACATAAAATATTAAAGTTGAAAAAATTAATGCTGTGAGTAGTAGTGTACAAGCAGGGAATGGAGGTCAAGGAGATGGGGCAGAAGTAGCACAGTGGTAGTGAAGGGTCAATCAAAATTAAGTTTGCTTGTATATAAAGAAATCTGTTGTTTGCATGTTAATTGAGAAAATAAAATACATTTGAAATATAAAAAAATTAAAAGTAAATGAAACAAAAAATAGTACAACACAGTACGCCCAGTTAGTATTTCTTCTTCATTAGGATGGATATGTTTTCTCCATTTTCCTATATTATATTTTGTAGCAGTCTTTATATGTGGGAAAAGACTGCTAGTCTTAGAAACTCTAGCATGATGCTAGTTTGTCCTTCCTGGAAAGAGAAGTTTCCATATGGACATCCAATTATTTTTCAGTCTAACATGACCTGCCTGTTAAATATAACATTGTATCTGTTAGTTTAGAAAAGAATGTATGAAAAATATTCTGGGAATGCTGCTCTGAGTAGGGAACAATAGTCGGCCAACTTGTGGTTAACCTTTTTAAATAGATAACATATTCTTAGTCACTCCTATTGGAGACACTGTGGCTATGATCAATAGCACACATAGTTTTTGATGTTGTCACTTGTTCATGGAGTGATAGTGATGTGTCCTTATGATCTTCACTCAAGAGTGCAAGAAGAGTATTTAACTCACAGACACTGTATCATATTTTCCCTTAACTTCACAGCATATAGTGTTCTGGATGTTTTTTCTACCTGAGCTGTATCCAAACCCTGGATATATCCAAAAAATCTCAGTTAGGTTCTGGTCTCTGCTCTTGTGACAATATTGTTTCCAAAAGGAGAAGACATCACAATGGAAGCTATTTGTCACACCATCATTGTATAAGCAACATTTTGTGGCTGCTTTGCACATATATACTTTTGGGTGGGGTATACCATCTAGACTTATAGTTTTCTTTAGTTATTTCAAAGTTATAGAGTCTATTATTTTTTTATTATTATTTTGAAACTTCTCTGAGTTGCACAAAGGTGTTTTCAGCCTCTCATAATACCCAGAAGTCTTTTTTGTTTACTGTTTTGCAACTAAATTTTAATATGGATAGACATATACTATTTTGAAATCAAAATTTGGGATGTATTTGGGCTTTGCAAATTTGAATACTCATTTTTCTTGTAAAATTCAGAACATTTTCAATACATTTTTGTTGCAAACGTTTCTCTCTCTTTCTCTCTGTCCCTCTCTCTCGTGTGTGTGTGTGTGTGTGTGTGTGTGTGTGTGTGGTGTGTATGTGTGTGTTTATAGTGCATGTTTTTATACCAATAAGCATTTCTCAGATTTCATGCACCTTTTTGTTTTGAGTTATAGCCCACCTTCAGTTCTAGCTCAAGATATCTATTTTCCTTCTTCTGAGTCAAAACTATAATAGGACATGATGCCTCATCAGTATTGAGCCAGTTGTTCCAGCTGCCCTTTATCTTCTGCTGGAATAGACTTTAACCCTTGAAACCTGATTGAAAGTTTTCTATTCCCTACAATGATTGGTAAGATAATCTTTGACTGCAATGAGACAATTAACTCATGTAGAGAACTGGTATTAATTATTCAATTGATGCTGTGGTGAGCTTGACCATAGACTTTAAGGACTAGATTGTAGAGGAATGTTTGGAGCCAACATAAAGAGATTTTGAATACCATAAGCAGATTTTAGTGGCCATTACCATAGAGGTTAAGAAAGTTAAAATGATGATAAACATGTTGACAGTAAAGGCTTCATTTAAGAGCTATCAAAGACAAAGAAAGATTTCATCATAAATTGAAATAAATTCTATTTTCATTTTCTGCTAAAGATAATGGCTGTTTTCTGCCAACATTCTCTAAATTTGAGAGAAGCTGAATAGCTGAATTTAAAACTATGAGTTTTATTGTTATTGTTGTTGTTTGTTTGTTTGTTTTGTTTTGAAAGGGGATATATAAATAGCAACACACCCATCAGGCTGTGGTATAGTTGCTGATCACTGTGTATAGCCAGGTGAAAGAGAAAGAGGAAAATGTAAAAAATTCACAGTTTAGTGGGGAGAAAGTTAAAGTCACGGACTATTTTTAAATGGAAAGATAAACTAAAACTACTGCAATTGTTAAAAATATTAATAATATTAATGAGAAACTTGTGTACTTCATTCTGGGACAATAACAATGGTATTGATGGTAAAGCTGAATAATCTAAGGTGTAAAATTGAATACACATTGAGAAAACATTTGAAAGAACAATGCCCTTAAAACAATTTCATAGTTTAAATTACCTCTGTGGTGTTCCTGCTCAAAACTGGGCAATGTTGGAAAAGATTTTGTTGAGTTATATATACAGGCATTTGGCTAGTGCACTAAAGATTGGATTATATCACAAGGTGCCAATTGTACTTTCAACCATTATCCATATAGTTACAATCATATCATGAGGTGCCAATTGTACTTTCAACCATTATCCATATAGTTACAATCATATCATGAGGTGCCAATTGTACTTTCAACCATTATCCATATATGGTTACAATCACAGAGGATCAATAGGTAGAACTTGTTGTGATAGAGCACAATGTGAGGTTTATGCCCAGTACTCACATAGAAGAAGTAGTAAATTTGCCCACAAGTTGAGTTGTCCTCCAACTTCCTTAATGTAGAATATGGATGCTTGTGTGTGTACGCACACACACCCCACACACACACACACACACACACACACACACACACACACACACACAGAGATACATGCAAACACAAACAGTAATTATAAGGCATAAATAAGTCCATTAAGTCCATATAAATGCTGTGTTAATTATTGAAGTAATATTTAACTTTAAAAAAACCTATCTTATAGATCACCTATTTTTCTTTTTTTTTCCTTTTTTTATTTAGTTATTTAAATCACATCTAAATTTACTTATTTACCAGAAGTTATAAACACAAAAAGGCAGGATGTGGGGAAGGGAATGGCACCAGAGCATAGATGTTCAGGGAGAGTACAGATACCTTTCAGAACAGGGTATCAGCTGGGTGAAGGTTCAGGGGACAGGTCACTATGGCTCTGCCTATGATACACTTGTCCTTGTCTAAGTTGGTACTGTCCACTGAGGCTGCCTATTTATAAGACCTATGACTATTCCGTCTGATAAATTTCCACACAAGCTGTCTGTTTACAATAGCTTATAGCCTGCTGTTTCAGTGTTTTTTCCACAGAGACCCAAGACTTTGTGTCAGCATGCATGTATGTCAGGCCTATTGCTGATTTAGGCCTATGGCTGATTTTAGGCCTTTAGTGTATATGCAGGGCTGCTCCTGACATCTCCTCCCTTCTCTAAGTATAGAAGGGCCATGGCGATTCTAATCTTGCAAAGGTGGGGATAGAGGCCTGACCTCCAATAATTGAAGGGGACCTTGTAATGGCTCCGGTCCTCCTGTCATTGTCCAGTGAGGCATGAGGGCCATACCCATCCTGATGTCTTTTTCCTGAAGAGGGGATACTTTTGACATCAAGTCCTATGCAGTCAGGCTTTTCCCTCAGGGAACCCAGATAGATATTTTTAACTTTTATTTATATTCACTTGCAGTGCTTAGCCTAGCAGATTTTTCTTCTAAATTATAAACATACATATGATTTTTGCAATGCTGTAGATTAAAATACTTCCTGGAGCATGGTAGGCTATTGTACTGAGTTAGCCTCATCCATAAAAAGATTATATTAGGTAGCTTGCTTATTTCAAGTATTATTGTAGCCTGTATTTAGGAGCTAAAGATAATCATTTCTTAAGGATGACTCAGAAACCTTTTTATGATTATATTATATATATAATATACTCATATATGTACATTTATAGACATATCAGCTATTCATATATGGAAACAATACAGAACAATGTTGAATTTTTATCTAACACACACACACACACACACACACACACATATATATATATATATATATTATATATATATATATATATATATATAATTTTGTATCATATATATATATAATTTTGTATCATATATATATATAAACACTTTTTAGTACTGAAATAAACTTTAAACTATATATACAACCCATAGAGAAGTTGGGAACATCATATCCAAAGTGAGAGTTTTGGAATGTTAATATTTGATATTATCTTTACACCAAGCAAGCTCATTTTTTCTTTTGTTTTTTGAGGCAGGGTTTCTCTGTGTGGCTATGTCTCTCCCAGAACTCTCTTTGTAGACCAGGCTGGCCTTGCACTCAGAGATCCACCTGTTTCTGCCTTCTGAGTGCTGGGATTAGAGCTAGTATCACCCAAAACACAAGCAATCTCATTTTTATCATAAATAATATAGGAGATAACAGTCAAGCTGGTTTTTATAAGGATTAAATATGAGGGGCTATGAGAGTACCAGCTGCTCTTCAAAGGACATGGGTTCAGATATCAGCACCTACACAGCAGCTCAGAACTGTCGGTAACTCCAGTTCCAATGGGGCTGTCTTCTTCTTCTGGCCTCCCTGTGCACTGCATGTGCACTGTCCATAGACATTCATGCTGACAAAATAACCATACACATAAAATAAAAAATATGTTTAAAAAGAATAAAAATGTGTACAATTAATAATTAACAATGTTGCCTCAGGGCATCTTGCACAGATTGTGTGTAACTTATTTGAATATTTCATGAGTTGGCTTTAAACTTTTATGGTTTTGTTTGGTCTCACAGATCCTGGGTGAATGAGTTTCCATGTTAGCAAGGGCTTTAGACGTACCAATGGTTTTGGATGAAGGAGCATTCGTTGTAAACAAGAACTAGCAGAGGGAAAGACCTCGGAACTAAAGATCCTTAATGCCAACCTGTAATTGTAGCCTTAGATGGCAAGCCATACTATTCATGGTTTTTAATCTCATTAGAAGTCATTACCTCTTGTTAGTTTTTTGTTGTTGTTAGTTTTTTTTTTTGTTTTTGTTTTTGTTTTGTTTTTTTTGCTAATTTTTGGAAACATTCAGATGTCTTAACCTTTTTTAACACTGTCAGACATGATTAATAAACTTAGTATCTATTTTGAGAAATTGTCACTGGAGAAAATTAAAACAGTATCTACTTATGTGCAATAGCTTTTCCATACCAGCATAAGGGGAAGGCCCCTCGTAAGTCCTATGTGTGTGTGTATGTGTGTGTATGTATGTGTGTGTGCATGTGTGTGTGTGTGTGTGTGTGTGTGTGTGTGTTAGTTTTGCCCCAAAAAGGGCCTAAAGGTTTTGGGGAAAATATATAAACTTTCTAATATAATATTTGTATATAACTTTTTGACTAATTCAATAAGAAATTTAGAAGTGAGTTCATTGAAATAAGTATAAGTATGCATTTGTCAGGAGTTATTATTCAATAAAATTGTTTTAAATATAAGAATGTGATACTTAACACCCACCCACACAAACACATGCACACACACATATGCATGTACCCACACAAGGTATTACTACAATCACTACTAGCTATGTATCTCCTAATTAAAACCTCAGGAAAACTTTTCTCTGAAAAGTGTTACATTCAGAAGGGTGCTCTGCACAGCATGCTGTTTTTGTAGCAAATTATATGATGGTTATATAATTTTTACCAGTTACAAGAAACTGAATATTGTACCCCAGGGAAGAGTACAAAGAAAGCACCTTAAAGGTTTCATGACTTAATGTCAATCTTAATCCCTTTGTAAATCACTTCTGTTGTTTCATGCTGTCAATGATTACTTTATTCGCTTTAGCAAATAGAAAACCATAGTCAGTTTTTCACAGATTTCTACTAGATTGTTCGAAAATTTGCCCACGATATTGCTTGCTTTAATATATTCTACTTATCTAGAATACAAATATTATATAAAAACATCTATCTCTTTTTACTATTCTATACTAGGAATTGAAATTGATACACAATAGTTTATTAATTTTCCCTTTATATAACTTTGAAGTGTCCTTGACTTTAAAAGTAATTCTATATCGTCTCATTTTCATGCAGTATAACGAGTATTGACAATTACAATATTTATTCACATAATCATTTATCAACATCTGGTCATTTTTAATAGGTTTCCTAGTCATTAATGAGAATTAGTAAAAGCCAACTAAATTTGCATATTAATTAATTTGACAGGAAAGCTCTAGTTGCATATAGAGTTAACAGACATTTACTGAATGTAAATGATCATTACCCCATGTTTTGGAAGTTGTTAATATATAGAAAATTATTTTAGCATTGCATTTACATATAATGAGAAAAAATAAAAAACATAACTCTAAGTAAATCATTATTTTACTATAACTTCCTAAGGATATGTTATAAATATTTAGTTTTCTTTAACTTTTTAAAAAAGCATGAGACATTTATGACATCTTTAGTATGTCACACAATTTCCTAATATAAGCAAGGCATCTTTGGCATTCATTTCTTTATATGTAGATTTAAAGGTGTTAGAAGAAATTAACATTGAAATCATGGAAAAAAGTTTATTGTGGTGCAAAGTATTGACAGTTAAGGAGACTATAATGTATTAAAATCTATCTTTGTATGATTGTTCATAATTCAAAAATATTTATTCATCTACTTATTCCTATTTCTTTATGAGTATATGTGCTCATTTGTGTTCCTGTATGGTTTACATGTGCTGAGCAAAGAAAAATCTATCATATCTTCTCACTCTCTGCCTATCCTTTTTAAAGCAGGGTCTCTCCCTGAAAGTTGGCTCACATGTTTCTCAGTTAGACTTAAAGCCCCATGATGCTCCTGTCTCTGAAGTTATAGGCATGCACTAGGTATCTAGTTTTTGTTGAAGCTTTAGGATCTGTACTCTTGGTTTTTAGATTGTGCGGTCAGCATTCTTATGCTATGAAGAATCTCTCAAGCCCTATAATGGTTAATATTAATTGCCAACTTGATTGAGTTTTCAACTACCTGGTAGATTAGTGAAACACACTTTAAAGGAGTGTGTGATGGTGTTCCAGAGATGATTAGATAATAAGGACTGTTATTCAACAAGTTAATTAATAGATTGGTAAATTTATAATGTGATCTTATTATGGGGAGGTGGTGACAGGTTAAGAATTGAGCCTATCAAGGTGATATGGGCTTCTGAGACTATGTTATTAGTGATATATTTTATTCTAGCCTCCTTCTGATTTCAAATAATTTCTTTCCTATGTGCCATAAGGTGACCAGCCTATTGCAGCACTTGATCCTCCTACCATGGTGGTCTGTTTTATGAGGACCTGGTATCAACATAACTCAGGACTTTACACTGAAATCTTTGAAATGTTGTTATGAATGAATATATTATTATTATTTTATTATAAGTTGTTTCAGTCATGCATTCTGGTTATATGTTCCAACACAAGAAGAAAGTTAAATTAGTGCACACAGATTCTTAGCATAATAAGATAATGCAAAGTTTACTCATGCTTACCACTGTGTTAATAGAACTTAATTTGGTTCTACAAACAAGATAATTCCTCATGAAATGTGATGTAACATCTTCTTCCATTCATAAGTTATGTTTGTTTAAGAAACAAACATTTACTATTTACTAGGTTTCTCATATCAGAAGCTTAATATGTCTCAATTTGCTTTTCATTCCTTTATCTTTTTTTTTTTTTGCCTTGTTGGCATTTATTCTTTTTTAAAAATCTTTTATTTTTATTGGATATTTTTTATTTACATTTAAAATGTTATCCCCCTTCCCAATTTCCCCATAATCACCCTATCCCATTGCCCTTACCCCTGCTTCTATGAAGGTGTTCTCCCAACCACCCACCCCTCCTGTCCTCCCTGCCCATGCATTCCCCTATACTGGGGTATCGAGCCATCAGGGGACCAAGGGCCTCTAACAAGGCCATCCTCTGCTGCATGCAACTGGAGCCATGGGTCCCTCCATGGTGTTTTTTTAATTAATTATTTTATTTATTTACATCTCAAATGTTTCCCCTCTGGCTCCCTCTCCCAGAGCTTTTTACCCCATCACCTCTTCCCTTCACTTCTGAGAGGGTGTCCTCCTCCTAGCATCCTCTTTCCCTGGGGCATCAAGTCTTTACAGGGTTAGGCTTATCCTCTCCCCCTGAGACAAGACAAGGAAGACCTCTGCTGCATATTTAGCAGAGCCTCAGACCAGTCCATGTATGCTGTTTGGTTGGTGGCTTAGACTCTAGGAGCTCCCAGGGGTCCAGGTTAGTTGACACTGTTGGTCTTCTTATGGGGTTGTTATCGTGTTCAGCTCCTTTTATCCTTCTTCTAACTCCATAGGGGTCTCCTACCTCAGTCCAATGGTTGGCTGTAAATATCTGCATCTGTCTCAATCAGTCCTCCTCAGAGGACAGCCATGATAGCTTTTGGTCTGCAAGTACAACATAGCATCAGTAATAATGCCAGGGAATGATGTTTTTAGAGATTTTTTTCTATACTTAATTATTGCTTCATTGTTTCTCTTCTATAAACCTGCTGTGCAATCACTTATGATTTTACTCCTTAAAGGGAGTCTAAGAAATAGACTT
>JAJTUV010002807.1:0-246540 GCA_021653895.1 Mastomys natalensis | reverse complement strand
AATTTCTGCTCCATATTTACCCCAGTACATCTTGTAGGCAGGACAAATTGTGGGTCATAGGTTTTGGGTCTGGGTTGGTGTCCCAATCCCTCTACTAGAAGCCTTTTCTGTTTATAGGAGATGACTATTTCAGGTTCCATATCCGCCATTGCTAAGAGTCTTAACTATAGTCATCCTCATAGATTTTTGGGAGTTTCCATTGTCCTAGATTTTTAGCGTGTCTCAGAGATATAGCCCCCCTCAACTATTCCAGTTCTGTCTACCAGTTCTCTCTCCCTCTGTCCTACCTCTCCGCTTGATTCCTCCTAATTTCCTCCCCACTTCCTCTGCCACCTTCCATTCACCTCTGCTGTCTACTCTATTTCCCCTTCTAACTTGAGGAATCCTGTGAAAGAGGGTAGAAAGGATTGAAGCAGCCAAAGTGGTCAAGGACACCACAAATAAACCCTACAGAATTAACTAACCTGGGCCCATAGAGGCCCACAGAGATTGAGCCACCAATCAGGGATTATGATAGGTGATAGGATGCAGCTAGATCCCCTGCACATATGTAACAGTTGTGTAGCTTGATCTTCATGTGGGACTCCTAACAACAGGGAACAAGGGTTGTCTCTGATCCTGTTGCTTGCCTTTGGATCCCTTTTCCCTAACAGGGTTGCTTTGTCTAACCCTTGTTAGTCTAGTCGTCCTATTGCAATTCGATATGCCAAGGCAGGTTTCTATCCATGGGAAGCACCTCCTTTTTTAAGGAGAAAGGGAGGGGGGATAGGGAGGAAAAGGTGATAAGAGGGTGGAACAGGAAGGAGAGAGGGGAGGGGTAGCTGTGATCAGGATGCAAAATTAATTAATTAATTAATTAATAAAAACGAAGGTAGCTGTTATGATATACATCTTCATGGGGAGCTTTATGATGGTTGAGCAAACTAATGCATGTTATACCAAATGTATTACCTGGCACATAGGAAGAGGTAGGGTTTTGTTACTATTATTTTCATCAGCCTCTTAGCTTGAGTAGCAAATGCTAACAGACAATTTTACATATTCTTAAATATGTAAAATTAATTAAAACATATATGATGCAAACTTTGAACACATATTTACATGCCACTCAACTACAATTTAAATTTAATGCAAAATATAACCTAGATATCAACTCTGTAGTGTGTTTATCAGTGTTTACTCTTATAAAGATTTACAATAAAAATGAGCAAGCTGAGAAAAAAGAGGAAAAATACATAATGTACAGTTTAAAAGGGAGATAAACAGATTAAACAAAAACCTGAGGTTAAGTGGAATAAAAAGAGGGCTGACCTCAGGGCAAGACCCACCCAGCTAAGCTTCCAATTTGTGAAAAGGCATTAAAGAACAGTTTATATCTAGGAGTGGTAGTACACACCTTTAATCCCAGAACTCAAGAACAGGGGCAAGACGAACTCTGAATTCAAGGCCAGTCTTGTCTACAGATCAAGTTTCAGGACAGCCAAGCTTAGACAGTGAAGGAAACCATTGAGAACAAAAAGCTGGTGATGACATAATTAAACAAGGGACTATGTCCAGACCCAGCAAACAGCAGAATTTGACAGCTTCAGCCACATGGTTCTGGATTTGGAGTCAGTCACAATAGAAGTCAGTAGAACTGTTTTGTATAGTTACCCACAATAAGCTTGAACCCAAACCAACCAATAGCACTTCCTGTACCTGTGTATAAGATTTTATGGTACAAGTTGTCCCTGAGATTGACCCCAACATAAAGGAGACACCTGTACCAACATAAGAAACTATTTTGAATAAGACTTCCATTTTGAGAAGTTTAAGTAAAGTTTAAGTAACGTAAATTTTAAGTAAAGTTTTAAGTTCCCAAGACCTCCCTGGGAATTGACATCCTACTTGGCAAAAAGAGACATGTATGTGGATAACTGACATCCTGGTTGACAAGTTAAGATATGAATGTTAGAAAAGGCAGTCCCCTGCCACAGTTGAATACCTGACCAATGGAAACAGGATAAATGTGCAATGAAGACATGTGCCTAAGAAATCTCCTATCCCTAAATCCTGATGGGTAAAATAACATGGTTCAGATACTTATGGATTTGGGGCTTAAAAACCCTGTAGGATCTTAACTCAGTGTCATGGTTCAGTTCCCAAATCTGTGGCATATACTCAATAAACTATCCCTGTCTGACTAAGGTTGATGTCATTGAGATTTGTGAGGTTATTCTTGGACCCCAACAGTTTGAAGCTGTGAAGGTGAAGCCTGGGTGACCTTGGAGACCCCATGATAGTGGAGATGCCAGACTCATGGGATATCTGCCTAAAAGAGATATTAATGGAGAGAAACCAGGCCAAGAGAAAAAGATGTGTTGAGTAAAAACAAAGCTAAAGGAGTTAGACATCTGAAGAGTGTTTTGACATTGGATATGAAGATTCAGAGTTTAGAGTTTGGCCAGCTGGTTTTTGGTCTTTCTTTGGTCCAGTATTTCCTTACTATATTCTCTTTTGGAATGGTAAATGTATACTCTATGCTATTTTATGTTGGAAGTATGTGATCTTCTTTTTCATTTTGATTTTACAGGGGATTACAGTAAAGAGATTGTATCAATCTCAGAATAGACTTTTAAAGAATTTTTTTTGGACCCTAAGATCCAAACCAGGAGACAAGCTCCTGCAGAAACACTCATGGACAGGGGATTCAGTGCAAGAGCAAGAGGTTTATTTATAACCATTGCACTGGGGTTCCCCCGCACGCAGGCTAGAAGAACCCCAAGCTAAAGCTAAGAGCAATTTTTATACGAATTTTCACAGAGTTTACAAGGGCAGTTTTACAATCACCTCTTAGACAACCCCTGGAATGTGTGTGTAAGTCTTTGGAATGTGCTCCTCCTGGGATGTGTCCCTGGGGAAGTTAATTTTTAAGTTTAAACTGAGACCTGAGATTTCTTCATTTCTTCAGTTTGAGACTCTTATAGACTATGGGGACTTGTGAAGTACATTCATTCTTGAATTTGTGAGAGAGTGGGTGGTAGATGGAAGAGTTTAGTGGGAATTATGTTAATACAGTACTCTTTTATGAAACTTAAGACAATTAAAAACAATTTAAAAAACACTTTATGTTAGTTAATGTTTCTATTGCTCTGAAGAGTCATGATCACAAAAACTTTTATAAAGGTAAACATTTAAATGGGCCTGGCTTATAGTTTCAGAATTTAGTCCATTATCATCAAAGTGGGAAGAAGAGCAGAATGTAGGAAGATACATTGCTTTAGAAGAGCTAAGAGTTCTACATATTGATCCACAGGCAGCAGAAGTTAAAGGCATACTAGGCCTAGTTTGAGCATACAAGAACTCAAAGGACATCCTCATAGTGACACATTTCCTCCAAACTTGCCACATCTATTAATAATGTCTATATCTATGGGCCAAACGTTCAAATACACATAATGACCATATCAGTTGCCACCACAAAGTGGGTGGAAAATTTTATAAGGACCCAGTCCTAGATGAAGTGACACAGACAATTAATGGCTACTAAGAAGGAACTAATTTTTTTTTTTTAAAAGGGAAAGCATCCTCTAAGAAGGGCAATTTCATATTTATCAGGAACAGAAGCCACTAGTGCCATGAGATGGTAAGACACTGGAATGGTCATTTTGATGAATGTATGAAGTGTCAGCATGGACTAGAATGTAAATAGTAAGGGACTCTTGAAGGCTCTTGTCTCAGGGTATCTAACAACTTAATAAGATTTAGCACCATTAAGAGGAAGAATATAAATTAAATGTATCAATTGAGGTAGTAATATAAATAACTAAATAATTACTATGACTTCTAATATGAGTCAAATAATTTACATTTTTACTATGGTCAAAAAGCATAGAAAATTGAAGACGGAAAAGGATAAAAGGTGAAGAAGAAAGTATGAATCCCTAAATTTGAACTTGCAAATCAAATTATTTATAAAAATTAAACCAAAATAGATCAAAGACCTAAAATATAAGAGCTTAAAACATAAAACCCTTAGTGAAAGCAAAGACATACACCTTTGAATTAGACAATGATTTCTTATGTCAGACACCAGAAGCACAGGCAATAACATCATCAACAAAAAAGTGGATAAATTAGATTTTATGCAGATAGAAAATGTATATGCTACAAAGGGACATCATAAAAAATGTGACCCAATGGCACATGGAGTAGCAGAAAATATTTGCAAATTATATGTGATTAGAGATGTATAGCTGGGATACATAAATATCTGTTAGAACTCAATAATAAATGATTAACTCAAAAATCAGGCAAATGATCTAATAAACATTAGATTCCTCCAAAGAATGCATGCAAGCCATTGGAAACAGCCTGAAGGTAAGCCTTTCTTCATTAACCATCAGAATGCACATCAAAGCCATGATGAGATAGAACTTAGCATCAGATATCATGGCTTTTCTCAAAGGGTAGATATAGACAAGTACTAGAAGGGATGCAAAAATACAAATGGAGCCCTCAGTATGATTTATGGGTTGTACAAGGATGAAAACTCTTTGGAAAACAAATTGGTAGCCCCCCAAAGAGTTAAGAGCAGAACTTCAATAATGTATATGCTAGGGAAATAAAATCACTGTTTAGAATTTTTTTAGTGCAGCAGCATTCTTCACAGCAGTCCAGAAAGAGTTCTCCTTCATCTAGAGGCTATTTGGAATTTGTTTTCTAGATAGAGTAAATTATACAAATTATCTAATTCCTGTCGTGGAAAGCTTAACTGCCCATCACCAATGAAAGAATAAGTAATTTGTAACATCCCAGTATTTGTAGTATCTCTCACCAATATAGGAATGCAATGTTGATACATTCTGCCACAAAGATGGATTATGAACACAGTGCAAGTTGAAAGAAGCCTGTCACAACAGGCCACACATTCCAAATTTCAGCTTATGTAAAATATTTGCAATTGGCAAATCTAGAAAGAAAAAGTAGTCAAGTGGCATCTAGGGTCCTGGGATGGGAAGTGTTGCAAGATCTGAGGAACGGGCATCCTTAGGCATGGGGTTTGTGTAAAACGTATTATGTGGTGATTATACAGTTTGGCATACACTGAAAATACTTAGTGAACACTTTAAATGGGAAAAATTACAGATTACATGAACTAAATATTTTTAAAAAGGAGTAATGCTTCAGTAAATTTAAACAAAAATTATCCAAGACTAATAATGAGAACAGAAAAAGTAGAATAGCAAAAGGAAACATTGCAAGAAGGTCCTCTTTAAAAAAAAAAACATTAAATTCTTGGATTTAAAAAGATCATATATCCTAAAGGACTCATAATGGGACAAAAATATGCAAGAAAAGAAAAGAGAAAAAGAAACCAAAAAATAAAACAAATCAACAACAATACACCTCTTAGATGTGAAACAAGAAATGTATAAAAGCAATTATTATGAAAAGCTTCAATATATTTTTGGCATGATGCAAAATAGTAAGTAGAAAAAAGAAAACACAGATGGAGTAATTTAGATATCATAGTATGATTAATAAAAAAAATACATGTATAATTATGTTAACATCTAACAGAAAAGTACACCTTTATAAGCATTCCTGTGATGTTTACAGAATTTAATTACATGGTAGAAATTGTAGAGGCTATATTCTCTGGCAATAATGCATTAAAGCTAGAAATTAATCACAAAAATGTAATCAAAACAAAGTAAGCAAACCACTTGTAAATTTAACAACATTCTATTACACAAAGGTTAGTTCAGAGAAAAAATAAATCTAATTATATGCTTTTTAGAAAATGGCAAAAATAAGTAAAATATTTATCAAAACAAATGGGAAAAGGTTTACCCTTCACCCAAAGTCAAATGGAAGCTTTCATTATTAAATTGAAAAGAATGTAATTACAGTAACTAAGCATTTAATTTAAAAAAACAAGCAAACATCAAAATAACCCCAAGGTTAACATTGAGAAAGGAGGAAGTAGGGATGCTAAAAGTAAATAAATGTGAACTGTAAGTAAAACAGAATTTTTAACTAAACTCTGAAAGTGTTCCTTAGACTTCCAATACTGGGATAGGAGAAATTAGACTTGCAGAAAGAAGCTCTAAGAACAACACCTAAAGAAATGGAACTTGAGTGTTTAAATGCAGATGAAGCCACTATGAAATTGTACCACTTAGAGAGAAGCAAATGCAGAGAGCAAGCAAGTCTTGACCCTCTGTTCATATGTAATTTCCTAGGACCTCAATTGTGCATTTTATAATTGCTTTAGATTTCTCCCTCTCCCTCCCCCTCTCCCTCTCCCTCCCCCTCCCCCTCTCCCTCTCCCTCCCCCTCCCCCCTCCCCTCCCCTCCCCCTCCTCCTCTCCCCTACCCCTCCCCTACCCCTCTCTCCCCCTCTCCCCCTCTCCCTCTCTTCCCTCTCCCTCTCCCTCTCCCTTTTCCCCCCTGCCCCACCCCATCTCTGAGATACGATCCCATGTAGCCCAGTCTAACCTCAAACTTGCTTAGTGAAGGATGACTTTGAACTCCTGACCTTCCAGTATCATTTCCCAAGTACTAGAATCTCAGCTGTATGCCACTATTTCCAGCATCTACTCTGTTTTCATGGGTTCTAGGTACTTATGAATAAGACACATATGCAGCAAATAAAACCTGTGTCTCATGCAAATAGGAGATCCTTACAAAAAGCTGGACCCCTGTTGTGGCAACATCACTATTGGTAAATTATCTCTCTCTAACTATCCCAGACTTTATAGTTAAAAGACAAAATATATCACCCCAAGAAAACTAGTATCCAATGTTATATGAGTTTTACTTGTTTTGATCTCTGTCATCACAAAGTAAAGACAAAATATAGTTTAATAGGTGGTTTCTGGATTGAGGACTATCTCTGTGTTACAGGCAAGAGCAAATGTAACGATTTCTGAAGAAATACACTTTATATTTCCATTCAAAAACTCCCACAGATAAAGTTTCAGAGATGAACTTAGAAGTATAAATTACAGGACTTCCATGGGGAATGAAAACACCACAATGGGAGGAAAGAGAACAGTTAATCCTTCATACTCTCTGTGACATAGATGTAGAACCATCGAATATTTGATATAGATCTGGTATGGAAGGTAAAGTCATCTCAATGATGTATAGTTTAATACAATTCCTATCAAAATCTGAAGACAACTTTTCTCTACAAATATAGGAAAATGTTTCCTAAAGTTCATATAAGATCTCAAGGCGCCCTAAGTGCTAAAACAGTCTTGAAAAAGAAAAGGGAAGACAACCTCCACTACCCCAAAAAATTTCCTGCAAAGCAACTGTAATCATCACCCTGTGGTAGTGACATAAAGACAGACATATAGATCAAAGGAACAGAATAGAGACCCAGAAATGTGTGTGCTTTGATCAAATGAATTGCAAGGTGTCAAATCACTCAATATGAAAATGAGTTTTCTCAGTAAAGGGTGCCCGAATGAAAATAATTGTGAAGCTTGACTTTCACAGTATTCATGTACAAATATTAACTCAGAATGGAACAAATATCTGTCAATAAGAACTGGTGCTGCATACTTTTAATCCCAACACTCTGGAGGCAGAGGCAGGCAGATCTCTGACTTCAAGGCCAGCCTGGTCTGCAGAGTGAATTCCAGGTCAGCCTGGATTTCTCTGGAATTTCTCAGTTACACTTAGAAAACTTTTCTTGAAAAAACTAAACAGGAAAACAGAACAAGACAAAAATATTTTGATGGGCTTGAAAATCATTCCTTAGAAGTGGCATAGCTATTATGTAAGGATGTTTGGAACATAATTTAAAAAATAGGAGGAATCTGACCAGAGATCACCCAGAAGAGTTATTGCACAAGTATCTCAGTACTGGATATAGGATGCTTCCCTAGGATGCTTTGGTCAGGCAGTCACTAAAGGCCTTCAAATTAATCCAAGCTATTGCCATTGCCTCAATTTTCCACCAGACTCTAATGGTTAAGACCCTGTTGCTAAAAGTACAACACAACACATGTGGGGTACAAGGCAAAAAGAAAAAGAAATCAAATTGTAACTGATCAGAAAATTTCTTCCCTGCTAATGAGTCTTCATAGTGGCAGATGATGGTATTTGGACCACTTAGGGAAGGGGCAACCCTGCAGCTAACACTCCATTCTACCAAACCAACCTGCCAGGTCAGATGTGCCCACCGGTGCAGTAGTAGCATAAAGGTTATGTAAAAAATTCAACTGCTGTTGGACAGGTGTGAGACCTGCTACACAGAAAGAGCATATGCCTGATACTGTAAGCTTAATTCAAAGACCATGGTTTGGGAGATCACAGCCCCTAGGGTAGAATGGAGTAATTTTTATGCATAGAATTTCCAGCATCTACTCTGTTTTCATGGGTTTCAGGTATTTATGAATAAGACATATATGCAGCAAATAAAACCTGTGTCTCATGCAAATAGGAGATCCTTACAAAAAGCTGGACCCCTGTTGTCGCAACATCACTATTGGTAAATTATCTCTCTATATATAATTATATATTATATATAGAAGTTCTCTGTATGCTATAGAATTTTAAGATATACAGTCCAATATCACTAACTATAAGTACAGGAGATGTCTAGAACTCACTCATTTGGCTTGAGTGAAACCTTTTCATTGTTGAGAAGAAAAGGAAATCTAGCATATAGACAAGTGGTCCTCCTTAGCATCAGAAGAGAGTTCTTTAGTATAGAACATAGAGGACATAACATATTAAAGCCAGTCACATGAGGACAAACAATGAATGATTCCACATAATACCATGTTTCTAAAATAGTCACATTCTTATGTCAGACAGATCAGTGATTGACAGGGGCTAGAAGGGAAAAAAAATTGGAGAGTGAATACCAAACATTTAAAACCAAAAACTGTGCCAAACTCAGAGACACACTGACAAATATGCTATTTCTTTTCTATCATAGACTGTTTGCTACATTTCCAGTTGCTCAGGCAAAGCAATGTGGAAATCAGCAGTAGCTGTCCACCTTTTAAAGGCCCTGGAGTCATGCTACACATACTTGTTTCCCAGAAGCTTTCAGTTCTCCTGCAGGACTTATTAAAGCACAAATTGATAGACCTAGTCACATAGATTCAGATTTAGTGAACCAAGGGTGATATGTAAGATTCTATGTCTCTACCATTTTTCCAGACATGCCATTGTAGGTATCCTGAGCTGAGACTGCATGTTCAGACCCATTACATTGTAGACCTCTGCACATTATCAGAATGTGAAGCCAGCACCAACACTTGTGAGTTTGCTGGAGTTATTTACTGGTAATACTTTGTGGAGCTTGTATGTCATGTCATTTTTGCATGTGGTGTAACATAAGCACTGTTGCATCCATGCACCTATACTAAAGCTACTCTAAGCTCACCAGAAAGGTGTAGGAACATGTGCTTCAGGTCTGAAAGGTCTAAGCCTTACAAGTCAGAAAGCTGGCTCATTCTCAAGCCTCTATAATTTGCAAGGTTAAATGCTCTACACAGAGAAACTTCAGTGCTTAATGTTACATGATCTGATGACTCTAAAAGCCTTTTGGATAGAACATGTCTCTTTTAAAATTTTTAACTATCATAGAAAGTAACAGACTTCCTTGTGACATTTTCATATCAATCATTTGGTTGATCCCATACTCTACTCTACTTCTTCCATCACCCCAGACCCTGGATTCTCTACCATTCCATATGACCCAACTGTACCACACTTGGCATGTACACAGGGAATTTCATATTCTACCACAGAGATACTTGTAGCACCATATTTATTGCTTCTGTTTTTTTACAGTAACAAGTAAAAGGAACCAACCTAAATATCTATCAACAGATGAATGGTTAATAAATGTGGCAAATGCACACTGTGGAATTTAATTCAACTACAAACAATTGTGAAATCTGCAGAAATCGGGTAAAACTAGAAAAATATGTTTATATTAAAATAAATTATATAATTAAATTAAATATATATTAAAATATAAAACATATGTTATATCAAAAGAGGTAACCCAGGCTGATAAGGATGAACACTGCATGTTCTCTCTCCTATGTGCATCTTCTAATTGTTATGAATGTGTATTTGTGAGGGAGTGAATGTGAACAGTGTCCAGAAAATTAGAAATGGACCCATGAGAAGGGAAAGGAGGACAGTGGGGAAGGTAAATAACACATGTGGATAGGGGAATTTACTAGGATCAAAAGAACACATTTTTTTTTTATTTAATTTAACATTTTTATGTGTTTAACTGTGAGGTTTTAGTTGACTTTCTCAGCTTATTATTATTATTGCATTTTGATTCATTTCTATCATATTTTAAGTGCATTTTTTTTAGCCACTGTTACCACTCTATAGGTTTTATTTACACCCATACTCTGGTTTACCCTTTTAATTTACAAATTCTGTGCTTTCTATTCCTTTAGTAGTTGCCCTGGAAGTTTTAACACACTTCTTTATAACAAAGTCAAGAATTAATCATAGCTATTCTCTTCATGAGCTGGCAGATGAAGACTGTCCTCTCCTCTCAACATTCACCTGATCACAGGCCAAGAGCTTAGTGCTCCTGTATCTGAGGTGATGGATAGCTAATCACCTTCATCATTACATGCTACAAACATGTATTAAAGTTTCACACTGCACTCCAGAAACTGGTTCAATTATTTCAGACAAACTAAAAATGAGATGAATAATTTTGTTTTAAAATAATTATTTATTTGCATATAATTGTGAATGGTTATATATATGGACATCTCTGTGCCATGAATCAGGTGTGGAGATAGAAGGACAATTTACACGAGTGGATTTTTTTCCCCTTTCACCTTGGTTACAGTCATTAAACTTAGATCATCAGGCTGAGATTACAGGTGTGTTAAACTATGATTCATTAAGCCAGTACTCAGATAGTTTGAGATTTGGGATTTAATTTTCATTATAACTTATCCTACACTGACTGTTTTAAAGTGAAATAAACAAGTTATGCGTAGTCCTAAGACAAAAATAATCCAGGGCCAACAAGATACTTTGGGACTTTGTCCAATGACCTATCTAGCCAGGTCCCAAAATGGAATAAAATAAAATTAGAAAATCTTTTTCTATATATAGTATATATATATTATTATATAGTTTAAGTTCAGTGCTGGGGATCCAAATCTAGAGATTGGTATGTGCCAGTGTTCTACCCTTGAGGGACATCTCCAGCCTCAAATTTATACATTGTTTTCATATACCCAGTATGTTTTGGATTTGTATATGTATTGTGATATTTTTACTTCATTTGGAAACTACTCATTAAAGTCAACCTTTAAAAAATATATATCAACAAGATATACATGTATGCATGTATGTATGTATAGTCCCAGAGATTCAGATTTAGTGAACCAAGGCCATTCAAGAGCCATTCCATTCAGTCTTACAGCAACTATTTTTGCCTGTACTAGACCTGAAAAAGATCAAACCAGTTAAAACTCTAGCAAGGACTTGCTGTAAAGATGGAGGCTCCTCTGATTGACCATCTTTGATTCTAGGACTCCTCAGTGGTTTTTGTCTGCAGGACCACCCTGAAGACTAAGATTCTTCCATCTGGACTTTCTCATCCAGTGTCATAAATGCACCTTTCTGGTCTCCTTGACACCTTCTTGATTTTCTTACTAGAATTTTATTAACAAATTCCTTTTGTGTCTAATTTTTATGCTAATATATAGTTCTTAGAGGACCTTGACTATCATACTTAAAAGATAATTACTATATCTGCCAAATATGCATACAGCAGATTGTTTATATATTTCAACATCAGCTATTAAGGGAAGCCCCCATTAACAATCACTGTTCAGATGATCAGCACTTAAAAATACATTTTACTTGTGTAGGACATGAGTTTGATTCCTAGTACACACATCATCCAGGAAGCTCATAACTGCTTGTAATTTCAGCTCCAGGAAATCTGATTCTCTCGTCTATCTCCATAAGTACCTACACTCATGTGCATATGATCAATCATAGACACATGTGTATACACATAATTAAAATAAATCTTTCAAAATCACAATAAAAATAATTACATTACTAGGAAATAGAGTAATAAAGTTTTCAACTATATACTAAGAAAGACATAGAAATACAAAGATTTATCATAATTTTGGATATGTAAACTCAATATAATAAATATTTAAAATCTTATATCCATTTATGATTTTAACATAACCTTAATAATCAAGAAATTTTTTTTAAAGCTAGACTTGTTATTTTAGAGTTTATATGCAAATATTTAAAATGCCTAGACAATTTGACTCAACCTCTACACATTATAAGTTACTGTAGCTTTGTTTATACAGCCAAAGACTGAAAGTCATCAACAGTAGCTAGCCAGGTAGAATTTGGTGACTCCCTACAATGAAACATATATAATATACTGTTTGCATATAACTGTATAATATCTTTTATATTCTATATCAATTTATATAGACTGTATTATATTGCTATGTTATCTATTATATAATATATTATATCAATAAATTTATTAAACTTGATTATAGAAGCCCATTTGTAGAAATATACAAGATGCTCTATGGTACCTATTTGAGGAAATATCCTACTATAGTAAAAGAATAAACTCCACTCTTGCATAATCCACAGTGAACCTCAAAATTTGATACTGAACTACTGAACAGAAAAACCACTATGCATGAATCAACCTACTAAAAGTTTGAAACCAGTAAAATTAGATAGTAACATTATTTTGTTTAGGGAAAAGGGGTTATTTCATAAGTAAACTTTTTGCTATTCAAGGCTATTTCCCTACAGGGGAAGGATGAGCTATTAGTATAAGAAATATTTAGGTTTACTCATATGATAATATAATTAAATATTCCTTTTACCCAATGCTTATTTTGCTTTTGATATTTAGAAATATCTACATAGCTATTGAGTCACTTATATTTAAGACATTCTTCTTAATATCTTAAACTTTTCTTTAACACATGAATAAAATGGAAGTCTTTGACATAAAACAAAGCCACCACTGAGGAGAAAAAAGTTTTTAAACTGGCAAGGGAAATAAAATGCTAAAGACTATACATAGCCATATGCAGTTTAGAAAATCAAGAAAATGGAAAATTTATGAGGAAATAGATACTTTAAAGGTTCACTCAAGCAAAGATAGAAAACTTCAATAGATAAATTACTATGAAAGATTGAAAAATTTATCAAAGAATTACTTTTCAAAAACACAGAATTAAAAGCGTTATCCACAGTTACCAAGTAATGTCTATCCATGAGATGCAAAATTCACATTATAAAGAAGTCTATTGATGCAACATTTCATATGAATATATTTGAGAGGAAAGTACCAATATTTTTAATAAAAAAAAGGTTAGTAAAAATTTGGGAGTGTGTAAAATAGAAATAATTAATAGTTTCTCATCACATTACTTTATATCTTAAGCCAGCTACCCAGAGTGTTAACAATGAAGGACTGAAAATAATTTGTATTAAATCTGGAGGCAACAGCAAACAAACAAAAGCCCAGTGTTAATAGAATTTTATGTGGTTTTGATCAGTGAGTGCAATAAGAATGAACATGAAGAGATGTCACTATCATAAAGGTAACATGATGATCATTTTGTACAGCAATGCAATTGTAGTCCTATAAAACTAATAGGGAAATGATGGAACAGGAAGGGTTAAATGGAGAAGGAGATGTAAGGACAGATGAGAAAGTATGAAGATGTATATTAACACTAAAGGTCTTTGGAAAAATCATATGGAAACCTATTACTGTGGGAGCTTTCTAAGGTATTCACATTCACAAATACAAGATTTTAAACAGAACAACACACCTTATTAGACACCATAGGCTAGCTAATAAAAGCCCCAGGCCAAGAATGAGTTACATTTTTTGAAGCTGTTGGTCAGTGATTACCCTCTAGTTCTTGATAATAAGACCCATTTCTTCAGATATCCTGAACTTGAGTTATAGAACAAGATGAGATCAAGCTGATACTGACTTGGGAGCCTCATTCCTACTGGCTAGCTTTCATAGTGCTAGAAGATGCTATGCATGCTACTGAAAGAGAAAAGTAATCATCATTGCTACCCAGCCTCAAACCCTACAGACTACATTAACAATCATTCTCAGAAGACATGCTAGCTAGTTCAATAAGGGCATAAGTTTCATTCGAGTAACCAATGAGTATATGAGTAACCAACACGTATATGAATACTCATCCATCAGAGAATAATATGAAGATATTTTACAATGAGAGCCACAATACAACTTTCTCAGAGGAAAGGAATTTAAGAGTAAGGAAAATCCAGGCTGATGAGATGCTTGGCTAATAAGAATATTTTCAAGGAAAGCCTGATGACCTTAGTTTAGTCTTTAGAACCCATGCAAAAGCAGAAGGAGTGAGTGAGCTACACAAAATTTTTCTTTTATATAATAGTTCTTCTGAAATGAATGAATTCTTTAAATTTGTTTGGAACTTAATTATTGGATTATGAACTTTACCAGAAGGAAAGCAAGAACTTCAATGTAATCAAACAGAGGAGAGAGAGCTGTGAAGAGTTTTTAAAGAATGATTAGGAGCATGATTCATCCTTAAAAATGTACAAATGAACCAAAACATCCAGCTATCAGAATTGTAGGATCAAAGCAAACAAAAAGGGAACATTAAGAAAACAGAGTTTCAAAATAAAGTTGGTTCGTAATCTACCACCAGGAACCTTACAACTGGATGACTTATCCAGTAAAGAAATTCACTATTGGGCAAAGGGAATAAAAATCAGTCTCAACTAGACCATCAAAATTAAGTTTGGAATTGATAAAGAGTTAAGTAAAATCAAAACCAAAAATACGCAAGCCAAGAACTCTAGAGCAAGAGGCCCAGGGATATCTATCTTAATATGGCTGTAGGAAGTTTTCCACTAAGTCCTGCTTCCCCATATCCACGCACCATCTTGTACCAGAGAACCATCTGTGTGCTAAGACATATCACTAAGACTTCCCCCATCTCCATCTCTGTTACCCCCTTGCTATCCCAGGCTAGTCTCTGTTAGATCACTGTTGAAGTTTCCCTACCATTTCTGCTTTTGCTTTTCTCCAGTCTCTATTGAGCATCCTAAATAACTTCCCTTATATGCATCTCTGAAGTATTCCTTGACACTTCCCTTTCCAACTGACTCTAGCACTCAGGATAAATTCCCAAACCCAAAACCTTGTGATATCATTCCTTGTTGTCTCTCCAGTCCTGAGTTTGGGTATTTTCCTTCATTTCCACTCATTTGTTCCTGGTACACTTCTTTTTATAAGGTTTGAGCAAGGAATGTGGGAAGAAACGACAGTCAATGAAAGACATACTTAAGGAGAAAGAAAGATAGTCTATTGATTAGTTAATTTTAACTCTACACAGAAAGTATCATTGAAAAAACTCTTTAAGAAAAACAAAGAATAATGAACAAGTGGAAATTGATTTACAATAAAAAGCTAGAAAAGATTTCACATAAATTCTCTAACAAATCTTTGTTCTCTTAAAAATTAAAGGAAAAAAGATTATGATTAAAGCTGATGTTAGACTATATAGGCAGCTTGCCAAACAAGTGCTTATGATTTAAATAATTGTTTTGTTATTTATAAATTGAAAAAAGTGTATGACATGTAACATACATATGTAAATATAAACTATGTAGATGTAACATATATGTGATATGTATATATATAAACATGAATATTTCAGCCTTACAAGCATCTAAAATGTTTTAATAAATTATAATTTACACTATATATTCAGCATTTAAATTTTCATAAAAGTGTGTATTTCTTACCAAATTTGCACAGCACCTCTACGTGTCCCCCAATGTTTGCTTATTGTTAATTCTTTCTCATGAGATTAACATTTATTTTTATTTCAGCCCACAGATTAACTGGACATGTTCTGGCCCTCCACAAGCACTGTATGCTACCTTTCCCCTTGTTATCATCATTTGCTTACCAGAACTCCAAGTACTAGCTAGTATCAGTAGTTATCAATGATAATTATGTTTTCTTCTTATATATGCCATGCATAAATAACTCTTCTGCGAATGTTTCTGTATGTTAATTTTGGGTGCACATGTGTTCATTCCCCTGACATAGAAACCATGGCATGAATTTCCTGAGTCATAGATCGGGCACATGTTGAGCTGTAGTGGATAGTGCCAAATGGTTGTGGCAAAGTTACTAAATCAAAGTTTGGGTACAAGCCTTTCAAATACAGCTGGTGCCCTTCTACACACAGAAAGTGAGACAGAATGCTTCTTCCTCTCTCTCAGTCTTTCCTCATTCTTATCACTTATTTTTGTGTCCTTTAATCTCCATATGCACATAGAACTTTTTTCTTTCCCATCTTATTCTGTCCTTTTCTCACACTACTACAAAACTTATATTGTTAGAAGAAATTTTTGGACTGAGCCATCTGCCCATCAATTGAATTATGAACTTTCAAAATCAGCAACCACTTAATTGGAAGTTCAATTAGTGGTCCAAGTGAAATTTTCATCCATCTAATATGCCTCATGGAATTTCACTTCTGCCCAGGTAACAGAAGGGCAAGAACATCTTTAGCAAAAGTAATAAGAAAATATTTGCCAGGATTGTTTGAGTGTGAAGCATAATGCAGGGACCCCGGATCTATGCTCAATAGATGTCTATGCTGATCTTAGAGTCTCAAAGCAGAAAGAGGGGGTATAGTCCCTCACTCCTATCCCATGTCTCTCTGCTGATGGGAAATCATTTAATTTTTGTTCTGGAACCTAGCTAGTTCTCTATTCGGTATGAATTATTTCAACAGAAAAACCAGAAAATAAATAGAACATGGACTGTAGATTCTTAAATAAAGGAACACTGAAGCATGTTTACAAATTAATTTGTTCCCAGTAATTAAAGGAAAACATATTTTTTCATCCAGATAATCTCTCTTCCTAGTAGGGAGGAGACTTAAGTCTTTCCTTGTAGCATCACTCTCACTGCAATTAATTATTATGGTATTGAACTTTCTCTTCAGAATCCATCACGGGCCAAGCAATGGAGATTGGGATGGTGTAAACACAAGTGTGTTCCTGTGGTAGTCATGTTACATTTAGTAAAATATTAATCAACTAATCCCTAAGTTATTTGCTATGCACATGTCTTCTTCATGGGTGGAATTGGAAGGGGAGAAGGAGAAGTGAAGGAGGTGAGGCTTAAAGAAAGAATGAGACCACCAGAGCCATGCTGAGGATAAAAAGATAAGCTTCACTGGGGCAGGAACTGCCAGGCTGACTCTAAGAGAAGGGAGAACAGCCCCACCAAACAGGGAGCAGGAAATTTTATATGGTAGTTTAGTTTGGGGGGAAAGTGGAGAAAGCCAGCTTAACATCCCAGCCTTTTATTGATTGTAGGAAGCATCAGTGGTTTCATCTAGCTTTTTCCTGCTGGATAAAGATGCAGATTTAGGAGCAGAAATTCTTGGTGTGACTGGCTGAGTTATAAAGTGGTCCCTGCTTCAGGAGAGCATATGGATTGATATGGGGAGAAAGACAGACAGGTCAGAAGTAGTCAGTTAAAGTGTGATGGATATATCATAGGTATCCTGGTTTTTATGGCTAAAATCCACTTATAAGTGAGTACATACAATGCATGTCCTTTTGAGACTGGGTTAGCCCACTCAGGATGATATTCTCAAGTTCTTTCCATTTGCTTACAAAATTTATGATGTCTTCATTTTTAATGGCTGAATAGCATTCCATTGTGTAGATGTATCACATTTTCTTTATCCATTCTTCAGCTGAAGGACATCTAGGTTGTTTTCAGTTTCTGGTGCCCTTGTAAATAAATCTGCTATGAACATAGTTGAGTAAATGTCTTTGTGAATTGTGGAGCATCTTTTGGGTATATGCCAAGGAGTGGTATAGCTGCCAAGGAAGGATTGAGGGCCCTGAAGAGGATAGAAACTTCACAAGAAGACCAACAGTCAACTAACTTGGACTGTAACAGGCTCACAGAGATTGAACCACCAACCAAAGAGCATATACGGGCTAGACCTAGACCTCCCCATATACATGTAGGAGCTGTGCTGCTTGGTTTTTGTGTGGGCTGTGAACAACTGGAGCAGGGGTTATCACAAAAGCTATTTCCTGTATGTCAGATATGTTCTTCTAGCTGGACTGCCTTGTCTAGTCTCACTGGAGGAGGATGCACCTAGTCCCACAAAGACTTGATGTGTTAGGGTGGGAGAATACCCAGGGTCATTCCCACATACTACCAGGAGAAGGGAAGGGATTATGGGAGCTGTGACCAAGAAGGGGGCAGTGGGTGGAATGTAAAGTGAATAAGTTAAAAACCAAAAGTGTGATGGGTGATGTTGAATGCCTTAAAGGAGGCAGGAGTCTAGGAGGAGAATTATCCCAGTTAGTTATCTCAGAGGAGGCAGAAATCATGTCCAGATGCTACTTCAGACATTCCATTGTCAGGAAGCCCACGAGTCTCCACTGAACTATATACAGCTGTCTGTGTCTTAGAGGATTCTTTGTTTTTGTTTTTTTGTTTTTGTTTTTGTTTTTGTTTTTGTTTATTTCTCCCTTTACCTGAACTGAGTAGTTGATCTAATACCAGCATTCTTCACTGAGGAAGAGGCAGCTTCCTCCTTTTTCCACATCAGGAGGTCCAGGGCTTGTCTGTTTTGAAGAATAACAGAGGCCAGAGAAGAGAGCTATTCTTGTCACATTTGGGGACCACTAGCTACGTTCTTGATTGCTGTTGGTAGTTCTGTTGAAAGCTGTCCTTTGGAAGTAGGGTATTACTCCAACTCTGCCCCTACTGCCATCTTTGCAGCTTCCACAGAGGAAGCCAGGCTGGCCCTGTGTTGAAGTAATTATTTAAAAAACAGCTGCTGGTCAAGCCGACTATCTAAGCTACAGTGGCTCTGCCTAGCTCAGCCGCCATGTTCCATGACCAGAGGTCACATGCACACCGCAGCTAGAAACGACAAGCCAGAAACACCAGCCCTGCCACCCATGAGACAACAGCGTGGGAGATGGCTCTGCCAATCTTCCATGCTGTCTCCACAAGGTTGGGTATTGCCCAGACCATTCCACCATCCAAACGGTCCCAGTAGGAAAATGAGACTCTAATACTTGAATTATCCAAAGGCTTTATATATTTGGTAATGATCAAAACAAGGTGCCCACTCAATCAGAGGTGTAACCCAATACCCAACCTTGATATACCAATTACCTTTGACTGCAGGAGGCATGTGAACATCCACCTCCATGTTCCCATCTGTCTCCCTCTCTCCTAGCTCCTCCTCTTCCTTCTCCTCCTCTCCTCCTTATTCCTCCTCTTCCTCTCCTTACTCCTCCCACCTTAGCTCCTCCTACAGCCCTGACTATCATGGGGGAGGTAAAAAGCACTCTTTGGGTGTGTTAGAGTGTAAGAACAGGAGGGAGTATTCTCTCTCCATATAATAAGTTAGTTTGGTGATCAAAGTCACCAGGACGCACAGACCTTGATTCTTGGGGCTCATACAGCAGAATAGGCTGGATTCACATGAGAAGAAGATAGCTTCTGAGAGGGAATGATTGTTAGAGAAAGTATAGTTTTTATAGGAATGGGGCCAACCTTAACAAATGTTGTGGTGCAAATAATCCATTTTCACTGCAGGAGAGACAGGGAAGGGAGAGAGACTAGAAACAGAGAAAGGCGAGGAGTAGAGAAGCTCATGGAACAGTGGCATATATTTGATAAGAAATATTATATAGGGGTACTACTGTCATTGGGAGATTTGGGAAGGAATTCAGAGCAAGCAGATCTTTTGATTGGAGGTGAGGTTAAGTGATTTGAGGAGTCCTGCCCCAAGATGGAGTCATCTAAGATACCAAAAAGGACAACCTTGTGGGAACCAGACCAATTGGGAAAATGGAAATAGATTGTTCTGCACTTCTCAAAAGTCATCTGACCCCTATTTCTTCAGAGCAGGCTGACCACAGAAGGGAGTATTCTCTCTCCATATAATAAGTTAGTTTGGTGGCCATCCAGAAGTTCCACCATAAAGAACTTTGGCTTATAGCCTTTCCATTTCTCTTAGCGTCACCCTCTTGCTCAACTGAAACCACCCCATAAAATTCGAGTTTCCTCAGTTGAGAATTCTTGGTTAAGATCTGTACCCCATTTTAATAGGTTTGTTTGATTCTCTGGAGTCTAACTTCTTTGTATATATTGGATATTAGCCCTCTATTGGATGTAGGATTGTTAAAGATCTTTTCCCAAACAGTTGGTTGCCATTTTGTCCTATTGACAGTTTCCTTTGCCTTACAGAAGTTTTGCAATTTTATGAGGTCCCATTTGTCAACTCTTTATCTTAGAGCATAAGCCATTGGTGGTCTGTTCAGGAACATTTCACCTGTGCCTATGTATTCGAGGCTCTTCCCCACTTTCCCTTCTATTAGTTTCAATGTATCTGGTTTTATGTGGACTTGAGCTTTGTACAAGGAGATAAGAAAAGATCAATTTGCATTCTTCTACATGCTGACCAGTATCATTTGTTGAAAATGCTGTCCTTTTTCCACTGGATGGTTTTAGCTTCTTTGTCAAAGATCAAGTGACCAGAGGTGTGTGGGTTCATTTTTGGGTCTTCAATTCTATTCCACTGATCTTCTGCCTGTCTCTGTACCAATACCAGCAGTTTTTATCACTATTGCTCTGTAGTACAGCTTGAGGTCAGGATGGTGATTTCCCCGAAGTTGTTGAGAATAGTTCTCACTATCCTGGGGTTTTTGTTATTCCAAATGAATTTGCTCTTTCTAACTCTATGAAGAATTGATTTGGAATTTTTATGGAGATTGCATTGAATCTGTAGATTGCTTTTGGCAAGATGGCCATCTTTACTATATTAATCCTGCCAATCCATGAGCATGAGAGATCTTTCCATCTTCTGAGATCTTTGATTTCTTTCTTCAGAAACATGAAGGTCTTGTCATACAGATCTTCCACTTGCTTGGTTAGATTTAAACCAAGGTATTTTATATAATTTGTGACTATTGTAAAGGGTGTCATTTCCCTAATTTATATCTTTGCCTGTTTATCCTTCAAGTAGAGGAAGGCTGCTGATTTTTTTTTTTTTTGAGTTAATTTTATATCCAGTCACTTTGCTGAAGTTGTTTAACAGTTTTAGTTCTCTGGTGGAATTTTTGGGGTCACTTAAGTATATTATCATATCATATGCAAATAGTGATATTTTGACTTCTTCTTTTCCAATTTGTATTCCTTTGGCCTTCTTTTGTTTTGTCTAATTGCTCTGGCT
Organism: Mastomys natalensis; assembly: GCA_021653895.1. Lineage (NCBI taxonomy): Eukaryota > Metazoa > Chordata > Mammalia > Rodentia > Muridae > Mastomys > Mastomys natalensis. The sequence goes on along the minus strand of JAJTUV010002807.1, from coordinate 225,220 downwards.
AGGACTTCAAATACTGTATTGAATAGGTAGGGAGATAATGGGCAGCCTCAATTTTAGTGGTATTGCTTCAAGATTCTCTCCATTTAGTTTGATGTTGGCTACTGGTTTGCTGTATATTGCTTTCCCTATGTTTGGGTATGGGCCTTGAATTTCTGATCTTTCCAAGACTTTTTTTTTTTTTTTTTTTTTTTTTTTGGTTTTTCGAGACAGGGTTTCTCTGTGTAGCCCGGGCTGTCCTGGAACTCACTCTGTAGACCAGGCTGGCCTCGAACTCAGAAATCCGCCTGCCTCTGCCTCCCAAGTGCTGGGATTAAAGGCGTGCGCCACCGCCGCTTGGCCCAAGACTTTTACCATGAATGGATGTTGAATTTTGTCAAATGTTTTCTCAGCATCTAATGAGATGATCATGTAGTTTTCATCTTTGATTTTGTTAATATAGTGGATTATGTTGATGGTTTCTGTATATTGAGCCATCCCTGCATCCCTGGTAAGAAGCCTACTCCATCATGATGGATGATTCTTTTGATGTGTCCTTGGATTTGCATTGTGACAATTTTAGTGAGTATTTTTGAGTTGATATTCATAAGGGGATTAGTCTGAAGTTCTCTTTCTTTGTTAGGTCTTTGTGTGGTTTATGTATAAGCATAATTGTGGCTTCATAGAATGAATTGAGTAGTCTTCCTTCTGTTTCTCTTTTGTGGAATAATTTGAAGAGCATTGAAATTAGGTCTTCTCTGAAGGTCTGATAGAATTCTGCACAAAACCCATCTGGTCATGGGCATTTTTTGGTGGGGAGACTTTTAATGACTACTTCTATTTCTTTAGGGGTTATGGAACTATTTTAGATGATTTATCAGATCCTGATTTAACTTTGGTACCTGGTATTGGTATCTGTCTAGAAAATTGTACATTTCAGCAGGTTTTCCAGTTTTGTTGAGTACAGGCTTTGGTAGTAGGATCTGATCATTTTTTTAATTTCCTTGGTTTCTGTTGTTATATCTCCCTTTTCATTTCTGATTTTGCTAATTTGGGTACTGTCTCTGTACCCTCTGGTTAGTCTGGCTAAGGCTTTATCTATCTTGCTGATTTTCTCAAAGAACCAGCTCCTGGTTTTGTTGATTCTTTTGATAGTTTTTTTTTTTTTTTTGTTTTCTACTTGGTTGATTTCAGCCCTGAGTTTGATTATTTCCTGCTGTCTACTCCTCTTGGGTTTATTGTAGGTTCTTTTCTTTGTTTTAGAGCATTCTAGTGTGCTGTCAAGCTGCTTGTATATACTCTCCCCAGTTTTTTCCCCTTTTGAGGCACTTAGAGCTATGAGTTTTCCTCTTAGAATTGCTTTGATTGTGTCCTATAAATTTTGGTATGTTGTGCCCTCATTTTCGTTAAATTTTAAAGTCTTTAATTTCTTTCTTTACTTCTTCATTGACCAAGTTATCACTGAGTAGAGCATTGTTCAGATTCCATGTGTATGTGGGCTTTCCATTGGGGTTTTTTTGTTGTTATGTTTTGTTTTGTTATTTAAGACAAGCCTTAGTCTGTGGAGATCTGATAGGATGCATGGGATTATTTCAGTTTTCTTGTATCTGTTGAGGCCTGTTTTGTGACCAATTATATGGTTAATTTTGGAGAAGGTACCTTGAAGTGCTGAGAAAATATATTCCTTTGGTTTAGGATAAAGTGTTCTATAGATATCTGTTGAATCCATTTGTTTCATACCTTTTGTTAGTTTCACTGTGTCTCTGTTTAGTTTCTGTTTCCATGGTCTCTCCACTGATGAGAGTAGGGTGTTGAAGTCTCCTAGTCTTATTGTGTGAGGTGCAATGTGTGCTTTGAAATTTTATAAATTTTCTTTTATGAGTGTGGGTGCCTTTGTATTTGGAGCATAGATGTTCAGAATTGAGAGGTCATCTTGGTAGATATTTCCTTTAAGGAGTATGAAGTGTCCTTCCTTATCTTTTTTGGTAACTTTTGGTTGAAAGTCAATTTTATTCAATATTAGAATGACTATTCCAGTTTGTTTCTTGGGATCATCTGCTTGGAAAAATGTTTTCCAGCCTTTACCTCTGAGATAGTGTCTGTTTTTGTCACTGAGGTGTGTTTCCTGTATGCATCAAAATGGTGGGTCCTGTTTACATATCCAGTCTGTTAGTCTATGTCTTTTAGTTGGGGAATTGAGTCCATTGATGTTAAGAAATATTAAGGAAAAATGAATGTTCCTTCCTGTTACTTGTGTTTTTAGAGTTGGAATTATGCTTGTGTGCCTACGTTCTTTGGGCATGTTGAAAGCAGATTACTTTCTGGCTTTTTCTAAAGTGTAGTATTCCTCCTTGTGTTTGAGTTTTCCATCTATCATCCTTTGTAGGGCTCAATTTGTGAAATGATATTCTGTAAATTTCATTTTGTCATGGAATATCTTGGTTTCTCCATCTATGCTAATTGAGATTTTGGGGGGAGTATAGTAGCCTGGGCTATCTAGACATCTGCTCAGGATCTTCCGGCTATTAGAGTCTCTGTTGAGAAGTCTGGTGTAATTCTGATAGGTCTGCCTTTATATGTTACTTTCCCTTCCTGCTTTTAGTACTCTTTGTTTTTTGTATTTGGAGTTTTGATTATTATGTGATGAGAGGAATTTCTTTCTAGTCTAGTCTATTTGGAGGTCTGTAGGCTTCTTGTATGTTTACAGGCATCTCTTTTTTTAGGTTAGGGAAGTTTTCTTCTATAATTTTGTTGAAGTTATTTACTTACCCTTTAAGTTGGGAAACTTTGCTCTCTTCTATAGGTATTATCCTTAGGTTTGGTCTTCTCTTTGTGTCCTTGACTTTCTAAATGTTTTTGGTTAGGAGATTTTTGCACTTTGCATTTTCTTTGGCTGTTGTGTCAATGATTCCTATGGTATCTTCTGCACCTGAGATTTTCTCTTCTATCTCTTGTATTCTGTTGGTGATGGTTATATCTATGACTCCTGATCTCTTTCCTAGGTTTTCTATCTCCAAGGTAGTCTCCCTTTGTGATTTATTTATTGTTTCTATTTCCATATTTAGATTCTGGATGGTTTTGTTCCATTCCTTTACCTGTTTAGTTGTGCTTTCTTGCAATTCCTTAAGGTATTTTTGTGTTTCCTCTTTAAGGGCTTCTGTCTGTTTACCTGTGTTCTCCTGTATTTCTTTAAGGGAGTTATTTATGTCTTTCTTAAAGTCCTCTACTATCATCATCACCATCACCATCATCATCATGAGAAGTGATTTTAAATCCAAATCTTGCTTTTTCCTTGTGCTGGGGTATCCAGGACTTGCTGTTGTGGGAGAACTGGGTTCTGATGATGACAAGTAACCTTGATTTCTGTTACTTGTCTTCTTGCTCTTGCCTCTTGCCATCTGGTTATCTCTAGGGCTACCTGCCCTTGCTGTCTCTGACTGAAATCTGTACCTCCTGTGATTCTGATTGTGTCGATTAAAAATGTGTAAGCCAGGCTGGCCTCCAACACATGATCCTCCTGCCTCTGCCTCCTTCAGCAAATCCTACTGGTGTGCGGTACCACAACTGGCATAGTTCCCCTTAAATCCAGACCTTTATCTTTTGAGAGAGGATGTTATAACTTATTGTGTCCAACTGGAAGGTCACCCCACTACTGAGTGTGGTGTCTAGTATTTCAAAGATCCCTGTAGTTTGCAGAAGTGGTGTCAGGAGTCATTATGCTTTAGACTTTCCTGTAAGACCAAATCTACAGCCAGTGAGTACGCAGCTGGACACAGGAAAGCCAATAAGGTTCCCATGTCATGCATTCTTCCTGAGCATGCAACCATTGGCCTTGACCATGTTCAGACAGTATCTGGAAATTTCTACCAAGGGACCTGGAGAAGCCCAGTGATTTCATGAGGAGATATATGATGGAGTATGTCCCAAGAACCAATACAACAAAGTTCTGTGTAATGTTCAAGCCATCTCAGAACAACAGTGTAACTAATAAGCTTTATTACAAAAGTTATATCAAAAAATTGTTTCATAATTTGCTCTCTTACTGAATTAAATGGAACACTGGTTTCTAGAACTGTCCATAGGGATGTCATTTCTTTTCCTAAGGTTACCTGGGAGCTCAGAATGAGAGGACAGAACAGAAGATGTGGGTCACCTTACTCTTTCTCCCCTAAAGATCACACTTCCCAGCTTACTATATACCATGGCCACTCTCCCTCTAGCCCACTCTAGTGAGAAACAAAGACTCACTTATTCTTTTCTGGGACATTCAGAAATCAGTCTTTCACTTTCTGGAAGACAAAAGCTTAAAACATCACATTAGTAGTGAACAGGTCCAAAAGTTTTAGTTAGCAAGGAGGGACAAGTCCTCGTATTCTTTGGCACCGTAGGACAAATTTCAAAATGGATGAAATAGAAGCACTGCCAGGACATGTGAGGACCACATGGGTTCTAGGTGACTCTGCTTCTACTAAGAAAACAACTAAGCATGGGCAAAGAGAGCCTAAGAAGTTTAGAGAAGAAATGTCATCACAGAATTCTTTGTGAAAAAGTCACCAGGAATACTGTGAAAAGGAGCATTCACATGTATCAGTCAACTTCACAGAGTTGTCTAAGATGTGCTCAGAGAGGTTAAAGTGCAAGTGTGAGGAAGAGAAATGAAGTCTAGAAGACGTGCAAGGATAGAGAAGGTTAGTGATGAAAACTTCTATTGTTCCCAAAAAGGAAGCAGAGAAGTTGAAAGTTCCAAACGCAACCAAGTTTTTTGTTCTGTTCTGAGTATTGCCCTAAACTCAAGAGCAACATTCTAGTTGGTCCACTGGTAACACTACAGAAACTTTGGGAGAGAAATGGAGCAACAAAGACAATGAAAGACCTTGGAAAAGGAAGTCAGTTGAGCAGGGGGAAGAGGACAGACAGGGTCTTGCTGCCTTCAGAGGAGAAGGCAGACCTGACAAAACAAAAAAGTAGGAAAGGGCAAGGAAAGCAAGATTAGATTTAGACAATGAAAAGACAGTGTAATTTTCCTTTCTTGTTGATAAAGCATTTAACTCCCGGCACACAAATTGTTCTTTCAAAGAAAACAACTGAAATTGTAAGGTCGTATAAGATTTGTCTTTTAAAACTGTACAATATCTCCTTTTATAAAATTAAGATACTAAAAAATATGTCTTTGGGAAGTCCTGTCCTAGAAGTGCTTTCAATAGCCACTAGCCTTGGGGGCTGTAAATTGGCATGGAAATCATAAGCAGATGCTTGTCAATGCACAGCACAAATTAGTTATACAGGCATACCACAGTCTTTTTATTCTCTATTGACTGATGTAGTTTATATAACGTTCTGTCAATAGAATACCACTGTGTAATTGCAAGAAAATTTGTAGCTGTCTTGGTGATATCCTTACTGCCTCTAAGCAAATACAAATTTTTATTTAAAAGTATTGAGATTCTGGAGAGATGGCTCAGCTGTGAGGAGCTCTGGCTGCTTTTGCAGAGGACATAAGTTTAGTTCCCAGCACCCACATGGTGGTTCATAGTCAACTGTAATTCCAGGTGCAGAGGACCTGACAACCTTTCTGGCCTCCATCAACACCAGCCACATGGTGCACATATGCACATTCAGGCAACACATTCTCAACATGAAATAAAGATAAGTAAACTTTACAACAGTGGATGAGAGAGTGCTGTGTTCACTCACCATAAAGAAGTGGTAGAAATTTTAGGTGATGAGTAAACTAATTATCCATCAAGTAATTACTTGATTTAATCATTACTTGATGTATACATGAGTCAAAACATCATGCTGTCACTTATAAATATGTTCAAATGCATGTCAATCAAAAATTTAATTAAAAATTAGAATATATTCTAGTTTTTCCTGGTGCAATAAAGAAAGACTCAAATAATGTTTTTTTTCTGTGTGAATGTATGCTTCTGTGTGTGTATGTGCACATGTGCATGCATGTGCACATATGTGTGTGTGCAGGGGGGCTGGATGGGTGAGCATGTGTGCGCACCCATGCATGTTTGAAAGAGCAAAAAACACACAAAACAAAAAAACAACAGTGATGACCAAAAACTCCACATATGAACACAAATCACTGGTGTACTTTGGGGCAGTGACATTTTATATTTGTATACTGTACTGTGTGTTTTGAATTCTCTAAAACTGCCTTACATCACCTTCATAAGCAGAAAGAAAATCATAGCATTCCCCTCTGAGTCTTCACACAAGTCTGTCCAGTTGCAAGATGTCCTCATTAATTGCATCTTCTAGAGCTTCTCTGCACATTCAACTGCCTTTGTGCCCTCTATCCAATGACCATGAGTGAACACTATTATTATCACCAGTTCTGTCCAGAGGAAGAGAAATCTAATCCCTTATGCTGTGCCTGTGAGTTAGGGTTTTAACTAGTGACTGACCCTCAACTAGAGAGCAGAATTGAGAAGAAATTTCTTAGAGCCACATAGGTCTCTATTGGGGAGGGAGGTAGAGACTGTGGGAAAGGAATTTAAGATGCCTTAGTACTAGTTTTGTGATTTTATGTGCTTTGACAAAGTAATTTAATTCTGATTACTGGCAATAATTATTATTCATTCCACAGTGGGAAGTTGTCAGGCTGATAGTTATGATGAAATCCAAGGATCCACACTATATTGGCTGTGCTTCTGTAGTGATGCATATAAATTCTAGGAACTTGCTCTTAAGAAGGTTGGAGATAAAGGGTGTGTGTGTGTGTGTGTGTGTGTGTGTGTGTGTGTGTGTGCATGTTAGTGTATGTGTGTGTGTGTTATGATAATAATTGTAAACAGAGTTCACAAATTTGAGAGGGAATAAAGACATGGGAGGAGCTTGAGGGAGAAGAAGGCAGATTGAAATGAGGTAAATACAATACATATGGAAATTCTTTGGGAGATAGAAACTTTAAATTTAAAAAGCAAACGTTTGGAACCAGAGGGCTCAGCTCTGTCGCTCATTATAAAATGAACCTCTCTCTTGTGCAAAATTACAATAATGTAAATCTGTTGTAAAGATTGTCGTGAAAGTTCCAGAAGGGTGAGCCTTTGTTGAGTTTTGGCCTCACAGATCTGTTTAGGAACCAAAGCAGACATCTGTCACCTTGTCTCCAGGCCCCAACCTAATCAACATACATTTAGGAAGAATGTATATAGTAGGTTCTGTTATAAAAACTAATGGAAATTGCATATGCCCCAAAGTAAGGTCTGTTCACACAACCAAATGAACTGTCAAGTTTTTATTTTATGTTTCTTATGTGTATATGTATGTGTGTGCAGGTATATATTCATTTAAAAATGTGGTGTGTATGTACCTGTGGAGACCACAGGGCAACTTCACGTGTAGATTCTCAGGAGCCACCCACTTTGCTCATTTTTTGGGGGGTCTCTCATTAGCCTAGATCAGGCTGGCTTATCAGCAAGCTCTGAGCAGAGTTCTTTTGTCTCTTCCTGCCCAGAACTGGGATTTTCAGGTGTGCACTATGCCATCTGGTCCTTTTATGTATGTTTTGGGTTCCAACTTGAGTCTTCATGCTTGCATGACAAGTTCTTTACTGACTGAGCTATCTCTCTGGCCCTCTTTTTCTTTATTTCTTTTTATTTTATCTTATGACTCAAAATATATTCATTCAGTGTAAAAAAATCTGAATAATTCATGCTTGTCAGAATGTCTCTTTGCAAATGCCTTTGGTTCTTACAAGACATAAGTGCAAGCTAATTATTGCTTAACACTCTATTTTGTCTGCTATATGCTAGAACATTAGAGCAGTGGAATGGCTGGGGTATCTAAAACATTGGATCTATGGCACAGGAAGGAGGACTGATTCAGGATGATAAAATACTCACAATTTTCTTCTAGATCTCATAATCTATAAGCACTATGAGTTCAGTATGAACCTTTTAATAATAGACAGGAGAACTGGGAGGATTGATAGTGCCACCAGCAAGCCTAACACCACCTGGCATCAGCAGGGGGAGAGAGCACAGCTAGTGATAGTATTTCCTAAACTCTGCCAGTGTGTTTTTCATGTGAACTCTTCACAATCTGTAAGATGTGATTATTATATTATCTAAGTTTTATAGAAGAAAAATTGAGGCTCAGAAAAGTGAAACAACCATTTCAAGGCTACCCAAATGAGAGCAAAGCTATAAGTCCAGGATGTCCACCACTGTGGTGCAAGGTTGTGTTTAATCCATTCTTACTTTGATATTGGCATTAGTGCACTGCTGCTGACAATTTGAGTGCATCAGGGGAAAACTATGCAATGTTTTCTTTAGGCAAAATGCTGAGCATTCTTAATGAGGAACAAGGAATGTACTCTGCTGAATTTGCTATCATCTATGGTAAGGATGAATTCCTTACAGTTTAAACTGTCACGTAGTAATGCCCAATTCTGTTAAGTATTAGCACAAAATACTTAACACAATATCTGAAGAAGGTGGGTAAGCTGAATGCATTAGCAAGTGAAATAAAAGGACCTAGAAGTAAAACCGTATTTGTCCTTAGTAAACAAGGACACACAGAGAAATGACCAAAGAAAATAATTTTAAAAGCACATAAGGTATTATTGAATTAATAAAAGAGCAGATATCATCAGTATAGGTGAGCAAGCTACAACTGGTAATTCTGTCTTCTTTATTGTGACACTTTTCATCACTGTTGTCAGGACTGCCACCAAATTTGTCATTATTATCACTATTGTAACAACCAGAGAATCAATCTTCTATCTATATATGTGTGCAAAAAGGAAATGCATGGTAACTATTCTCTCACATCTCAAATTGCAAAAGATAAATACTGTATGTTCAGTGCTTAACTAAAATGGAAAAGATATGAAATCTGTATATGTAAGCTTAAGAACAAAACTTGGTATACATAGGGCTCGATACACCCCATGGCTTAACTATCCACTGTGAATCCTGTAACACATCCACTGGACATGCAACTGCTGAATAGTGTTGCTATTATCACCTGCATTATAATTATAAGGTACATACTGCTTATTGCTCATTATAAATTCTTATTTCATTTTTATTTGTGTGAGATGTGTGTGTGTTGTGTGTGTGTGTGTGTGTGTGTGTGTTATACCCAAGGCATTCAGGTTCTGCTGAGGCCCAAAGAGGTGTCAGATCTCCTGAAGCTGGAGTTGTAAGCCACCTGATGAGCTATCTCTCCATCAAGCATTACATTTTTTATCTTTGAAAAAACTAATGCTCAGAGAAGGGAATCATTTACCTAAAGTTTTTTGTCACTTCCTGTCTGTCTTGGTAAAATGTCAGTCCTTCTTCCTGACTTAAATTCTGGTCTCTAACACCAAGTTGTCAGAACTCCTCACTGGTACTTGTTCAACCATCAGAACTGACCAGCTGGCAGCCCTGAGTATCTGACTATTATCTCTACTGGGCCCTGTGTCTTCCTCTAGCCTCAGCTGAATTAAAATCAAAGTACTACTCTCATTCTTGGACTCAGATCAGCTCTAGTCCTAGAGATCATAGAGCTGAAAAGAAAACTCTAAAGATAGACAATAGCAAATGTGTTTAGCTTTAAGTTAGGGGCATCTTGAAAGAGCTTGTGGTCAAAGAGGAAATAGAAAAGAGAAAATTTTCACCAATGTCAGTCCTAATAAGAGTTGTGGTATCTAATTCAGTAGGTAATGAGAAGGATTAAATGCAAGATGATTGGTGCTTATCATTATAAGGTCTCTATAGCTGTTTGCTGATACATTATTACCTTTTAAAAGTGGGAGTATATTGGTGAGACCAACCCCAGTTTGTACAAACTTGGGAATATTCAATATACTCAAATATGTCCAGCCATCTTCAAGGAGGCCTCCATCCCAACAACATTTGTCCAGAGTCAGCCCCTTGTACTCGGCTGTGAGATTCTGTAGTCAGTGGGATGAATCAGAAGGACAGGAACCCATGACTCATATGACACACAGATGTGGGATTCTGGTAGAGCTCTCTAGGAAAGGGGAAGTTGAATTCTCCAAGTTCTAGAAATGATGTGCACCCCAATTCTCAGTAGCCAAGCGAGTTTCCCAACACTGTGTTTAAAAAGTGTGAGCGAGTATGTCAGAGTGTTATTTTACAGACATTAAAAGCAGTGACCCTTTAATATGTCTCTTCAAGGAGAAATGGTCTGTGCACCACAATTTCTTTGGAGCCAATGATCCTGTAAACAACCCTAGAAACAGACTCTCAAAAATCTATAAATGTACAAGTTAAAAAAGATAATAAAAAGCTCAGTTTTCAAGAAATAGCAATCCTTGACAATTAAGTCTCGAAGTGAATTTGTCTCAAATGCTTCTCATTTCAGATCCCAAGATCTCTTCTCTTATTCTCACCTACTTTCATAAAAATGCAATCAAGATGATACTCAGTAAATGTATTTCCTTTCCTAGCTCCAAGGAAGCTCTATAGAAATTATAAAATAAATAAAACAACTCACTCTTGGAACAAGGCAACAATACTACTCATGATCCCTGTGTTGCCAGATACTATAGATATACCAGAGACCCAAGTAGGTATGACTTTGAACAATATGGAACTTGCAACTCAAAAAAAGTGTTGAAAGGAATGTAGAGCTTGGGAAGATTGCTTAGTCAGCAAAGTGTATTCTGTGCAAGCATGAAGATTTGAATTAAATCCCAAGCACTCACGTGAGAATATCCAAGTTTGTGAAACCTACCTATAATTCTAGTTGTGGGCAGGTGAAGATAGGAAAATCCCTCTGGCTTGCTGTTAGTAAAGCCAATCACTGAGCTCCAGTTTCAGAGAGAGACTGTGTCTCAAAAAATAAGGTAGAGAGTGACACAGGAAGATACCTAATATTTATATCTGGCTTTCATGTATGCATACATGCACCCATGAGAGAGAGAGAGAGAGAGAGAGAGAGAGAGAGAGAGAGAGAGAGAGAGAATGTGAAAGTACAAAGCTAAACTCAGGGCTCAGGTTAGAAGTAAAGAAGGGAGGGAAGCCAGCAGCTCCCATTAATCTCAATGTGTCATTTTATAAAAGATATTCCTACTATGTGTCACACTATAAAGGATGTTCAGCATCTCTCATTAATCTCAATGCCTACTATGTGTCAACCATATAAAGGATGTTTTATATATATGATATCATTTAAGTGTACAAGACAGAAAAGATATATTTTTACCCTTTGTAAAAAGATTAACTAATGAGTCAAAGGTCACATGAAGAGTTGATGATAGACTGGAGTTTTAGCGCCAATAATATATTCATTTGGCAGCAGTGAAAGGCATGAGGACATGCTTTAGATGCTGGATTTAGGGCTAAAGAAGCAAATGACTCAAAAATGTATGGTATGTTATAAAATAAATTTCTTCTGCTGAGTCTCACTGAGATGGACAAGGGATAACAAATTAAACATGGAAGAAGATCTTGGTTTAAGGCCAAAGTCTCCTCCTTTGGAGAATTTCTGTCACCAACCTCCCTTAGAGTGAGAAGAAAAATTATCCCATTTGTTTTATGAATGGTCTGAAGAAAGGTCTCCTGTTCTAAAGTCAAGAAACTCAATAATGAAGAGTCAACAGGACCATCCATGTTCCCTCTGAGACTTCAAGGGAATCTTCAGGGTGACTCCTGGAACTTCGTAGCTTATAGCAGCCTCACTCTGGCCTTCAATCTGTCCTCACATGCTCTTCATCCCCTGTTTGTGTTTCTTCTCCAATTACAACACAGCAGTCAGTGGATACTAATCTCTCTCTGATCTAAGATTCATCTTGATATCTTTTTTTAACTTCATTTACAATGAACAAATTTCAACTGTGATCATGCTCTTAGATTCTGGATAGACAGGTGCTTTTAAAATCTACTTTGTTTTGTAACAAAAATAGCTATTTCTCAACTCACAGTAACTTTTAAGTTTCATATTAGGGTATTAAGTAAAAGTAGGCAGAAGGAGATCTGCATTGACTAAAAGGTTGATTGATATTGGAGGTATAGATAAACAGATGTTGCTTTTTGGTACTAACCTTGCCATTTACCAAATGTGCAAGCATCTCTAGAAACTTTACATTTTAAAATTATAGAACAGAGGATCAGGAAAGATAAGATATAGCTAGTTACTCATCAAAAGTTGTTATTATCTTTATAACAAGGTATGTGATTGCTTTAAAGTAACTGAGCAATCCCAAGAAGATCTTTTAAGTTTATCTAGAGGAAGCTCCATGACAAGTTATTGATAGAGTGATAAGATGTATCTAAACCATCTCCACCCTTTGTCTTCCTAGGTGCATGCAGTTAAAAGTGTTCTAAGAGCCTTGAATGGAACTTCAAGATGGGCAGGGCAAATAGCACGGTCTTCTGTCAATAGGCAGATATTTATTTTATCATCTCACTGAGAGCTGAGGCATTATGATAACACTCTGTCTCACTCTAATAGCATTCTACCCAAAGTGACAGAATAGAGGTTCCTAAATACAACTGAAATCTTTCTATAAACCCAATACTCCTACGTGACAATTTCCTTTTCCAGAATTTGAAAGACTGCCGGATATAAACTCAGGCCAGAGTCTCTACTCTAGCATCAAGATGAACACCAGGCTGCAACAGAAGTTTTCCTCAATTTCTCAGAAAATAGACTTTGATAAATGGATTAAAGAAAAGTGAATGCCAAGAGGTCACAGAGAATTTGGGATTGGTGGAAAAGGTGAGCATTGCTGAGAATGAGCTAGGGTCAAAGCTGAAGAAAAATCTACCATAGATGAGCATGAGACAGCTTCTGCAAGGGAGTTAATTGTCTTTATGACACAGAGTAACCTTTTTCAGATTTACCAGTTTCTCTTTCTTCACACAATGAACTTAATACACAACTTCTCAGAGACATATTATTGTTCTTTTAATAAATCTGAGCTCTCTCTTCTTTGAGAGTTTCTGGGTCAAAATGGAAAGAAATCCCCAACTACAGATCCAACATCAGACAATAAGAGTCAACTGTTAAAGTTGAGAAAATAAAAAAAAAAATATGTTTGAAAAGTCTTTGTATTTTTCATTGTTGAAGTGATGGTCTTTCATTCAGTCAAATATAAGAAATTTTGAAGTCATTGTAGAATATCCAGAGGAAGTTGTGGATAGAAATTTTGTCTGAGATTAAAGGTGTGTTTGAACAAATGATTAGCATTTCAGTATGCATACATCCTGTCAGCACCAGGGCATTGTAATGTGTTAAGAAGAGCCTTTATGACTGAATTTCGCATGTTCAACTTAGTTTTGTACATTGAATTTAATGTATAAACAAAATCAATACAAGAAATTTATCAAAAGAACCCAAGGAATACTCAGGTCGAGCCATGCTGGCTTTTGCCCAAGGATAAGACATTGGTAAAAGGCAATGACAAATGGTGAAAATCAGTACAATGTTGCTACTTATTGAGTTTGTGCCCATGTTTTCTGTTGTCAGTTTAGGTGGAGAAGAAAGTTGCTGTTAATTTGAAGCCTGAGAGGGAGGCATCTACCCCAGTCCTTCAGACAAAAACCACAGAGTTCAAAACTAAAATGTAGACCACATTACAATGTAAAACAGGCAGAAGGAGAGAGAGAACAACAGAACAGGACAATGAGAGAGAGGGAAAGAGAAAGGGAGAGAGACAGATAGACAGACGACAGACAGACAGAGTTATCGTTCTGTCAGAGCAGTCCTTGTATGGATAGCTATATTCTACTGGTACATCAAAGCACAACCTTTTTCACAAAATTAGATTTCCACAATTTGTCTATCAGACTAGACACTTTTGAAGGACGGGGGATGGGGAAGTAAAGTAGAAAACTGCAATTATGTGGTCGTATTTTATACCCTAAAAATGCTTTGGCTCAAAAATGTAATACTTCTTCTTACCATCTATATGCACTTCAGAAAGCCATTGGCTTACCTGCCTTGACCTCCAATGACATGGAACTAAAGTTTGTTATGTTCCTAAAGCAATGCCTGATAAAGTGTCTTTCTTGGCTCAGGTCAAAATGTAGGAAGCTTGAACTGCAGTTAGCCATCAGGTGGTTCTAGCTGGATAAAGGTGATTGGTGCAAAAGGGACGTGAGTATAGAATGAAAAGTTAAGTACAAAATAGAAAAAAAAAAAAGGCTCCGGAATCTAGACCCCTGTAGAGCTGGAACACAATGAGATCTATTGTCAGAGTATATAACAACTACTTTTCTGACTCTGGTTAAGAAGGTGGTGGGTGCCAGAGCCTGCACAAGCTAGGCCTGCACTGGGAACAAAATAGGAGGTGCTATAGGCAGTATGAGGCAGAGAACCAAGCAGGCTATTTAAGACTCCAGGTGCTAACCTACAAAGGATATGGAGCCTGGCAATCACAGGCCAAAAAAACTGCCAACACTTTTGACAATTGCCATTTGATTTAATAGTTCTGAGGCAGCACTGCTCAGCAGTAAATACAGTTAGGAAGATCACCAAAACTCAGATTGGTGGGCACTGGGGCATGATGAACAACTGAATAACTCTATCAAAGAAGGGAAAGCTGAAGGAAGAAAGAAGATAGCTGTGAGGGAAAGTACATGACCCATTGTTTTGTAGGACAATGGCCAGCACTGAGAGCTCATGGCCCTGATCCCTAGTGTAGAAGTTTATTCTAGGTCATATTCATTCAGAAACCTCTGTCTTATAGGGAATGGAAGGGCATCTCGACTCTGTAGGTATGAGAGGGGTTTTTTTGTTTGGTTTTTTTTTTTTTTGGTTTTGTTTATTTGTTTGTCTTTTTTTTAACCAAGGATATACAATGAAGAATCAAAGTCACTAAGTCAGAGCACAGGAAGCAAGATTTAAAGTACTTCTATTTATTAAACATTCACAGTGTTAAAAGAGCTGTGTTATATCTTCTCTGGATTGTTTCATTTGGTTTTTTGAAAACTCCTCTTCTTTATTTTGTGCTTCTATAACAGAATATCTAAGACTGAATGCTTTATAGAAAACATAAATATAGGTTTTCAGGCTGGAAGTCCAGAACAAAGTCCTAACATTTTGTGTCTTCTTAGTATGCCTTAACAAAGTAGGAACAGAAAGGAAAGAGGCAAGAACACACTTCTGCAAGTTTAATTACAAATGCTATCAATCCCAGCTACAATCCACAGATTCAGAAAGATTATGTAAAGATGAAGTTTCTAGAGGGGCTGTATAGACTTCCCTGGGAAGGGGGAAATGGGATAGGTAGAATGGAGGCAGGTGGGGATAGGGAAAGATTAGGTTGAGGTAAATGAGGAAGACAATGTAAGCAGAGACAGCTGAAATTGGGGAGCATTGTGGGAGCTGTGTGGAAACTTAGTACAGTTGAAACTTCTTGGAATCTGTGAGGATGATCCTAGTGAGGACTTCTAGTAATGGAGGATATAGAGTCTGAACTGGCTATCGTTTGTAGCGAGGGAAGGTTTCCAGTGGTGAGACTGGTTATATCTGGTTGAGTTGTTAGCTAAAGGGTTCCTGTGGAGATACTGGAACAATTCAAGCTGGTGGTAGGACAGAAGGTCACTTCTCTAAAAACTGACAGCATGACCTCATTGCCTAGGACAACATTCACACAGCTCATTGAATGTAGGGAGGTCAAGATGGTGCCTACATGGAGCCTTCACCCCTACATTCTAGTCTCTTTGGCATGAGAAAGTACTCTGCAAGCTACAGAAAGAGAAACCTGGACACCAACAAGTTCATAAAATCTGTCCTGCTTGCAAGATGTCCTAGTGCCATGGTGAAGCAGAACTTGTAGAAGTGGTCCACCAATGTCTGTCTTAAACTGAGGCCTACACCATGAGAGGGATCCCATGCCTGGCACTGCCTGGATGGCCAGGAACCAGAGACTGGATATCACAGAGACCTAGGGTAGAACCAAACTTGATTGGAAAATCAATGAAATTATTCCTAATGATCTATTATATTCATAGATTGGTGCCTTGTCCAGTCATCATCAGAGAGGCTTCCTCCAGCAGCAGATGGAAACAGTTGCAGAGACCCATAGCTAGACATTGTGTGAAGAGAGAGTCTGAGTTGGAGGTCTCCATCAGGTCCCTCCCCTCAGAGATTGGGGAACACCACAGAAGAGGTAGAGGAAAGACCGTAAGAGTCAGAGGGGATGGAGAATATCAAGAACATGGCTCACCAAATCAACTAAACAAGGCTGACATGAGTTTACAGAGACTGAAATGGCAAGCACAGAGCCTGCGTGGGTCTGCACTAGGTCCTCTGTGTATGTTATTGCTGATAATCAGTGTTCTTGTGGAACTTCTAACAATGGGATTAAATATGTCTCTGACTGCTTTGGGGACTCTTTTCCTCTTATTGGGTTGTCTTGTCCAGCCTCAATAGGTGGAATTTTGCCTTGTCTTATTGTATCTTGTTTTGTCTTCATTGGGTGTTGTCTCTTTGAAAACCTGCTCTTTTCTGGAGAGGAAAAAATAAGGGAGTGGATCTGGGGGAGGGGTAGGTGGGTGATCTGAGAGAAGAAGAGGGAGGGGAATCTGTGGTAAGGGTGTATTGTCTAAGAAAAGAATCCATTTTCAAATAAATAAATAAATAATAAAATAACAAATACTGCTGATCTGTTCATGATGATGGAGCTCTCCAAAAGACCCACTTCCAAATACTGATGTATTTGTAATTTGAGTTTCTATGCATGAATTTTAGGGAGCATGTCTATAGGTTCAGAACTGATTATTTGTATTAAGAAATGGAAGCTCAGTGGGCAACAGTGGCATATGCTGGGAAGCGATGGTGAAGACCTTAGTCCCAGCACTGGAAGGCAGAAGTAGGCAGATCTCTGAGTTTGATGTCAGCCTAGTGATTCACAGAGTGGATTACAGAACAGCCTAGGATACACAGAGAAACTTTGTGTTAGAGGAGTAAGAGAAAGGGAGGGAGGGGGAGGGAGGAAGAGACAGAATGAAAAGAGGGAGAGAGAGAGAGAGAGAGAGAGAGAGAGAGAGAGAGAGAGAGAGAGACTGCTAAATCTCAAATAACTTGTCCAAGAATACCAAAAGCTGCCCTTCAGAAATTTACTCCATAACACACCGCCATGCAATCAGGAACATACATTTCAGAAACAGAAACAAACATTTAGTTCACACCATTTTGCTACAAGTAGTAGAATGTGTGGCTTTTAGTAGTTTAAAATGTAAGAGTAGTTATGTCAACCTTTGTCAATAAATCTATGACTAAAGTCACAGAATTTTTTTATTTCCTCCTCTTTTCTTGTAGTTTAAAACTTCAGAATCCATTTCCATAGGTAACATTAATATAGCCCAAACCCTCACTTAATTCTCAGCTTGATCTCTACTTGGCCTATCAGCAGCATGTGTCACACAGTACAAGACCATTCTTAGTGAAAACCTTTCTGGTTTTGTTCTTAAGGATTGTACTTGTTCTTGATCCATCCTTCATTCTCTGGTCTCCCCATTTCAGTATAAATAGTTTGTGTGCCTTAGAAGCCAAGCATTAAGCTTTTTTTTCCTGATAGGGATCATGACACGTGTTGTAAGTCCGTGTTTCCAATGTTTCCATTCCTAGTACAAAATATACATCTATAAGGCTCAATGATCAACTGGCCATCTAAAGGACATTTGTTTAGAGGCCCCCAAAGCCCACACATCCCATTCTGAACATTTACTTCTTCCCCAAGTCTAATTTGTCCTCAGTATGATCCTTCTCTGTAAATGACAATTCTATTTATCCAGCCTCTAAACTTCAGCCATTGAAATCATCCTTCATGTCTACATTTCTTTACCTCCTACATCCAGACCATCTGGAAATCTTTTCATATTTATCTTCAAAGTAAATTTATTATTGTCTTAGTTAGCTTCTTACTGCTGTTAACCGACACCATGACCAAGACAAGTCTTATAAATGAAGTTTAATTGGGACTGGCTTACAGGTTCAGAGCTTCAGTCCATAATCACCAAGGCAGGAAACATGACAGCATCCAGGAAATCATGGTGTAGGTGGAGCTGAGAGTTCAACATCTTCATCTGAAGGCTGCTTGTGGAAGACTGACTTTCAGGCAGTTATGACCAGGGTATTAAAGTCCACATGCACAGTGACATACCTACTCCAACAAGGCCACACCTCTTAATAGTAATACTCCCTGGTCCATATACAAATCATCACAATCATCAAATCACTTACCATCTCTTCCTCTGTGTCTCTGATCTGTTCCAAACTACCAAGTCCCTCATCACTACCCCTCTATATAACTGCATGTTTCTTTACTTGCTTCTCTCAAGTTGATACATCAGAGTTCGTTTTTGAAGGTGGTTCATTATCTGCCTTTGCAGTTTAACATCTGGTACATAGTGGGATCTCAATGTACGTTTATGAAATGTATGGATTACACACTCCAAGCAGGAAGGTATGAGGAAGTTGCACAATTGAACAAAGGTGTGCATTGCCCATCACATGTTTTACTTCACCAGAGAAGACTCCAGAAAACTTCCCTCTTCCATTCCACTGTTCAGAAATGAGTCATCAGACCACCTCCAGAGCTGTATCAGTCAAACAGAAATCCAATTGCCACAGCTGTCTTTGACCAATCATGATTCATTTCAAGAGACAGTGGAGGAACATTCCACCTAGTGCTTTCATGGTGTTTTTTTTTTTAACAAAGACAGCAAAAAGGTGATGGATGTTGTTGGTACGTAATGAATAAGACCTGTCATTAGAACATGATTTTCAGACTTGATCAACAGTGAGACCCAAAACGGGTACCCTCAGTACCATAAAGTGTGGAAGGAAGGGGAGCTAAGAAAGACTGAGCACATAGCCAGTTAATGGTAAATCTGTAAATCAAACTGGAGTTTTCTGGTTCTTCTCAGCTTTGAACCTCAATCACTTTGTATTATGAATTTCTGTTTCCCCAGTCTGGAAGAGAAATTTTTAGTGATGCAAGATAATATAAGTACTTCATGGCAAAAAGGGCCAAGATATAATCAGTGAATCTTTGGGCAGCTTCATAATTGTATTTTATTGAACATAGAATTTTACTGGGTAGAAATTTCTAGTTCTTTGAATTGAGCGACTTTTCTCCATTTGAGCCACTTGCCCTTCTTTAAAATCTATGAGCTATATAGAAATACAAAAGCCCAGAATTTGGAGGATAAACATATTGGTAAGCATCCATGGGTTTTGGGAAATCACTTGGGGAATTTATGTGAGAAATTACCAAATTTACATCTATCTCATTAGCCAAATAAGATTATTTTTAAAAGATTGCATTATATATAATCAAATACATGAAAAATGAGTTTAGCAAAGTTATTAATTTCTGATGCCCAGATACTCCTACTGAATTCCAGTACTTTGAAGGTGAGATAATGACCACACAGTCCTACAGCTCTTTAAAGGCAACAAATTACCAGTTAACTTTTAGTTCCCTTTAACAACTGCCATGGTATGTTCTCTGCCACAAGGAGCCAAATTTCACCAAATGTTATTTTTTCTACAGATGAGAATATGCATCCCTTTGGGAAACTTGATCCAACTCATTATAAGCAGAAGCCTTCTTCAAGATGCTGGGTCCATGCCAAGTTGGAAAGAAGGAAGCTAGACACCAGGGGGAATCAGGAGCCAAAAGCTTGCAGTTTCCCTAAATTAGCTGAATTCCTCATCCAGCAAAACAAGCCCATATCTAGCCCTGTGTGTGGGCATCAAGTTGGAGGACTCTTTATCTGTCTTCCCCAGCTCCTGGCACACACTCAGCACAGAACCCAACTCCATTTTAAACAGCAGCTAGAGTTTAGCAAGTCCATCTCAGGGGATATCAACAAATTCACATTCTAAAATGTTAATAAAAATCTTTTGTGTGAAGCACTACTCTAAGTTCTGGAAATAGAACCAAGAAAGAAATAGACGAAGTCCACATTTTTGTGAAACTTATGCAATGATAAATTTTAGAACAATTGAAAGAATAAAATAGCTATATTTAAGTAACTACTTAAGTGTTGTAAAGAAAATTAAATAGGTTAGTGTGAAGTGACAGATCAAGGGTAGGAGAAATTTATGTAAGGCCAACCTAGAAAATCTTTCTAAGGTGGTACATTTGAGCAGAAATAGAAAAACATAAGTGGTAGAATTTTTACTATTCTTTCATAAACAGACAGTTTTTACAATGCATAGTTATGAAGGACCAACAAAATGCCCATATAAGCTGAACAAAGCAATCCATTTACATTTTTATTTGTTTATTTGTTTTATTAACTTTATGCATGAGTATTTTGCATCCATGTACACAAGTGCACCGTGTGCGTGTCCAGTGCCTGCAGTGGTCAAAGGACAGTAGATCCTTGAGATTATGATGAGCCACTCTGTGCCAAGGAGAGTCAAACCTGGGTCCTCTACAGAAGCAACACGTGCTCTTAACTAACCAACCAAGTTTCCTAC
This sequence comes from Mastomys natalensis, assembly GCA_021653895.1. Taxonomy (NCBI): domain Eukaryota; kingdom Metazoa; phylum Chordata; class Mammalia; order Rodentia; family Muridae; genus Mastomys; species Mastomys natalensis. The sequence continues at coordinate 204,832 of JAJTUV010002807.1, read as the reverse complement.
CCTAAGGCTTTCTTAACAATAGGAAGAGTTATGATTTTTCCATGACCTTTACACATGGTTTTAAAATGCTACTCATCCTGTCACTCATAAGCCTACAGGGTAATGAACAAGTACTAAAATTAATGCAATAATCCTAGTTCCTTCCATGGAGCCCCTACCTGTAGCAGGATTGGGTGTTTTCCTTCCAGTAGTAGTTTATTTGGTGACAACAATGGAATGTGAGTAGAAGGGGAGAAATGATTCTGTGACAAGTTTAAGAAGAGTTAATCCTTGCAGTGTCAAGGCTTTGTTCAGTCTCCATAGGAGATGTTCCATATGTTGGCAAGACAGAGACAGAGTGGACTAGATTATAGCTGAGGGCTCTTCTAAGGAGAATGAGAAGCCCACCAACCTTAACTTTAGGTTCTAATTTGTTTCTTTTTATTTTCTTTCTTATCCTTGCTACTTAGCTTTGGTTGCCCTAGTATGTGCTATGTATCCTAGGCTCTACAGATTAGCCTTGGTCTCAATGCCCTTGCCTCAGCCTTCAACCTGCTGAGATTATACATGTAACTCCACCATGTTCAGTAAACAAAAATTTCTCAAATTTTCCTCAACATCAAAAATACCCAAAGAACTTGAGATTAGGGGAAAGTGGTTGGTATTTTCAACTAAATTATCCAACACTGTCTCAGAGGGAAATGAACAAGTTAATTATATACATGAGCAAAAGAATAATTCAGGGCTGGCAAGATGTTTCAGTAGGTAAAGCATTTGCCACACAAGCCCAATGACCTGAGTTCAATCTCCAGAGCCCATGTAGAGGTGGAAGAAGAAAAATGACTCCAAAAATTGTCATCTAGACCGCCCTACAGTGCATGACATGTATGCAGCCCACATCATATATACACACTCATGAGCTCACATATGCCTGAATACATACATGCATTAGTAATAAAATGTAAAAATCAAAATAGAAAAAGCATGTTAATTATTTTTCTAACCAATAGAGTGATGCTCATCATTCTTCCAAATGATGTCATGCTAAGTAAGAGAATCTTACTTTTAGAAGTTTAGGAGCAGCACTTAAACATATAGAAGCACTCAGAGATATCTAGCTCTAAAGACCAGATGTTATTTTAAACAGGACATCCTATAGAACATGGTGGAAAATGGGGTGTTTTCTTTTTGTTCAGAGCCAAAGAAAAGTACACAGGGGAGGAAAAGATTGTTTTCTATAGCATCTAACCAAGTGACAATCTCAAACCTTGGAAGGGTTCCCTGCACTTAGTAACTACCTACTGGCCTGCTTTGTGGACCAAAGAATTTGATATATCATCTTGATCATTGATGTGCAACATTACTTACTGCTAGACATGTTTAATGTAAGTTGTATTCTGTGTACATACTATTAGTTAACTGATAAGGTAAAACTACCTTCCAGGTACACCCATTTCTTCACTTTTCCATTCATGCATGAAATCAGTAATGCATTTGTGTATTAATTCATGTCCAGATTATACTTAGCAGGAATGAGTTTTGTATAGTTGCTTTTATCATGGTGATTATGTTCCCCCGAAACCTGTTTGCATGAGAAGATCTGCACATAGCTTCTGGGAACCTGTACCCAGTTATTTCTCGTTGGTAAATAAAGATGCCAGCAGCTAATAGTGGGGAGGACAGACAGGGGCAGGATTTTAGGATTTCCCAGTCTTAGGACCTGGAAGAGAGAGAGAAGAAAATCTGCTATGCCAGAAGAATATGGAGATGTCGGGAGCCAAACCCAGGAAACTACCTGCTGTTCTAAGAGAACCTCAGGAAATTGCCTGCTGTTCTGGGAAGCCTAGTCAGTACAAGGTTAAGAAAGGACGTTCTCAGGTCTCAGGTCCCAGGAACTCAAAGAACAAGAATGTCTGGCATTTCCTGGGAGCTGGTTACACAGTAGGATGGTCTAGGCAATAAGCATTCAATAGTGGGATAGTCCTAAGCAATGACCTCCACCCTGTCCCTTGTTCCCCTTCCCCCCTTGCCTAAGAGTATATCTTGTAAGCCGCTTCCGCATTAAAGTGATACCTTGACAAAACTCCATTTTGCTTGGTCTTCCATCCCTTCTCTCGCCCGTGTTCCTTTTCAGGTGAGGTCTCCCTCCACATTCATGAATAACTGGACCCGCAGGTCGGGTCATGGAGAGAAGGGAGAGACAGAGGCCTCCATGGGGTAGAGAAGCAAAGAGACCACTCTGGACTCTGGGCCAAGAAAGCACATCCTAAAGGGCTGCACAAATGTGTCCAAAGTGGCCAAAATGGAGTATAGAATTAGTAAGCAGTTACTCCAAATTTTTGGCAAGAGGTAGATTCTAGTAGCATAGAGACTAAGCAGTCTCCCAGCTATTGTGCTGCTTAAGGAATATTAAAATATCAAGACTGTGTGTGTGTTTTTCATTCAGGAACTTAAGCCAATTACACAGGTATCAATCCCATGCTGTGGCATAATTAATAATTAATACTACACTTTTGTATTTAAAAATATCTAGAAGAAAGTGTTTTTAATGCTTTCATCACAAATAAATGATAAATGTATGAATATCTGAATAGGTTAATTACTTAGATTTGATTATTACATAAAATACTCATGTACCCAAGAATATATGCAATCATTATGCAGCATTTACAAATAGTAAAATGGAGACTGGCAAGATGGTACCATCATTTGGTATTTGTGAATGAAGACTAGAGTTTGAATTCCTTGCACCCAAAAAAGCTGTGAGTGGCTGTGTATGTATTGCTAACTCCAGTGCTGCTGGGGAGAAGAGTAGAGAAAGGAATATAACCGAGGCTGTGATAATCACTAGTGTGATTAAATGTGGGGATTATATCCCTATATTCTGCACTTGCTTTCTTTATATCTGTTCTTTGTTCACCCTCCCTGTTTCCATTGAATTAGTTGATTATAGTTTTTAATTTCATTATATTTTCAGCACTAGCTTATGCAATGTACTCATGGTTATCCAGTGAGGAGGGTTGTTTCATGTTTGCCTTCAAGTTTGCAATATATACCATTCATTAATTCATCATCAGCTACCTTCAAACAGTATTATCCTTCCTCAGGACAGACGAGAGTGTTGTTGCTTCTCATTTCCTATGTTACTACTCTGCTACAACTTTCTTGTACACATGTTATAAAATGTTATAGCTCATTACTAAAATCTTTGCTTTTAACAACTAACTTTTAAAGTGATTATAAATGAGGGAAAGGCATTCACATTTATTTTCATGTTTACTATTTCTGGTGGCATTTATTCCTTTTGTAAAAAGAAAATTTTATCTATTTTCATGATTTTTGAGAAATTTGTATGGGTTTCTTGATGATTACTCAGAATTAATTGAGTTTTGTGGTTCTGTGACCTTATAGTTATAAAATATGGGTTTGGGAGAGGGACACTACTTTTTCAATGTTCTTCCTGATCTCTTTGTCTTTTTGGTATTAAAAGCATACACAATGTAGATTGTTTTGCATTAACCCACATGCACCAAGGTTCCCTTGTAATCTATTACAAAACATTTGAGTTCCCCAAGCCTCGAAATCCTAAATGTTAGTCTTCATAGGTCCCTCCATGCTGACCCCTGTTGGGGTTTTCGGAGCATGGAAGTTAATGAATACCTGAAGCTCATGTCACCTGCTCTGTGAGTGTCACAGTATTGTGTCTGGTCCAAGTATTGGTGTAATCTGCCATTATCTGGAAAACTGAAGCAGCAGGTAAAAATCTCAGATTAGTTACAGCCTGGATGACTGATTTCTTTTGTACTACAGTCCAGGCCAAAATAATTTTTCCGGCCCCCTAACCAAAATCCACTCAAGGGTGGTTTTTATCTCTAATTCTAGACAATAAGATGTGAGAGGAAGCATTTGAGGTTTCAAAGAAAGAAAAAGAGACAGGCAGAAAGCAGCATAGGCTCTGGACTTGTTTCTCATGAGTGTGATTTTTGTGTGTTTGTGCAGCCCTTTGTTATCAGTTCAGAGATCAATCAAGAATGCTGAAAGCAAATTAGATGTACACCAAATGACTAAAGACACCAACCTGAGAACTTCACACTTTTACACTTGGCTTTTTTTAGACTTGGCTTTTCCTGAGAAAATCTTTCTATTGTTTTCACCCATTTAGTCAGCACATTATTTAGAGCCATGAATATTCTACCTACAGGAAAAGAGAGAAGGGCAGGGAAAGAAATGGAGAGAAACTGTAGAAGAAATAGAAGAAGATAGAAAGAGATGGAAATGAATGAGGAGAGATAATTAGACACCTTGAGGATTAGGCATGGAGTAAACACTCCTCCACGTGCAAAGACTAAGATCTGGGGGTCAAAGACAAAAGTGTCTTACAGTGAGCATTACTGCTGCTTAAGAGATGACTCGTAGTTAAGAATAAACACAGCTCTTGCAGAGGATTAGAGTTCAGTTCCCAGACCCATGTCAGGCAGCTCACAATTCTCTGTAATTCCAATTCCTGTGGACCCAGTACTCTCTTCTGGTGTTCATGGTCAACTGCATTAATCTGCACATACTCCTACACAAACACACTAAGATAGTTTTAATCAACAATAAAAATATTTATATTGAAAAATTTTATACAATATATGTTGATCATGATTTTCCCTCTCAATTTCTCTTATATGCTTTCCCCTCTCTACTCAACCAACTTTATGGTTTTTTGCCTCACTCTTTCTTTTACTAAAAAATAAAATAAAAACTACCAGAAGCCAAACCCAGGAAATTACCTGCTGTTCTGGAAAGACTAGTTAGTACAAGGTTAAGAAAGGACTTTCTCCGGTCCCAGGAACTTAAAGAATGTCCGGCATTTCCTGGGAGCTGGTAACGACAATGGGATGGTCTAGGGCAATAAGGATATGACAGTGGACTGGTCTTAGACAATGAGTATTCAATAGTGGGATAGCCCTAGGCAATGACCCTCACCCAAACTTCCTGTTTTGCTGTGTCTTTATAACCTGCACCCGAAATTAAAGTTTCAGAACTTGATCAGAACTCCAGACTTGCTTGAATTCTTTGTGTCTCTTGTCCCTTCATTCTTTCCTCCCCTTCCCTAAGGTCTTGTGGAATCCCCGCGGGCCAGGGCAAAAAACAAAAGAACAGAAACACACAATAAATCACAAGAATAAAAATCAAAATAAGCAGACAAAAACCTAATAACATGAAATGAAGATGGCAAAATTAAACAAAAGATCCACTAAAATACCATTGAATTCATTTTGTAATGGCAAACTACGCCTGGGAACAGGGCCTGCAATAGTATGAGGCTCCATTGGAGAAAATTAATTTTCTCTTTGCCAGTGGATATCAACTGCAGAGATTTTGATTAGGGATAGGACCCTTTGTCCACTTCTCCATTTCAGAGCTGGGACCTCATTTCATTTAGCTAGAATGTGTGCAGGTCTTGTGCATGCTGCTTTTGAGTCTTTGAGTTTATAAGTGCATAATTACTGGCTCCTTGGAGTCATCTTTCACCTCTGGCTCTTAGAATCTTTCTACTTCCTCTTCCACATAGAAACTTGAGCCTCAGGAGGTGGGTGATGGTGGTAATGATGATGACACCTTGTTTGGTCCTGAGTGTGCCAAAGTCTCTTACTCCCTGAACATTGTCCAGTTATAGGCTTCTGTATTAATTCTCACATATTGAAAAGGAAACATTCCTGATGTGGATTGAGTGAGACACTAATCTATTTACTATGTTTCTTTAGCAGAATAATAATTTTAGGTTTTTTTAGGCCTATGATCTACCTAGTTTCAGGTTCTTGACTATGTTACCAGTGTCAAGTTTGAGTAAATAATAAAAATAAAATTTAGCATTAACATTACTTTGAAGGAGCTGGAAGGGTTCACGCTGTGCCTTCAGGCTGTCTTAGTCCACAAATTTACACTAATTGTTAGTTTAGTATATTGTTGCTGCTGCTTCTATTAAGTACAAAAGAGAGGGCTGGTGAATTGCCTCACTAGGTTAAGGTACTTGTTACTGGGCCCGATGACCTGAATTCAATCTCTGGAAACCACATGGTACAAGAAGGAGAGAACCAACTCCCATGAGTTGTCCCCTAACCACCACATTCACACCATGGTACAGTTGTACCAACACAGACAGAGACAGAAGCAGGCACATAGACATGTATGAACACACATACACACAAAATAAATAAATGCAGAATGTTGTTTTAAAACCAGAGGGAAAGTGTTAGCATTCTGTCTAAACTCCACCTCCACAGTTACCTGGCAACAGCCAGGTAGCCCTGCCCACTATTATAAAAGGGGCTGTCTGGCCCCTCCTCTCTCTCTTTCCCTTTGACCTGTGTGCCTGCAGGTTGTATCCGACCCTCTCCCCTTCCCTTCCCCCTCTCTCCACGTGGTCATGGCCGGCCTCTACTCCTCTACCTCTCTGCTCTCCCTCACCTCTCTTCCTTCCGCCTAAATAAATATTCCCTTTGTGGAACCCTCTGGCCTGGCGTCTTCTGTTTCAAGCTGTTCTTTGTCAACATATCAACAGAAAGAGCCATAGGAAAACCTTGATTTCATGTTAAAAAGAGCATGTCCTCAGTTTCAGTGTCTTAGGAGACCCATAGGGGCTGCTGACTGTGAGCTCTAGAAACCATAATACCATTCACAGGTTCACCTGGGCTGGCACCCTCTTACCCCTTAGCTTCTGTTAAGGTTGCCTACCTACCATTATTTTCTAAATCTTCCACCACACCTACTTACCATTCTATACCTGTCTTCCTATGTGAGGCAGTAAAGCTTGCCACTAGACAGAAGAACTGGTAAAGTTGTAGCAACTTTAGAACCCTGACAAATCTCATAATTAAGAATGGCAGGAGTTCAAACTAGCTCCTGACCAGATTCCTGTCCTGGAGCATGTAACCATAGCTTCCCACTAAGAGTATGACAACCAGTCATATACCATAGAACGTAGAGTTCTCTACACTACAAAAGTATCTAGATAGGCCCAAGTGTTTAGCCAATGAGCTTCCCTTCCTGGACATCCCTTCCTGCAAAAGGCATTTAGTCTCTGGTTCACCCTAAGTAAGATGTATACATCTTCATCTACCATGAATGTTTGGACAAGAAAGGACTGTCTCCTTCATCAAGGACTGCCACAGGGGGAGGCCTTCAACATATAGCACCATGCCTAAGTGTCCTGTATAAGCCCCTCTGTACTCTTGGCACTCACATTGAGCTAGGGTGCATCTCGCAACCCCCCACTCAGCTTATCAAGGCCACAGTCTCCTGTTCCCAACTCCCTTCAGTCCCTAGCAGCCTCTGGGTACACAGGAAAATAGGAACCACCATTATCAACTCCTTGAGGTTTTCAGCACTGTCTGGGTACACAGGAGTTTGAGAACCACAGTCTCTGTCCCAGCCCCCACAATTTTCACCCTGAGAGTCATAGGCTGTGACCCCCACCTTAGACTACCTGTCACCTTCCCTAAGCTACATGTTGGCACTCCTGCATCCCAGTGGCTAGGCAAAAATACAGAACAACATTCCTGGGCTGGCTCTGGATAGAATTATCAAGATATTATGGAACAGGATCCCTTATACTTTTTCCGTTTATGACCTCTTTTTGCTCAAGGTATATAAGTATATAAAATAAGCATACAAATCAAATAATTGCTGATAATAAATCATAATTAAATGTATTTTAAACAATTCTTTGGTACACATATTATTTTATCATTCATTAAAAATTAAAGCAAATTTGTATGCTAATGAGATAGATGCGCTTGTTTCTTTTTACATAAATAATTAAATCTTGGCTGGGCATTTGGTACTGTAGAACAATGCATCTTCAGTAGTTTTGGGGACTGATATTTTGATTTTTATAAGTGCCAATGATTAAAACATTTCTCTACATGTATATCTAGTACACAGGCACATTAGAGTGGTGGGGTGTGTATAGTACAGAGTGGTAGGAATGTGTATAATACAGAGTGGTAGGGGTGTATAATACAGAGTGGTAGGGGTGTGTATAATACAGAGTGGTAGGGGTGTGTATAATACAGAGTGGTAGGGGTGTGTATAGTGCAGAGTGGTAGGGGTGTGTACAGTACAGGGTGGAAGGGATGTGTATAATACAGAGTGGTAGGGGTGTGTATAGTACAGAGTGGTAGGGGTGTGTATAGTGCAGAGTGGTAGGGGTGTGTATATTGCAGAGTGGTAGGGGTTTGTACACACCCATTTCAAAAACCATTGCTAATGCTGTCTCAATCTCATTAAAATTCATTTGTTTGTTTGTTGTTTATTTTATGAAACTGAAATCTGGATTTAAATAGAATTTTAACGTTTAAACCCAAAGATGTACTAATCTCATACTTATAAAGAGTGATGGTAAAAAATATTAGGTTTTTGATTTTTTTTTTAAATGTATTTCTCTAAGAGCAGAAAATGTATACATGCAATGAAATTCACTGCAATTTATACTATCCTCAGATCTGGGCAAACAGCAAGGTAGTTTGTTGGGGTGACACATATACAGGATAAGGTGTGTATGTTGTGTGTTTGAAACCAAGTTGGCAGAAATATTGCCACGCAACACTGGTGAGTGATGCCAGGAATACCTTTGGATTTGTCATGTGTATAATTTCTAATTAGTTTTGGACATTGTATATGGAGAATATTGCATATTGTACTTTAGAGACTAACACTTATGACTACCAATTACTGTGGCTGTCATAGCAGTTAGCATGAATAGAACTTTTCTGGATGAATGGGTGGAAGGATGGATGGATGGATAGATGGATGGACACATAGACACATGGACACATGGAGGGACAGACTGATGGATGACTGAGATTATTAACTTAGTTTGGGAATTAGAATTGGTTAGAATTCTAGCTTCAGCTCTTGCCCCACTCAGTAATCCTAGGTAGGCGAGAACATTTTTTGCATACTAGTTTCATATTAGAAAAGTATTACTGCAATAAGGAGAGAATAGTCAATAAATATTAGCTTTTCAAGCACCATTGCTGGAGCTGAAGGCCTTTCTTCAAGATATTTTTGCCAATGGTAGCAGCAAAGGAGGTAAAGAAGAGGTGGGGGGAATACAGGGGCCGGAGAGGAATTCAAGGTGGGATAAATGACTCTTGTTATTAGCACTCTAAGATCAGTGGGCAGAACACTTTGTCTTCTGTAGCCCTACGAAATGGCTTTGAAAGTTACTTAGTTCCATTTTGTTTTTCTGACAGGGAACTAGTAGAAAGCAATTATCCCTAACAGATCTAATAGTAAATTACTGTAATCCCTTCCTCCATGAGGTGAGCAAATAAAATTTCTTCAAGAGTCAGGTTTCAAGAAGGAAAAGAACAACAACAGCAAAACAGAAAAAAACAGATAACAAACTTGATGTTTCAGAAGAATCCAGTGACCAAAGTATAGCTGAGACTGAATAAGTTAAAAAAAAAAAAAAAAAAAGGTGGCATGATAGTGCAAAGATGAGTCACTGTGGGAGCCTGCCACCCCCTGTAGGGCAGACAGAGCTAAAGACAGAGATGCTCTTGTTCTGAGCCAGGAGGGTACTGTGCAACACTGGGAAGAGAGGGCTAGGCAGTGGTGGAGCTAAGCAGGAAGGTCTGCTGGGAGTAATAGACAGTGCCTCCTGCTGAGATGCTGGGCACCAAGAAGAGAGCTACTAGGATCACAAGGAATGTAACCAACACCATGGAATGTAACCAACAAAATGGCAGAAATAGGGGAAGAAAACCTAGGCCTCCCTCCTCTCACAATGCCTCCTTGCTGGTAAACCTAAATAAAAACCCAAGTGGCAGGAAAGTTCAGAGAGTGTAATTTACTCAGTTTTCTTAGTTAGATACCACAGGGAGGAAAATGCAGATAGAGAAAATAAAATAAGCTTCAAGGAAGATGTTCATAATGGGAAAGAAGAAGAGGACCATGAGGACCACTGATACAGCAATGATAATGACAACTTGCAATGAAAATAAAGGCAGTGTGACTGATGAGACTGCTCAGCAAGTAAAGATGCTTGTTCCCAACCCTAATGACCTGAGTTCAGTCCTTGGAATGGAAGACTAAATCCTGAGTTATCCTCCTACCTTGACATCTCTACTATGGTACACACATTGCACTCATAGGTACACAGACACCACACACACTAAACAATTTAAAAGCTCCAACTGGCACTTATGACCAACCATTATTATAAAGCACTTTGCAATTGGAGTTGGGAGAAAACAGAGGAAGGGCAAGAAAGAGTAATACACACAACTGTAGGGTTTAAAACATCATCCAAGAGACATACATCTTGTCTTTTGTAGTGCCCAGATCCTTCTTCCACATGCCCCCTCTCGCACCCCCCCTACAGAAAAATTTGATATTTATTTCTGTGACTGTCAAGGGGCTTGCACGGTGATGAGGAATTTTCCCATTCCCTCATGATTTTCACAGTCGTCATGCATTGAAAAGAAAAAGCAGGGGCTGGAAAGATGGATCAGCCATTAAAGGCTAGGCTCACAACCAAAAGTATAAGAGAATGAAAAGTAGAATAGCAGTTTTAAATAAACAACAGTCAGTAAATTGTTTACATGCAGGAGAAAGAAACCCTGGTTCTAGCTGCCTGAAGTCTAGGTACCTTCAGATGAAGGAGTGAAACCAGTTTTTAAAATGCTTACTCAAGGTCTTTGCAGAAAGCTGTATCCATTTTCCAATTCTTGAGGGCTCTGCATCCCCATCTCTGCCTTTAGCTAAGGATGTACTGAATAGCTTGGGAGCCAATACTTGGGGGGTTGGGGGGAGCTATTCTGAACCAAGTAGGGTGTAGTTTAAGAATGGATTTTTGAAGTTGACAATGAAAGTGCTTTCTCTGCATCAATGGAATTTAAACATTGAATATTCAAACACTGAAGAGTAAAGAATTGTTTAAAAGAAACAGAAATAAAGAAAAATTAAAAGGTATTACCATAACTTACCCCTAACAAAAGAGTGGTATAGGTCAAGAAGCAGAAAGCTAGCTAAGCTGAAGAGAAGAGCCATGTAAATTCCTCTACAAGGAGCAGAGCCAGGAAGTCTTTTTTTCAGCATAGATGCCTCTACTGGAAGAGTATAGCATCCATCTGAACAGTACAAGTCAAGTTTGTGTGGGTATAGGCAGGTTCCATGCCCATTCTAAGAGACTGTTTTCATGATAGAAGATAAAGGAATCTGGCACTTGGTGGTTTTTTGTTTTGTTTTGTTTTGTTTTTTCGAAACAGGGTTTCTCTGTGTAGCCCTGGGTGTCCTAGAACTCACTCTGTAGACCAGGCTGGCCTCGAACTCAGAAATCCGCCTGCCTCTGCCTCCCAAGTGCTGGGATTAAAGTCATCTGCCACCACTGCCCGGCACTTGGTGGTTTTTTTATGGACATCTGGTATTCCATAATTTTTATGTTTTCCCATGTTAATTTTAACTGTCTCTTTCCCCCAGCCACAATCCTGATGAAAATATTTTCCTGTGTAGTTATTTTCTCTCTTCTTACCTCATATCCACACCTCTCCTTTCTCACTTTACCTTACAGAAATGTTGAAGACCACAAGATTCTTCCACTTCTACCAGGATTGTATTTCCTGGGAAATAACAGTAAAAATCTCTGCTTGTGGCTTCTCAGAGAAGTCAAGAACCAAAATGAGGCTTTGTGTGGGTGAATATGCTCATCCACCGACTCGTTCCCATGTGCTAGGGTGAGAATGGAGGGGAGAGGATTAACAGAAAATGAGAAGAAGCATGGTTATGTTTAAACCTTCTCCCCTGTCTAATCTCTTATTGACTGAGAATCAGCATGAGGAGGTGTCTAGGGGGTGAGGGGTGGACTGAACACTAATCCCTTTTCCTGTCTTTGGTGGCTTCCCTCACCACTCCATCCTCTGCAGGATATTTCAGGTAGGGCCTGTCAGTCAGAGAACATCCTGGATAATCAATTCAGATGCTAAAGCCCCACCTTAAGAAATATATTAGCCTTGTTCCCACCAATACATCCTTAAAGAAAGCACAAGGAGAGTGTGTCCAGAGCATCCCAGACAGCTTAAGATGGATGTGGGAAATACAAACAAGGTATGGGCTTCATCTACAGGAGAAACAAGAGAGAAAAATGAAGTGAAATTAGAGAACATAAAAGGAAAGAAAATTTCTCACTTCAAACACAGTTCTCTGCCTACAAACTGGGCCAGGCAGCTTGCTTGCTTAGAGTACACAATGCCATTTATGGAATGATGTAATGAATCATGTGGTCCAAGATCAAGGTCCTGCTGACCAGAAAGAAGTCTGGCTTTCTTGCTGGTCCATATTACCAAAACTCAAAACTGAAAACAATAGTCTGGAAACAATTGTCAAGTGACTCCATTTTTATGCGTTGTATGTGAATTTTCAACTAAGTCACAGCCCCCAAGGTCATGTACAGTGTTAGCCCCAGTCAGTGTTCAGGTACTCGGCACCAGCAGCCACATCATCACCAGTGACATGTGTATCCTTTAAAAAGTTCATACCATTATCCATTATGCCTGCTCTCTCTCTTGCTCTTGCTCTTGCTCTCTTTCTCTCTCTCCCTGTGTCCCTCTCTCTCTTTCTCTGTCATCCCTACTCAGACCCTACCCCCTAAATTTCTTGTGTGGGATCTGTTTCATTGTGTGATCTTTGCTGCATTCCTTGACCCAGACTGATCCTCCAAGGTACTCTGCTGCAAACCCCTAATAGTCAGTACATGTTCATTCAAGTATTCACTTATTTAGCTATTTGTGAGATGTCTAGCAAATGCTGCATACTTTGGATTTTGGCATTGTGATGATAAACAATGGAATAATCAGATGTTATGTCACATTCCTCATGGGCAAATTCATAAATGCTAAAAGATGTTAGCAGCCACGGTTATTACATTAGAGCTCATAGGTAAGGCACATAACCTGGCATCATGAAATATAAATACGTGTTAAGGGTAGGGAGATGACTCAGTCAGTAGTGCTTGCTTTTGTAAGTATGAGGTCTCATCTTTAGTTCCTCATCACAGATGTGAAAGCTAGACATGGTGGCACACACCTATAACTTCAAAGATGGAGAGAAGAAGTGACAGAGCTCCAGCTTGCTAGCCAATCTGTTTAACCAATCAATGGCCTCCAGGTTCAGTGATCCTTACATGCATATGTATGCATACTGCACACACACACACACACACACACACACACACACACTTGAAAAAAGAAGAACATATTTTAGAGCAAGTAAGACTTAACAACTATTATGTGAAACTAGACAAAGGGCTCAGGTTCCTCCATTTAAAAGAAAGAGCTGGACGAAGTTCCATATATGAGAGCAACATATTAGAAAAAGTGTAGGGACTCAGAATGACAGGATCAGATACAAGTGTCAAGCTGCCAAGTCCAAATATTATGTGTAGAGGGGTGTGTGTATGTAATGATGTAAACCTAGAGGAGTAAACAGAGAAAAGTAAACAGAGTTAGATTCTTTTTTTATTATTTTAATTACATCATTGAGAATAAAGAATTTTACAGACTTGTAAGCAGGAAAGGAATGATCTAATGCATTTATAGTTGAAATTTTTTATTCCTTCTGTGGGGAATATATTAAAGAAAGTAAAGCTAGTTAGAGGCTGAGACAATGATCCAGATGAGAGATGAAGGATACCAATTGTAGGATGAGTTGGAAGTTGGAAATCAGAAGAAGTTGCGAATGACAGGATGTGATGGAAGAATGAGATTTGAAGGAGTTGCTTGGCAGAAACTAAATGATAATTGGATACAGGAGAATAGTCAAGAAAGACTTTCTTTCTGGCATCTATCATCCAGCTTGGCAGATGATGGCACCAGGTGCTAGACAAGAAGAAGGAACATAGAAAGAGACAAATACAGATGTCTCATTCAAGAGACATCCTAGAAGTGCTACTGACTACAGACCAAGACCTAGGAAGCATCAGCCACTGGGGGCATAAAGACCACAGCACTGGATGATATTCTACAAGATGATGTGAAGCCTGCAACCATGCTGTTCCACCCTCCTCCTCCCAGGTCAGACACTTAATTGAGCCTTCTACCAGAGCATGCATAAGGCTGAGATCTATAAATGCAGTAATTTGGTAAGAGGAGGATTTCTTAATATTAGGTTTGTATAAGAGGAAAGCCTTCTGTGCTTGCTTTCCACTGTGGTCCTGGAGTTGGGTATCAATTATGCTGTCTTGTTGCTTATTTATTTATTTATTTATTTATTTATTTATTTATTTATTGTATATGAATACACTATAGCTGTCCTCAGACACACCAGAAGAAGGCATCAGATCTTGTTATAGATGGTGGTGAACCACCATGTAGTTGCTGGGAATTGAACTCAGGTCCTCTGGAAAAGCAGTCAGTGTTCCTAACCACTGAGTCATCTCTTTAGCCCTGTCATGTTGTTTTTACCTTGCAGCTTCCTTTACCATTTAGAAAAATATTTTTGAAAACATAAGCCAGTTTTAATTCTGTTTAAGAAATAGAGGTAAATGGAGTTTTGTTTGTCTTGAGTCCAACTCTTAGAAGTGAAGCTGCAGCATTTAGGGTTTGACATAAGTGTCACAGGAGGTGCTATAGTTCCATAAGTGTCCCTTAAAGAATCAATGTTTTGTTAACAATCAGACTATGGTTGTAGAAACTTGAAGAGATTTGGGATTAGTGGGAGGTTTTGGATCAATGAAGATGTGTCCCTGAAGGGCATTGTTAGACCCTAGTCTACCCCCACCTCTCTTTTATTTTAAGGCTGATTCAAAGGCCAGAAGGAACAAGTGATTAGAATATAGTAGAAATTCTGATGCTTTCTTTAGCATGCTAAAAAGAGTTATGCCTGTAATTTTAATTTTTCAAAGCCTATTTTTAATGGTGGTTCTTAAATGCTTTAACCTCCCTTTTAGCTCACCAGAGGTTGTTGGAAAGAAAGAATACAGGGGAAGTGGACCTATTTAGAAAGGTTTTCTGGAGCAACTCTCATCTTGTTATCTGGAATCAGCAGTTCAGTTCACAGGTTAGCAGTGGCAGTTCAATGCATTCACAAACACTTCATGGAAATATCAGGTCAGCAGCAGTGGTGACACAACCTAGCAGAGTCAGCCAGCTCAGGCTTGAATCAAAAGAAGGAACCAGATGGAACACCAAGAGAAGTTTTTGGCTGTGCCTCTCTCAGTGAAATGAAGATCTGTCTTAGCTGACGTCACTGGGCCAATCAGCCTGAGTCCACAGCACACCACCAGAAGTTTTTTGGCTCGGTTCTCTCTATGGAGTTCTGACAAAAGGAGATCAACTACACAATGTAAGCCAGACCAATACATACACGTTTTTAGCAAAGAATCCTTCACATGCTTGATTTAGCAGAAAGCCCTTTCTCCTATGTCTGCTACAGATAAATGTTCCTTCGTGTGTTTGTCCCAGCAAAACATCATCCAACCAACTTTTCAAAGAACCTTAAGTTTCCACTTCATCTGTGAAACCTCATGCTGAGCCTTTTCTGCTTGCCAGTGAAGCTAAGTTGCAGCTCATAAGCTCTTTAACTACTTTTTCTGTTGGCTTTTCCCCTTACTCCTTCAGAAAGTAGAAAGTCACAGCTGCATCTCCCACTGTGCACTGTTCAGAGATTGGGTGAATGACTGCAGAGAGAGTACCTTGGGGCCTCCAGCCAGTTCCTTCCTCCTGCCAGTTTTCAGTTCCTCTCTCCACTTCCCACAGGAAGATGAGAATAGGTTTCTGTCAGCTCCTTGGTGGGACAGCTGGGAGGATGACAAGATAGCTAGGAAAGACACATATCCAACAGAGTCCCTTTTGTGTGGTGACATTTATCATGCCAGAAGTAAAAGAGATCATTGGAACCATCAAATAAAGGGTTTGCAAATACAAACACTGCCACATCCATAAGAACACTGCCCTACATAAGCCAGCATGTGGCATTCTCCTGTTGAACAATATTCTCCAAAGAAAATGAGGTCCAAAAAGTTCCTCAGTGGAGGGTGAGAAGCTGCACATTATTCTCTGTGAGCATGGCATGCAAGTTGACCCAGGGGCTGTCTGCATCTATATGACTGACTAATGTAGAGGGTCAGACTGAGATAGAAGCACATGACCCAGAAAAGTCCAGCTATGCAAACAGAAGGAGTCTGTTGCTCCAACCACACTGGGAGCCCATAAATGGCATAAACTCTGAAAAGGCCCTTCTTCTGGCTGTTTAGCCAATTCACTAAGTCAGGGAGCATAAACTGTTTCATGACATGACATAGTAGCAATCTTTCCTAACCTACTAGGAAACTTTGCTGCTCTCCTCCATACTAGAATCAATATGGTTCCAAATAAGGATGTCCTTGTACCAAGTGCTTTCTATACTTTGTCTGCTATGCTGACTATCCTTGTCCCATTATCAATTTTTTTATGCGTTAGGTTCATTCTCAGTAAAGTAGAAGAGTAAAATATTCACCTCATATTACATGCTTAGCCTAGCACTAGTGCACAGTGGACAGTAGATGTGATGGTTGTCATACTAAGAACAGTGTAGATATAGGTATTTAGAGAAAATAACCAGTCACAGTGGCCCTGATGCAGCCTTGTTCCTTGGGTAAATGTTGTTGAGTGTATACCCAGTCAAGACAAGCACCTGAATCTGCAGACTCAAGATGTTGATGGTCTCAAAACAAAGAGTTGCAGAGTGAGGAATCATGTGATAAACATTATAAACTAAATGATAACTGATTTCATCATCTGCCTCATCATGGTCTCTAGCACTCAGCCTTGGGTTTATACTGCCAACTTCCTTGATTCTGAAGCCATAGACAGGACTTAGGCTTAGTGGCATCAATTTGCTTTCCCAGGTCTTGAGCCTGCAGACAGAAGACATAGGACTTCTCAGTGACCATAATCATAAGACACAATTATGTGTAATAACACCCCTCCCATACACACACTACATGCCATGGGTTTAACCAGCTGTGAATCAAAACGACCTGGAAGGGAAATGAATCTGTGCTCACTTTTGTTTTCTTGTAATAATTTTCTACATAATATATGGCAACTATTTTACACATCATTTCCATTGAGTCATATACTATAAATAACATGGACACGATTTAAAATATATAGAAGGACTTCTTAGATGATATGTAAATCTCATGCCATTTTGTAGAAGTGACTTGAATCCTGAAGTTTTAGACTGCAGAGAACAATGGCTGTCTGTCCTGCTGATTCTGTCCTCTACTTTAATTCTGGGAAAACAGTCCTGAAGTTGCCCCATTCCTCTACCACACCTTGTCTCATCATGGTTTGAAAACAAAATGTCCTTCCAGGGTTCCTGTGTTGAGGAATTGATCCCCAGCTTTGTCTAATCACACCTTGATCCAGTCTGCTCATACCTTGATCCTTTAAGCCAGTCCCATTGTATTCCTGTGCCCTACTCACTCTCTATAACCATTAAATTGGAACCAAGAGTAGGTCATTTTCTTTGGGAACAATGACACTCAAAGGAAGTAGTTTAGCCCATTGAAGATCACCCTAAAACCTTTCTTCCTGTCTCACTTCAGATCTGCTCTAATAATCCTTCAGGTCTTAACTGATCTTCAGAATTGTGGGTTGATTTTTGTCTGCTAGACTGATAGCAATGAAATAATATCACACACTAACTTTGATCTTGAATTTAAGGCTTCATCTTGTTTTGCTGGGTCTTCTTCTCTGTGAGCTTCTCAGAATGCAATTCACCTTGTCACTCCTTGTCATCCAGATTATACCACATTATTTTTGACTGACACCTGGCAAAGATTCCCATTCTAGGGCCAGACTGGACCATGTATCTGTCCGTAGATTTGTGGGAGAACAGTTATGAAGTTATTTATCTGGTGTAAAGAATGGGCTAGGTGTGTGTGTGTGTGTGTGTGTGTGTGTGTGTGTGTGTGCAAGAGAGAAAAAGTGGATGCATATGTGTGTGTCTGTGTGCATGTGTTCATTTGTGCAAGTGTGGAATTTTTGTGTATTTAAGTGTATTTAAGGAAGTTGGCAGTATAAACCCAAGGCTGAGTGTTTAAGAAAAAGACAGACATAGAAATAGAATAAGAAATAGAGAGAAACATATATAAAAAGAGAGTGAGAAGAGAGTGTCTTACTGCTGTTATAAGATAACCTGACCCAAATAACTTAAGAAAGAAATTTTGCATTTTTGCTCATAGTTTCAAATGTTTCAGTCCATAGTTGGCAAAAGATCCATGGGCCATATAATTCTGTCAGCCCTTTAAAAATTAGGGGCAAACATCTCTAATGTTTATTTCATGAAATCACCAATATCAAATATGATTCCAAACTCTTTACATAGTAAAATAGTCACCAGCCTGGCACCCTTCCTCATCAGCCACATTAGGTGAACAGAGACTGACAGATATAACTTCTCTTCTTGCATAATACAGTTTGTCTCTGATAATCTGCTTGCCATGTCTGACTTCCTATTTTCTGCTGCAGAAATCAGAGTCCATCTCATGGCATAATCCCTAGGCTTGCTCCAGTCTGCTGGATGCAGAATTAACTTGTCATGTCTGTCCTGCCATTGGGACCTATGAGGTGTCAGAGATTTAAACAGCTGAAATGCCAAAGGGAAGGAAAGTTGTCTGCCTGCATTCTGTCATGTCCCATCTGCAGCACCATGTTGAGTTCATTAAGGTGTATGTTGGAAAGGGCTAGGGACAGAAATATGTATGGGGAGATGAGACCCAATGCAGGAGGAGGGAGGATGGGATAGGGGGTTCCTGGGAGGGAGGGGGGAATATGGGGTAAGGGGAGAACATCTGAAATGTAAATAAAATATCCAATAAAAAATAAATAAAAAATAAAGCAAATCTTTAAAAAATAAATAAGTGTGTTTGTAGAACATAAGGAAGTGTGTTTGTAGAACATTTTTCACCTTCCAAATAACTTCCTCACATTTTCACATGTGAGGCAAGCCACAGGGAGGTGTGGAGGTGTTATTTCTCTTTTAATAGAGTTAGTTGCCATGTTGGAAAAAAATCCTGAATACTGAATCAAAAGCGTGCCTACAATACACCTGCATATTTACTTGCTTTACCCAATTCCAATTCTCTCAGTTCAAAAACCAGATATTAAATCAGTATGAAAGACACTTCATCAGATGTATATAACTTAAAAATACTCTATAGATTCTAAGGGATGACCTGTGCTGCTCCATCATAATACATTATAACAATTCTATTATAAAACTTGCTCAAGCTCAAATGATATAGTGTTCATGACACCAAGAAGGGTATCCTGGAGCTAATGCCCTGGCTTCTATTCTCTGCTCCTGCTTTCCTTCAGTATGTGGCCTGGAAAAACTTGCTTGTGGATCCATTGGTTCATCTATAAAATAAAGAGTAAGAAAAGCTTTTCTAAGAGTTCATTTATATAGTGCAGGCAATGCACAGAGCAGAGAGGATAATGCATGCTCAGTCAACAGCTGTCATCAACTTTGTCATCATCACCACCACTGTCATTTCAGAGGAAGATTCTATAATTTTTAGTTAAGTGCTACAGCAGTCCTTTGTCAATATGATGACCTCAGATCAGGTCACACATCAGAGCCAGCCAAGATCACTAGGTATCCTATCTACCTCTTACTTGAAGTAAAGTTCAAAAAGGTAACTGGGTCCTGAAGGTCTTTGGTAGGCCTGAAAGAGGCTCAGCACTCAGTTGAGGTGCAGACTTCAGTCCACTGATGCTTCTACATTCTACACTCAGAGACCAGGGGTCTTAGAGGTTCAGAGGCTACCTCATCCTACCACTCACATGAGAAGCAATTTCCAGGCAGAGATTGAAACTGACATGACATAGGTATGTAATGTTGGGAAAAGGGCTCAGTTCTTGTCATTATTAGTGCTAAGTGTTCCTTCTTAACTTCATAGCCTCCTTCAGAACCCCATAATGTAACAAAGAAGATAACTAGGTTTGTAAAGTGCTTCTTTCATAGAAATGAAGATCTGAATTTGGTCCTCATGATCTATATAAAAAGCTGGGCATGGAGGTATGCTTAAAATTCTAGTGCTGGGATTTTAAGTTAGGCAAATCCTTAGATTGCCTAATTCATGAGCGCCAGATTCCAGTCAGAGACTTGTCTCAACAGATAGGGTACATTGCCTCTCTGAATTATGGAATAATACAAAAGAACCACATGCACCAAATGCAGAGCAAGTGTAGCTCTCTACTGGTCTGAGAGGAAGTTCTATGCACCTTGAATTCTTCAGAGCACCCACATATTTCACACACCACTGGGGCAAGGGAAATACATATGCAGTGGTTGCAGGTAGCATTTCACCATGGACTTCTTACATCTGAGCACTGCTCTGCAGATGTAGTATCAACACTACATTTGCAAACTAGACCCAATGTCAGGAGAGGCCTCTTTACTAAAACTTTCCAAGTAGGAGAAAAATGGATCTAGGATACCTTAAAAGCCTTTCCTCCTTATGACCCAACAATCTCTTCAGACACTCACAATGTTGGCCACTGAAGGCCCCTGTAATGACTGCCAGTTTTGATCTTAGCCATCAGAGCCATACAGAAACTACATTTCTGTAATCTCACAGAGCCAGAACTGCTTCAACTACCCACCTTGTATCTTCACATATAGTTATAATAGGAATTCTCTATACACATACTAAAACAAAACTATAGAATACAAAAGAGTTGATTGCTCCATCAACTGCACACATATTAATACAACACAATAAGAATAAGAAAAACTAAGGAAACTTAATACTCCCAATGGAGTTTAAATCATAAGATTCAAAGATACAGATAAAGTGAAAGTGAATGAATGGATAAAAATTGTCCCTATTCAAATAGAAACTAAGAGAACAAGGGTAGTTATATTTATAGTGGACAAAATGAGCAAATAAAAAACTTCAACAAGAGAGATAAGGCATTTCACTAAAAAAGGAGATTTATCTGAAAAGTATAATAATGGTAAATGCATATACAGCCAAGATAGGAGGACCTAAATATATAAAGCCAAGACAGATCTGAAAAGAAAGATAAACAACAAAAGACTAACAATAGGGACTTTAATATTTCACTACCAGTAATGGGTGGATGGTCCAGATAGAACATCAATAAGAAAACACCAAACTTGAAGTGAAATTTAAATGTAGCATACTAAATGGACTTAAAAGACCCAGGGGATCTGATGGACACAGGTAGAACAGCATAGTGATGTACTCTTTCTGAGTGATTATAAAACACAGGTAAGGTAGAACGTATCTTAGGCCACATAATAAGCTGTAGCAAATTTAGGAAGACAAATAAAATAATCTTTCTTTTCTCACTGCAAATGTATGCAACTTGAAATCAATAACAGTAAGAAAATGATTTTTTACAAATGTAAAGTTGAAGAGCCATGTTTCTAAAGGCAAGATGAAAAGTCCTATCATGAGTCAAAAGAAACACAATGGAAGCATAACATAGCGAACAGCAATAACAGAGATGAACACAGAAATAAATATGTTGGAAACTAGAAAAATGGAAGCTAGAAACTAGGAGAAATGGAAATCTTACACTTGGATTTTCAAAAATAATCAAGTGAAAAACCTCTGGGTAGATGAATCTTTTTAAAAGGCTGATTAGGCAAGACTCAAATAGAGTCAGAAATGAAATAAAAATAATAGCCCAGGACATAAAAATACAAAGGATAATGAGAAAACTATGCAGAATCATAAACCAGTAATTTGAGTAACCCAGAAGAACACACAACAAAATTCAGCGTTTATAATCTATCAAGACAGAATCACCAGAAAACAGAAAATTTGAGCATATCAGTAAAGACTAAGAAATTTAGATCAACCGAAATTTAGATCAAGCAAAAACTGTTCATCACAGAAAACTCCAACATCTGTGGGTCAGTTCCATGAGATGTAGAGAGGACTGCTAGTCTTATCAAATTCTTGTTTTTAGAAGATTTGGTTTTAGTTGCATGTATTTTCATGTTTGCTGGGGTGGGGATGGGAGTGGGAGTGGATGTGAGTGCTGGTGTCCATGGAGTCTAGAATAGGGTATCATATCCCTTGGAAATGAAATTATAGGCAGCTGTGAACTGACTGGGTGGAGGTGCTGAGAACTGAAGGTCCTCTGAAAGAGCAGTATATACACTTAACCATTGAGCCATCTCTCCTGCCCACATAGTTTTCTTTAAAAGTGTGAATGATGGCAATCTACACAGTGAGTTTCAGGACAGTAAGGACTATACAGAGAGAGCCCGTCTCAAAAAGCAAAACAAAAATGTGAATGGTTGCCTTGCCTGCCCAATGCCAGTGACCATGGTGGCTCTATAAGGCTCTTGAAGTTATGAATTAAGAAGAAAGTGAGACTACAGAGGATTTTAAACCCCATTCCAGCTCTGAATAATGATAATACCAATCACTTCAAGACTTAGATTTAGACATCAGTTATCCCTTGTAAGTGGGAAATAATGACAACTGAATTGAGTCCATGTCTATGATTCAGGTGTGTCAAGTATCTATGAAATGACTTTTCTCAGAAGGATTGTCATTAATAATTCTCAGTAAATACCTCTATAGGTCCTGTGTGAATTCCTAGTAGACAACAGGATTATAAGAAAAAAAATGGTGATTCTGTTATTTTTCACAATGGAAAATAAATGTACTTTCATGCTGAAAACAACCGAATTTGAATTTTAAGTATCCATTAATAATTCCTGTTTAAGAGGTTGAGTCCTAAGCATGAACCTCTTTTAAGGCAGCAGGACCTTTAGGAAGTAGGGGAATCAGGGTCCCCTTTATCAGTCAGAGTTCTGTAGAGGGACAGTGAATATATGTTACAAAAATGATTCATTGGATTTACCTATACAATGGGGGCTAGTCTAGCAATGGCCATCTGCATACTGGAGAGGTTAAGAACCCCATATCCACTCAGTCTGCTGGATAGATATCTCAACAGTCTCTATGACGCAGCACTGAAGGCTTGGAGGATTCCTGGAGAGCCACCAGTTTTCAGTCTTCATTGGAAGGTCTAAGGAGCTGGATTCTGAGGCCAGTGAAGGGCAGTGGCTGCTGAGGCAGCAGTAGCAACACTAGCTACACTCACTAGAAAGAAGAAAGCTGATCAAGCAAGCAACACTGCTTTTTCCTCAGAGCAATTTATATTGCTGTCTTCATCAGCAGGTTCTGCCCTTTCTGAGGGGAAAGAAATGGAGTTGACAATTAGGATCAACCATTACTAGCCCCCCCCCCCCCCAAAGCCCTGTTGGACCTCTTTCTTCTGGTATCCAGGCCTTTCCTCACTGTCATTCACAACTTGGACCTGAGCTGAACAGGTTTTTTTCCATACCTACTCTCTACTATATCCACCCAGAACCTCACCAGCAACCTGTCCCTGTGACCCTACACTGCAGCCCCTGAAGAATAAGCCAAAGTAAACTTTTCATCTTTATAGGTTAATTTTCTAAGTACTTTGTTCTATAATAGAAAGCTGATGAATATAATGTCCTTTGTCATCTCTTAGCAATGAGCCCAAGACAGTCTGCCAATATTTGCAACCTGGTACTACAGTTGAAAGCCACTGGCTCTATCTTTTTCCTAGTATCCCCCTTCCCTGGCTGCTTCTCTTGGCTGGACCATTCAGATTGACATTTTGGTTAATTGGACTGTGTTAGTAACTTTCAATTTATTCTTTCTTGATCTGACTCCTTCTGTGCCAAGTTCAGGTTCCCAGAAATTTTGTGGCTTCCAATAACAATGGTCACAACAGTAGTGTCTTAACTGATTCATAGAAGAGCTGCAACACATTGAGATGGAAATATGATTCTATATTTCCAGTAACTTCCCTCCAACTCTGTTACATATACTTTAACAAGCATTTTACTGAAATTCACATATGTACAGAAGCTTGCTCAAAATACATAAATTACCACAACGTGAAAAGCATTTGTATAGACCATTTCTAAGCCTCAGCCCCCTCTCCAAAGGTAACTAGTGTCCTGCTGTGTGCTGCCAAAAACTAGACCAAAGTCATAAGGCTTACATTTACTTGCTTATGGATATGCTACTAAGCACCATGCAATACCATCGTCATCCTGTATACACTCACTTGTTTTTGTAGCTTCTTGGTTCTTCATTTTAGTAACGATGTGCATATACACCTGTTTATTCTCCTATAGATGATAACCCTATTTGGATTCCCAGACTGGAGCTTTAAATAATCCTGTTATAAAATACCTCCACATAAGGCCTGGAATCACAGCTCAGAGGTGATAAGTACTTGATGCTTTTACGAAGGACCCAAGTTTGGTTCCTAGCATCAACAAGGCTCCTCACTCTCATCCCAAACTACAATTCTAGATCTGATTCTCTTCTTCTGGACTCTGTGAGCACTTAACACACATGATACACAAGCATGCAAGCAAAACATTCAAAAAGAAAATTTCAAAACACCTCCAAATATCATTTGGTACTTAAATATATACATATGCTTGTAAAATACATACTTAGGAATGGAAATGTAGGGTCAAAACATTTGCACACATTTTCTTAGTGGTTAGTGCTGCGCAGTCTTCTCAAATAGATGATACAACTGAAACTCCCACCAACAGTGCATGTGAGGACCAATCTCTCTTATGCTATGCAGAACTTTAATAATGGCAGTCTTTTAAGTAGGTCACTCTGGTGGTAGTTTATGGTTATCTCATGTCTTTAATTATTTTATTTAATTTCCTGAGGAATAAGAAAGCTAACTAAGCCTCTTTGTGTTACCTGAAGTCATCAGATATCTTCAGTTTTTCAAAGGCTGTTCAGGCCTTTGCTTAGTTTTTCTCTTGTCTTTTGCTTATTGAAAATAAAGCCATCAGAATACATAAACATGTTTATTGTGTATATGAATATATATATGTATATATATATTAAACATGGGATCTTGTTATATATTCTAAATGGATGTTTGTTATATGTAATAATTATTTTCTCTTTTTATTTCTTTCAGTAAAACTTTTCTCAGCTTAATATAATATTTTATGGTTAAGTTCTTGTTTATTTTGTGCCCTAATAAGTCTCTATTTTCTCATTTAAATTTAAAATCTTGATATTGATTTCTGTGACTAAATAGAGTGACATATGTGCTGCTAGTTAACTTTTCACTTGCTATTTGGTTGAAACAGAACAGATTATTAAATAGACTATTTTCTCTCAGTGGATGTAATGCCAGCTTTATTAATGGAATATTGTCATAGGAAGGAACAAATGTGGTCCTTAACATCCAGTCATGAGTCTGATACACCTGCCTCTCACTAAAACCATCTCTTGTCATTTTGTTACTTTCTGATTTTTCTGTTCCATTTATTGGCCCAACTAAATTCAAATTCAGAGAGGTCTGAGTCAGTTCAGTGGGTACGAATAGTCATTGTGCAAGCATGAGCACCTGAGTTAGAATCTCTAGCAGCCTGTCAAAAGCTGGGCATGATTGTGCTTATCTGTAACTACAGGCTGGGAATTGGACACAAGTGGAGTCAAGCACTGGTTCTAGCTAGCCACTGAAACAGAACTTTCAGCAAGAGACCCTATCTCAAAGGAACAAGGTAGAAAGCTACAGAGGAAGATACCCAACGTCCCCTTTGGCCTCTACATGTATGTGATGAGCACATATCTTGCACATTCATGTGTTTGCATCACAAATATACATATACATATGTATACCACAACACATAAACATCCAATAAACAAACAAATAAATAAATAAATTTAGTCACCTCATTCCCCACTCCTAGCAGTGGCTAAAACCTAACTACTTCTATTACGCAGTTGCCTACACCATATCAGAAGAATGGGAGAAAGTAAAAGTTTTCAGAGAACCCTGGCATGGGCTGTATTAGTCTGCTGGAATAACATAACAACATGCCCTGGACTGAGTGTGTGCCAGCAACAACAGTGACCAGACCCTCATAGAGAAGTCCAAGGCTCAAAGCACCAGTTAGTTCAGTTCCTGGTAATGACATCTGTGCTGTTTTCCTGTTTAATGATTATCACTTTCCCACAGTGTCCTCCATGGTGGAGAAAGGGAGTTCACTATCTCACGTCTCCTCTTCTAAGGATGCTGACCTCACTGTGTCAGGGTTCTATCCCATCGCCTCAGTCAACCTTCCTCACCTCCCTTGGGGTCTGTCTTCAAATACAGTGATATGACTTTTCTTCAGCAGATGTTTCCTGGCAGTGGGACTCTGTTCTCCTGAATCTGGCAGGATAAAGCTGCCAGATTGGTTCTTCCTCATCAAGTTTCTCTTGTTCTCTTTGGTCTTTTAAAAGAGCAAAAAATTTTAAAACAAATTTTATAATTTTCACAAAAATTGGTAGTGCTGATTAGGATTATGTTGAATATCTAGGACAAATTTTAAGAGAATTGAGATTTTAACAATATTTAATCTAATTCATAAAAGTCTTCTATTTTCTTTTGATATTAGTTATGAGACAATAAAGCCCTATGTCTGTTAGATTTAGTACTTCATATTTAATCCACTAATGATATTGTATATGTTACTATTTAACTTTTTATTTTCTATTTGTTTCACCAGTTTGATTTTTGTATATTGACTTTGAATTTATCAATCTTCTGAATTAGTTTAATTCTTATAGTCCAAGTTTGGGAACTATATATACTTTCGTGTGTGTGTGTGTGTGTGTGTGTTTTGTGTGTGTGTGTGTGAAATTTTTGCTTGTGTATTTTGAAGTAGCATTTGTTGGTAACATTACCTATTGATATAAAATACTTTTTATGGAGGTGTTAATTATTTATGTCACTATGAAATACTCTTTTTCCCTAATAATGCTATCAAAAATTCAATATCCTCATTACTGTGAAATTCTCTAGTTTTAGTGTTTCATTTTATTTCTTTGAACACTTTTATTTAAAATGTACATCTTAAAGCACCATAGTCTTTCTTCTGATTTCAGTACCTTCATGTTTTATGGGGCTATTTAATCAATGCTTATTAATGTAGTTACTGCCATCTATGGGGTTAGAACTAGACTCTTGACATTTGCTATTTTTTTCTTCACTTTTAATTTGCTTTCCTCTCATTTCTTTTCTTATTATAGATTTTTAAATATATGTATGTGTCACATGTTTCTCTACTATCTTGCACACTGTGTGTTATTTTACTATATTTTAGTGGTTATGAAAAGACTAAAAATATGTCAATGAATTACTAAAGTCAAGAAGTTCTTATATCATTTCTTCATTTTTAAATTTTACATGCATTTACTTTTTCCATTCCTCTTTTTTTTCTGCTTCTCTGAACTGTTCTCTCTTGTCTGAAAAGAATCAGTCCTTGGTATTTCCCTTGTCATTGGCACAATGGTAACAAACTCTCAATTTTGTGTTTTTTGAAGTTCTTATTTTCTTTCACTTTAACCCTGAGTAGAATTTTAAGCTGACAATACTCTGAAATGCCTGCTTTTTGACTTCTGGAATCTCATTCCTATTGAAGTAGGACTTTCCTCAAAGCTGCTAGTTTGAATGCCATCTGTCCTTTGATCTGGCTTCCTTAAAACACTCCTATTGGTCTGTCTTTTGTTTTCACCAGGCTTCCAATGTTGCATATATTTTCCTTCTCAGAAAACTGCTGAGCATCTTGAACTTAAGGCTTGAGCTTGTCTTTGAGCAACTTGGTGGGAACTCTCTCTACTGTGTCCAGTGTTCATTCTGCTGCAGTCTCTGTTAATTCTCCTCTGTGATTTCCTTTAGACTTCTTAGGATTCTTTCCTCTACTCCAGAGCTGCTTAGATCTTTTCCCTCTTTATTTTTGACTTGGATAAAGTAGTAAAGGTCTGAATGTTGGAAAGAACCTGTTTGCATCAGGTCATTGTCTCTCAAGTGCAGTTTCTGTAGTTTGCCTATTACCTAGAGGCCAGAGCTACTAAAATGCCTAGACTGTCTTAGTGAACCCTTTGGAGTGGGTGCTGATATAAACTGATGATGTCTTTGTAAATTTGGAATATGAAATATCCTCTATTTTAAATTTATGTCACAATCCTAGATAAACTCCAGTAGATACTTTGTAAAAAAAACTATCATCATCCACGTCATCCAGAATAGTAAGGATTGTCCACATCAATAATATATAAGAAATAGAATTTATACTGTAGTGAACTTCCTTCAAGTACTTAGCAAGTGCATTTCTTATATTATTTATATAATTGTATCTTGGCAACCATCCCACATGGAGAATGCTATTGTTATCCCCCACATTTATAGGTAAAGAATAGATTGAAAATATTAAGCTATCATCCCAAATGTCACTTACTATCAACTAAACTCCTTCTGAGATCTATAGATACAGTAAAGTTCTAGAGTCTGAAACAAGTAACAACCTCCCCCAATCAGCAGATTGCCATGAAACACAACAAGTAGGAACGCAGGCATAAATAAGCAAAACACTTCAGTTACTCTTAGGATCACTCCTTTCCACAGAGCACATAAGGAAGGTTGGGAAAAAAATTGTTTTCCAAACACCTTAAAACTCAAAAAGGAGTCACAAATTGCCTAAAGGAAACCTGACATCCAAGAGGTTTCATCTTCTTAATACTACAATTCATTTGCATTTCAAAGGGGAAAGGGCTCAAGTATCCTGCTGATCTGGGCCAGCATTTGGAGAAAATTATCTGCCTCCCTCTGAGAAGTCTAACCGAGGGCTGCCCCTCTCTCAACCAAGGCAGAGAAAGCTGTCCTGAAACAGCCACCTGTTGTGGGAAGACTGGACCAGAGACAGAGGTCTGGGGAGTGGCATTCTATATGAGTTAGAGTAGGAGTAGGGTGTTTCAGTTTTTAAATTTCTGGAAGAGCATCTCTGGTTGTAAAACAATGTTTACTCTAAACAGATTAGTCACTTCTCTGAACCTGCTGCTATTGAGTCAGTCACCTGCATGAGAGCATCAGACAGGATCCAAGAAGAGCTTTTCAGGAAGAGTACATGTCTCCCAGAGGTCACATTTACACTGAAGACACAGAATGCTGAAGTTCTCTATCTTAAGTTACAATGCAGTGATTCTTTGATCCACACATTTTACTCTATCTCCTTCTTTTAGATAAAGAAGTATAGGAAAGGATCTCTGTGTTTGCTTTAACAACAAAGAGCTTTTATTAGCCAGATAAGATATTGGTTTAATCTTCAATAGGGCCTTAATGATCTAATGCATGGAAAGGAATGTTGTATACATATTTAAAGGAGTGGCTCAGTTGGTAAAGTGTCTGCCTTGCAAGGGAGCATTATGTTAATCGAAGATGATAGAAATCAGGACAGTAGTTACTTTTTGAGTGCTAATATTGACCCATGGAAAAGGAAGACTTTGGTAGGTCATGTTCTGTACTTTGAAACATTGTCACAGATGTACTGTAGGACTCAGTGTATCTTAACTAGTTTTCTCCTTGGCAAGAACTGGTGGGGATCCTTAGTCTATCAAGGTGGAAAAGTGATTGTTGATGGAGTACAAAGCAGCTGCTCACACTGCACCCACCATCAGAAAGCAGCAAATGAACTTTAGTGCTCATGTTATTTTCTCTTTCATTGAATCAAGGACCCCATCCCATGGAATGGTGCTGCCCACAGTTAAGAAAGATCTTCCTACCTTAGTTAAACTATCCTAGACGATCCCTCACATGCATGGCCAGAGGCTAGGCTAATGTAGGTAGTCTATCACAGGTATGCCAGGAGGCATGTGGCCTAGGTGATTCTATGTCTTGCCAAGACAACAATAAATAATCACCACACATAGATAAATATTAGGGTTTTTGTTATAAGTCATACTTCAATTTGAAAAAAATAAGAGTAGTCCCAAACTGTCCTTTTCTATCCATTTATAATCTATTCCTAGTTAAACCACAAGTATATTTTTATGTTACAGATAATATCTCTTGACTTATTTACAGTATTAAAAATTTCACATCTATTATTTGATTCCATCCATTGAGTCTATTCATGGCATCTTTTGTCATACAGAGTGCTAAAGTTTCATAATATACAAGCTTGTCTATTCTTTCTTTGGCTGCATCTCAGTCTTGAGCCATGAGTTAGCAAGGACACCAGACGGTACATATAATTCTCTGGGCACTTTGTAAGACTTTGATTCATCCATCATATGATTAAAATTGTATCTATATGAAATCAATTTTTAAATCTTTTAAAAATGTATTTATTTGCTAGGCAGTGGTGGCACACATCTTTTATCACAGCACTTGGGAGGCAGAGGCAGGCAGATTTCTGAGTTTGAGGCCAGACTCCAGACTGGTCTACAGAGTGAGTTCCAGGACAGCCTGGGCTTTACAGAGAAACCCTGTCTCGAACCGCCCCCCCCCGAAAAAAAAAACCCAGTATTTATTTGAGGGATCTGGTGTTACATAGCATGTGTAAGCCAGAGGACAACTTTTGGGAATCAGTTTTCTCTTCTACTCTGTATGCTTCCAGGAATCAAATTCATCAGGCTTGTCGGTAAATGCCTTTAAACGCTAAGCCTTTTCACAAGTCCTATGTACTTATTTCTATATGTGTGTTATAAATTGAATTTCATTCCTCCCCCAAACTCATATAACTGAAGACCCAGCCTCTATGATAATTGGATCTAGATATTGGACCTATGAGGATGTAATTAAGGTTAAATGAGGTCATCAGGGTAGTCTGTTCATACCAGAACATCAGTGTTCTCATAAAGAAACAAACCTGGGGTGTGAGGAATGACTGAGAATCCTCCTGCTGCCAGTGCCTTCATTTTGAACTTCCCAATGTCTAGAACTATGAAAAAGTAGTTGTCTGTTCTTTAAGTCATTCCATATATCCTGTTTTTGTACAGCTGAGCAGCCTAAGATGTCGTGGGAACATATTTTTGTTTTGTTCCTGGTACATCAACCTCCTTTAAATAATGTTTTCTATCTTACCACTTGAACTGGTAACCTACTTTGGGATCAATGTGTGAATTATCTATACTGTTTATCCTGTTATTGATAAGTGTGACAGCGTGACAAATTTCAACAACATACAAAATAAAAAATTGCAAGAATATCTAAAATAGAAGGAAATGGGGGGGGGGGGAATTAATGAAGGGAAGAAAAGAAGAGACTGAGAATGAAACTGGGAAATAAAACTCTTGAAGTCTAGTTACTACTATAGTGTTGCCATTGAAGATTATGTGGAAATTATCCACTTATAAATCTCTCACATATGAAGGGTATAGTATTTGTAGGAAGCAATTTATCCATCATTTTTTAGAAGTAGAGCCTGCTTAATCATGTCAAAAGCCTGTTGCTCTTCTTCCTTCCATTGGAAAGGCTGTCCATTTTTAGTCAGGGTGTGGGAGGGAAAGCCAATTCAGCAAACCCTAGGATCCATAGCCAAGAGAACCCAGCTGTGCCCAGGAATTCTCATACCTGTTTCGGGCTCTGCAGAGGAGGGATGTGCAGGATGGTCTCCTTTCAAGTGTTGGAGAGCCAGAACCAGCCATCTTTCAGCAGGTAGCCCAAATAACTTACTTTTCACTGGCAGATTTAGGCCTTCTTGGCTGAGGCTCTGTATCCCAACCCTCTCAGCTCCTCCAAGAAGCATTTAGTCCTTAGAAAGTCCTCCTTAGTCTTGGGTCCCAGGTTTCTTCACAGGCAGGAAGGGAGTATTCCAAGCCAAATGGCACTTCTACAAGGTCCCTTGTTTTAGTAGCCTAGTGGGGCCTGATTCCATCCTGGGCCTCCTCAACCTGTTGACACACAGGTACTGGGGAGGATTGGGCTCTGAGCTCTACATGGATGGGGGGCTGGTTGGTGGCCCTCTTTATTCTGGCCATCTCAGTCCAGGCCTGGGGAAAGGCCTCAAACCACCAATGTAGGTCCTGGGGTGCCCCATTTGAGGTCTCTAACAACTTGTAGTCATACTCTATCCTGAGAGTCAGGACTTGTTGTGGTTCTCCCTGGGGGCCTTTAACTTGGGACCTCTCTGGGAGGAAATGGATATGGGCTCCCATTTTGGTGAGCAGGTCTCGGCCAAGTAGGGAGTGGGGGCAGTCTGGGATAACCATGAAAGAGTAGGATACCTGGCCTGCACCCAGATCAACTGATCTTCTGGTAGTCCATGAATATTGTTTGGTTCCAGTGGCACCTTGTACCCATGACATTTTTTAGAAATTGGGCCATCTATTTGGAGAAGCAATGAATGTTGCACCCGGTGTCTACTAGAAACTGAGTAGGCTTTCCCTCTGTCTTTAGAGTTACCCTGTCCCCCTGCCCTCTTGCTTTCTTCACCCAGCGCTAACACTTTCTGGATCTGGGAGTGTTTTTCCCAGTACCAGAGCTTTTCTTCCCATTTCTTTTTGTTGGGGCACTTTCCAGTCCAGTGGCTCCTATCCTTTCAATATACACACTGGTCCTTTTCAAGGGTTTTTCTGTCTCTCTTTGATTGAAGTCTCTCTTCTTTGTTTTCCCTAGCTACTGTAGCAAAGATTCTCTGAAAATTCCTTTCCTGTGACCTTTCTTTTTT
Organism: Mastomys natalensis; assembly: GCA_021653895.1. Taxonomy (NCBI): domain Eukaryota; kingdom Metazoa; phylum Chordata; class Mammalia; order Rodentia; family Muridae; genus Mastomys; species Mastomys natalensis. The sequence goes on along the minus strand of JAJTUV010002807.1, from coordinate 172,309 downwards.
CATCTCCCTTCCACCTTCTTCCTTTCTCTTCCTCTGCTGTTTCTCCTCCTCCGACTTCCTGTTATGGTAGACTTTCTCAGCAACCTATATTAAATCCTTCAACAACTTATCCTGTAGTCTCTCTAGCCTCTGAAGGTATTACCTGATATCTCTACTTGTCTGATCTGTAAAAGCCATAGTCACAGTAGCTTTGTGTTCCTTGCTGCTGAGGTAATAGGGTGTATACTGTCAGAATGCCTTCCTGAGCCACTCTAGAAAGGCTGAGGGCAACTCATCTGGTCCCTGTTTAACCTCATGTACCTTGATCAAATTTGTGGGTTTGTGCAGCCCCTTGAGACCTGACAATGGAATCTGGCAGTAGACTTTCAGGTGCCCCTTACCTTCTGCTGTATTAAAGTCCCAGTCAAGTCTAGTCAGAGGAAACCTGCTGTTAACAACAGCCTGGTCAATTGATGGTGCCCTCGTGTTTGATAGGACATTCTTTCTAGCCTCTAGGAGATTGCACTCTTTCTCCTCAGTAGTGAAAAGAACGTGTAGGAGCTGTTGACAATCATCTCAAGTGTGCTAGTGGGTGAAATGAACAGATTCTAGCAAGTTCGTAAGTTTCTGAATCTTGAAGGACTTCCTTCTTCTGCTCTGGGTCTGTGGGCAGCTTAGGCTGCTTTTTGAGTGCCAGGACCCTACTAGGAAGAAAAGGCCAGATCCAAGAGAGAAGGTCAGTCACAAGTTCTTTCCAAACAGCTATATCACCAAGACTGATAAATTATGTGCTTACACTTGGACGTCATCCCAGTGGTTCAAACTAAGGCTCAAAGGTGTAGTGGAAACTTTTTGTCCCACGTCCAAAAATTTCGTTGGTCCCAGTCCAAAAATAAACAAGACAAACACCAAACAACAAGACAAACACCAGACAAAACAGGCACCCCTGCCAATGCAGCAAGAGCAAGATAACAGAGTTGCTCGGCCGTTCTGACCAAGCTGAGACAAACCAGACACCCATGCCACAGGCAGATCAAGACATAACACAGAGAGAGACAATCAAGACATTAAAAACAACAACAAAAACCAAAAAAACAAAAACAAAAAAACCACCACCACCAACAACAAAGCACCTGTCACAGGTGGAAGAATCCAGTAACCAGGTGACTCTGCCAGTTTATGCCAGAGCCAGGTTTAATGGAGGGGAGTCCTCTCGACTTCCTCCAGGGGATCCAAATTGAACTCTAGGCTCCCTGCAGTCTCAACATTATGGCATATCTGCTTGCCTCTCTTGACCCTCTCAAACACCATGGGCTCTCTGAGCCCCTAGACACTTGCAATCACACCAAAAATTTAAACAGGCTTATAGAGACTACGACAAACAGTGAGACAGACAAAAACCATGGTACCTGCTCCAGCTTCTCCTCTGATCATTGCCCTCCAGTGTATCTCCACAGGGGGTTGATTCCTGGTCAATGCACCAAATGTAAGACTCTGATGAGCCTTAGCTACTGGGGACCCCCTTAGTGAACCACATGGAGCCAGAGATTGATGCAGAAGCTAGAGGAGTTTATTTTTCCAGCATGCTGTGGTTGTCAAGCATTTAAAGGAGAGGCAATGACCCAGGCAACCTGAATGGCCAGTTTTTATACAGGTAGAATAGAGCAACAACCGCTAGGCACAATGTGATTGGCAGAACAGTGTGACTTTTGAACTGATTGATCCTTGGGGAATAAAGGAGCAAGAGCTTTGCTTGTCTGTGGAGAAGAGGGGAGGGAAGGGGGGAGGAAAAGGTCTGCCAGCCCTGAGGAATGTGTCCATGTGCTCTGTTCCCCTGTGGTTTTCCTGTGGAATGTAATTCAGCTTCTCTCTTCCAGAGGTTAGGGGTGCCTATGTGCTTCCAAAGACCTCCCCTTTGTGGAAAGGGAGGAGGTCTGCTGGAATTTTCCAAAGGCTCTGAACTGACCTCTTCAATGCCATCCAACAGAGACATGGCTGAGTCAACAATTATGCCATGAACTACTAGGTTAACCTAGCTAGTAGTTGAAAGTAAATTACACCAATTTGAACGTTTTGAGAGATCTCCAAAGTATCACCTTGTAAGATCATTAGAATAAGTGAAAGACTGTATATTAAAATCCCATGACTGCTTGTTAACCAATGCCAACATATTGTTGATATATATCTCTATACATATATGTGTAAAAATCATATAGCTACAAAAAGGAACATAAAAGAACTCAACATAGATCGTTAATATAAATATGAGCTAAAAGTATGAGGAAACGTTTCTTTAGTCCAAATCCTTTAATCAAAGACAAGTATATGGCTATAGTTACGTATTCATGTCAAATCTGAATGTGAATGTCTGTAGTGAAATACACATTTAAAAAAAACACCTTTCAATAAAGGGAGAACAATTTAAAATTAGTCAAAGAGTTTTAATAAAAACCCAAAAAAGGCTGAAATGATAGAGAAAATATCAGAGATGGGGAAAAAGATGACTAATAAAATTGAAAGCTAATTTTTATAAAAGGCTAATAAATTTAATAAACTGCTGACAGAACTAAGAAAGGAAAAGGAAGAGAAACTGCATACCCAGACATACAGAAATACAGCAATGAAAAGGTGTCTTCTTGGAATCTAAGCACTGAGGACTGAACTTTGCTCCAATGATAATCTTCACAGAAGTGTAATCTTGACCTTCTCTATCTATAACCACACGTGTCTGTATAACTATTGCATCACAATGGTTCTGCAGTAAAAACATCTAGACCAAAGCAGATGTCTGCATTACAGGCCAGTAGGAGACATGATGAATTATCCTGACACTATTACATATTTACCCTGTGCCAGTTCTTATGCTAAAACTTTAGACCCATGCTCATTGAATGTTCATACCAACTCACCCGAGCTATTGTTATTGTCATCATTTTGCCTATACTTATCAAATAAGAAAATTTTAACAGAGAATTATGCCCAGGGTCATATTTCTAGTGAGATATAAAACTAGAATTACATCAAGTGCTCTGTGCCTTGATTTCCTGTGTACAGAAGGTAGTGAGCGGCCTTTATTAAGAGCAGAAGTTCTCAACTTGTAGGTTATGACCCGTTTGGGGGTGTCAAATGACAGGCGCACCACTTTTCATTTATATCCTGCATATGAGATATATTACAATTCATATCAGTAGTAAAATTAGATTTTATGAAGGAGGAACAAAAATAATTTTGTGGCTGGGATTCATCACAACGTGAAGAACTATATTAAAAGTTGCAACATTAGGAAGATTGAGAACCACTGATCTAGAGAAACGACTTCAAAACAGAGACAAGGGAATTCATGCCAAGGGGAATGGAGAATAGTTAACTACCACTCATAGAATGGCAGCTAACTCAAGAGTTAAAAAGGCTAGTCTTTGAGTCAACTTCTGTAATTATTAGAGATCTTTAGAAAATGACACTACAATTGTAATCTTTAGCAAATGAAAATACAGAAAGTTGAGCTTAACTTGAACACCCTGTAAGCAGTGAGTATTTTTATCTCAAGTATGCCTTCTATGTAATCTAGAACACAATTATTCTTTAAAATATTGTTCACCTAAAGTTCAAATTACCTGAGCAGTCTACATATTATCTAGCAACTTTATCTAAATTTTTATCATCTGAGAAGATGAATTAAAGTAACCTCCTAAGAGTGAGCCTTCTTGTTGGCTCCAGTTCTGTTTCACTTACTTCTGCCTTAGAAACAGAACCATTATGTTTAGCCATGCATAAAGCTCTACAGTTAGTGGTTGTATTTCCTAATCTTCTTTGCATGAAGGGAAAGTTATGGAGTGTCTATCTGATAAAGATGTAGGAGAAAGAATAGAGAATAAGATCCAAGACCTTACCTTGAAAACGTGAGGAAATGTCTCCTTTGTTTTCTCCTCTATCTTATTTCTTGAAGGGTCAGTGGGATAGCTGGAATTTGAACTACCACTGTACACTATAAGGAATATCCCACATATTTCTTGGTTTACTAGACACAAGAACTGAAAGTTTAGGCAGCCCTTAATAGTGGTCTCTTCTCCTTGGCTGTAGACTAGAATCCCCTTCTAATATCTTGAATGATTAAATGAGGTTTGTTTGGGTGGACATAGTTTTAAAGTTCCCTCCAGTTGCACTGTATGACCAAAGTAGAGAACAACTGGCTTTTGTTTCATGTGCTGGTGTGTGTAGACCAGAGTTCAAAGTTGGTGTCTTCCTCAACCACTTTCTCCCTTATTTTTTAAGACAGACTCTCACAGAACTTGTAGTTAAGCTAGACTGCCTGGCCACTGAGCCCCTTTGATCCTGTTGTTTCTACCTCCCTCCTACAGGGCTAGGGATCATAGTCTTGTGCCACTGTGTCTAGCTTTTATTTGAGTGCTGGGAATATCAACTGAGGTCCTCATATTTGCAGAGCAAACACTTTATATATGGAACAATCCAAGAATAATTAAGTGCTCATCAGTTCTTCCCAAATATATCCAGTGAATGTTATAATTTCACTTGGCATTTGGTTGTTTCCTTAGCATCGCAAGTGACTTGTGGTTATTTTAGTTCATCTAAGAAATACTACTATGATAAGGTCATGAGCATCTGAACTACTTGGAATAATACCTTTTTTTTTTTTAAATAAAAAAGCCTTGCCAAGTTTTATTATATAAAATTTGCCTATTCCAAGTATATGACTCAATACTATTTATTAACTTGGTGATTAGCATCATAAATCAGATTTAGAACAGTTAGGACTTGCCCATTAAGATCCTTCATACCCATGTGCAGCTCTGAATCCATGACTTTCTCCCAACCCCCAACCTTGGCAGCCACAAATTGACTTTCTGTCTCTGTGAATTAGTTTGTTCTAGATATTGTATATACATGGATTCAAACACTCTTTGGTCTCTTGCATCTGGATTCTTTATCTAGTGATGGTTTGGAGGTTTACCTTTGACACCTCACATACCAGGAGTCCAATTCCTCTTTTTCTGAGTAATATGTGGCAGAAGGGGGATTATGAAAACCCAGAATTCATTGTGGTTTTCACCCCTGAGATTCTGCTTCAGTTTAGTTGAAATTCTATCAAATGCTCAGGTGATAACTTGGGTTTGATACAGAAGAAAAGGACAAATCCATAGTTAGGTGCATTAAAAATTGGTAAAGAAGAAAAATTTACTAGGAGTTCAAATCCAAGCACTGTTAATTATTTGATATGGGGCCCATGTAAAAAATCACATACCCTCTCTGCTCCCATTTTCCTATTTGTAACATGGGAGCATAACAATATGACCACTACTAAAAACATAAGGCTATATTACCAGATTACCAGTCTTTCTACTTAAAGCAGGAACATGAATGGCCACTATACACCCACACTCAGTATTACTCTCAACAGCCAAAGTATAGGCATATACATAGAACAGAATAGTATTCATCCTTGAAAGGGAGTAAAATTTGACACTTTTACAACATAAATAAACCCTGAAATGAGCAAATCAACAGGGCAAGAGCTGTGCAATTCCATTTAAATGGCAAATAAGCAAATTCATAGAGACAGAGAGGAGAATGACAGTTAGCAGCGGCTATCAGGGGAGGAAATGTGGGCATGGGATTGTCATTTAATATACAATGTCAAACTGAAAAGATGAGAAACATTTGTGATGGTTGAGTATTATATAGCAATATGAATGTACTTTATGTCACTGACATGTATATTAAAATGGTAAGCTGGGCAGTGGTGGTGCACACCTTTAATCCCAGCACTTGGGAGGCAGAAGCAGGCAGATTTCTGAGTTTGAGGCCAGCCTGGTCTACAAAGTGAGTTCCAGGACAGCCCGGGCTACCCAGAGAAACCCTGTCTCCAAAAAACCAAAAATAAATAAATAAATAAATAAAATAAATAAAATAATAATAAAAAAAGGTAAATTTATGTTATGCTTTTGAATATTTAGCATTAAAATGAAAAACACTGTTTATTGTGGTGGTTGGTCTTAACTGGCAATCTGATGGATTTAGAATTACCTAAGGAACATACCCCTGGCCATACTTATGATGCCATTTCTAGAGAAGATTAACTGCAGTGTGAGCACCTGCCCTTGAATAGTGCCTTCCAATGGATCATCCAAATACAAAAAGATCAGAGAAGACTGTGTCTACTCCTGCCTTTGCCTCTTCAATGTGAGTGCTTCTATACTACTGAGGTTCTCTGCTGATTGCAATCTTAGCTTCTTCAGTCTTCCAGAATGAACTCAACAGCAGGTCAATATTCTACATGGAGCTTCCAGGCTTTTGGCACTGAGTTGAGATGCTGATGCATCAAAGTTCTTGGCCTGAACAGCTACCAAGTTTCCTGCCTCTCCAGTGTGCCGCAGCCATTGTTAGACTATTCAGCCTCACTGCATAAAATCCAATGTGAGTTCCCTGAATACTATATATGTACACATACATATGAGGAGACATTTATGTATACACATATATGCATTTTATCAATTATGTTCCAGTAGACAACCTAAATAATATAATCTACCTTTTTCTGTAAAATATAAACAAGCCAATAGTTAGTGAAATGCTGAAGTACTCCCTGGACACAATAATTATGTCATAAATGATATGCATTTCATAAACAAAGACCTCACATATTTAAAAATATTAACATGTAAAATGCAGAATATCCAACTGTAATATGAGCAAAATATAAACTTTGCTTAAAACGTTTTTCTGGTTGCTGTATGCTCAAGCATGGTAGAGGAGGAAATCCATTGAGTATAATAAAATGTTGCCTGGGAGAGGAGAGTGTACATGATGGTTGTTTATCTTGATATATTTCAGATTTTTCCAATTCTCTAAACAGTGTCATACTGTTTTTACAAGTGTTACTACTGATAATTTTAAATGTTTAATGGACTTTATAGGTTCAATATCTTGTTTATACTTCTGCATTGACTGTAGATAGCTTTCTCCTTACAGGGGAAAAAAAACTGTCTCAGACTACTTCTACATGCCGATTGATTATAGAAGACCACCTCTGCATGTAAATTCTTTCTCCAGAAACATTCTCCAAGATGGCTATGGGGTCTCTCTAGAAAGAACATCACTTGAGACATTTGTTTTCAAACTTGCATTTAGAAGTTTAAGAGGCACAGAAAGACTAGGAACTAGAATTGCATGGAGATAGGGACCTTTGAGTGTGTCATAATTCTACATTCCTGAGTGTTCTTTGTCTCTCCCAGGCCCTTATCACTTGGCATCATCAGGATTTAATTGGAATAACATGAGACCACACTCTGAGTTTCCTGCTGCCAATCACTTCCTCTTTTGACTTTTTACACTCTCTGTAACTTCTGGGACATGGAGATAAAACAAAGCTTCAGAGAATGTCATTGTAGGTCCACCACAGTGAATCTGCTCCAGCTGTCCTAGGCATAAAACTACTGTCAGGCTATGAACTTTCCCTCATGAATGAGCTTCCAAAGGATGTTTGTGCTATGACGTCTGCCTAGGTTTGTTCTTTCTATTCTGCCTTTGTCAAAGTTCTTACCATTTTTAAGATACAAGTAGATGGATCATCATCAACTTTCTTTTCTGATTCTCCAGGCAATATCACTCAGTTTTACCACAGTTTGTGGGTATACAAACTGGTCCACCAGGACCTCCCAGCCTCCTCTCTCCCATATCTTCCTTGATGTTTTCTCACTACTGTTCACTTTTCCTTTGGTTCAGTGCCTAATGATCCCCATGACCCTATCCTAGGTTCCATTCCCTGGTCCCAGTGTCAGTGATAATAATCATTTTCTGTCTCTTGAGTAATAATCCAGTGCCCTGGACCCAGCTTTGCTATAATGTGCTCAGAATGGAAATATTTCCACAGTATTCACCTGAATAATTGAATGATTCATTGCTGGTAAGAGGAACAATGACATAGTCACTTGTTGGGAGAGGAACAATTAAGCACCCTGCATTGTTTTAAAGAGGACTGATTGAATATGCCACTGCTTGGGAGAGGGACAATTGAGCATGAAACTATTCCAAAGAGAAATAATTAGACATCTCATTGTTTAGGGATGGACCTATTACTATGCCATTCCTAGGGAGAGGAACTTTCATGATTTAGCATACTCTTTGGTGTAAGAGTTAGTTCTCAAATTATTTAGAACAGAGAATGTCTTTACCTAGAAAATCAATATTTATAACTCTTGTAGTATTTTCGTATAGTACACTGACTTCAAAGTATGTTTAATGTCCTTTATGTTTGCAGTACAGTAGGGTACACTATACATTTATTCTGGGCTATCAGTGAAGGGATGCACTCCCCAACTCAGATCTTAACAGTAAGAGGGTGCTTTATTGCCTTAGCTAGAAAATGTTTCCACTTCTTCCTCTGTCCATGTCAATCACAGTCTTTTAATGTGGAAAGATAAGCTTTCTCTCAGCAAGCCTCTAACTCACGGGTATACTGCAAACATGAAAATTAACTATGTGTATTAGCACATAAGAATATATCTCTATTAGACTAGGCATTCCTCAGGGTATCTCATATGGAGTGTTGACTTAAATAGTTTGTGTCCATAAGTCCTTAATACATCTCAGGTTAAATCATACAGCTTCATTGCTTTGTATAATGTCTCTAAAGATTAAACCATGCATCTGTTCAGTCACTCAAATATGGCTTCAAAGTGTCCCTGTCCTTGGAACTGTCTGCATCAACCCAGGTGCTAAGATAAATTTCTGACAGCGACACTACCCTTCAGAGAGGATTTTAAAGAAACCCTTCTATATTTTCTCTCTCCATTTTAACATCTGTAGCAGATTCCAAAATCAGCCACCCAGTTAATCTCCCTGTATTCAGTTTGGGGTAACTAATCTCCATCTCATTCCCTCTGAGCTTTGTCACATAACAACTAACCAACTGAACAAAACCACATACTAAATTGATCTGGGGATGGGGATTGCAGAAAAAAAGTTTGTGTTTTGAAGTTTGCATTGAATATATTCCTAAAATTTCTGTTACTTATATAATGAAACCTGGCTTGCAGTGCTAAATAACAAGATAATTGTCAGTGGCCTGAATTGTCCCAACTGGCAAACTGGAAATTTACCTAACTTCAGGTTTTTAAGGTCTGATTGTACCTACTCCTGGTCAATCTGTTTACCATGAACAAGCCCATGAGAAAGGCTCCCAGATATCAGTTAAAACTGACCTAAATTGAAAGAATGAGACAATCACAGAGTTAGAAGAAAGCTAAACAGCCATTGACTTAAACTAACATATTTTGAAGTAGATTAATTTTTACTCAGTCTAATCTAAAGGAAGAAATTGAACACAAAAATTGAATGTGGCCCCCACAACAATCTAAAAGAAGTGCACCAACCCTGGGACCAGGGAATGGAACCTAGGGCAGGGCCCAGGGAATCTGTAGACAATGATGACTACAGATGCACTGAACCAACCCACTATCTGTGGTAAACTTAGTGATACTGATGTCTCTAAACTTTTCAACATTGGAAAATCATTTCCAAGTGCCATGTTGAATGAACCATTTGCCTTATAGATCAATTTTGCTTTGCTATTGCCAAGTAGCTGAGATAAACAACTTGAAAAGGAATAATCTCTTTAATTTGGTTCATGGTTTTACAGTGTCACCAATGAGGTTCTCTATCTCATGGTGGTCTGAAAGAAAAGAACAAGAGCAAGAGAAGGTGGGGCAAGAGGGAGAGGGAAAAAGAAAGAAGGGGAGGGAGGGAGAAGGAGAGAAAAAGAGAGAGGGGGACAGAGGGAGAGGGAGGGGGGGAGAGAGAAAAAGAGAGAGAGAATCAGACAGATAGACTTACAAACAGAGACACAGAGAAAAGGATGGATGGAAGGAGTGGGGAAAGAGGAGAGGGAGAGGGGTAAGAAAGAAGAGGAAAAGAGAAGGAAGAGCCTGGGATGACATACAACATTTGAGGACTTCAAGGATCTCTCTCTAAGTGGCAGTTTTCTCTGACCTCCCAAAATAGCATTGTCATCTGAGGACTAAATCCCTGATACATTAATCTGTGAGCATATTTTATATTGAATCCATAACAGCTTATATAGATACCTGTGATTAAATACGAAGAAGGGAAAAATATTATTGAAGTCCCAAGCAACGTTTAGAAGGAAAAGGGAAGTGGGACAGGCAAGTGGAAACATAAATTTATTTCTTTTATAAAAGGTATTTGTTTATTTCTAAATTTATTTTAAGCATATGAATGATTTTTTTCTGGATATATACAATGTATACCCTTGGTTGCTGTGAAGGTTAAAAGACAGTGTTGAATCCATTGATGCTGGAGTTACAGATAGTTGTGAACTACCATATGGGTGCTAAGAATGAAATCCAGAGTCTCTGCAAGATCAAGAAAGAAATGCTGTTAACCACTGGGTGACCTCTCAAGCCACATACATTATTTCTTAATTCCAGATCTTGCACCAGTAAAAAATTCTCAGAATAACAGCCCCAAAATTCCATTACATCAAGCATGTGACCCTCAGGTATTTTATAAGATCTCTGAAAGACTTAACTATTAGACATTCTTACCAAAAGGAAAAAGATCATAAAAATTTTAAAATGGGGATTGGAGAGATGGCTCAGTAGTTACGAACAGTAGAGAGAGTCAAGTCTGCTCTTCCATTGATTCTAGGTTCAAGTCCCAAGGTCCATACAGCATCTTACAACCCTATGTAACTCCAGTCTTGGGATATCTGACCTCCTCTTCTGGTCTCCAGAAGGGCACCAGACATACATGTTGTACATAGACATGCATGCAGATGAAACACATAAAGTGTGTGTGTGTGTGTGGGGGGGGGGGAGTTACAGTGGTTGTCCCACAGTAGAAACAAGTTCTTATGAAATTGACTGTATCCGTAACTAAATACACAGAAAGTTTATGAAGTGTGGAGGAACTTGTATTATTAGTATATATTTTAACTGGATGTCCCTGCTTTGAATTGCAAAATTGTTTGAATTACAAAAAGAATTTGGTATCTCCAACTTCAAAGATGCACAAATCTGGCAGAAAAATAGTACCCAGATATTAGAACTAGAGATATTCCTTATAATAGGGGTATGTTTTCTTAAAATCCAGAATAAAAGACTACAGAAAATCATGGACTGTGTCCTTTCTCATCTTGCCATGAATTATTGAGAGTTTCACATCTCAGACGCTTCTTTTTGTTTTTTTTTTATTGGAACTTTTATTTACATTTCAGATGTTTTCCCCTTACCCCCTTTCCCCCCTCCCTCCCAGGAACTCCCTACGCTTCCTCCCTCCTCCTGCCTCTATGATGGTGTACCCACACCCACCCTTCCTAGTACCTCACCTCCCCACCTCGAATACCACCCCCAACGATGTCCAGCTTCATGGGACCAAGGATCTCTTCTCCCACTTATATATAGCTCCCTTGCATATATAGCTGGAGCCATAGGTCCCTCCCTAAGCGCTCCCAGGCTGGTGGTTTAGATCCTGGGGGCTCTGGTTGGTTGGTATTGTTGCTCTCCTCATGGGGTTCCATCCCCTTTTGACTCCTTCAGTCTTCACTCTATCTTCTCTGTTGGGAACCCCATGATCAGTTTAATGGTTAGCTGTGAGCATCTGCCTCTGAATATGTCAGACTCTTGCAGACTTCTAAGGAGACAGTTATGTTAGGCTCCTGTCAGAACGCACCTCCTGACACCCACGTCAGCATCTACCTTTGGTGACTGCACATGGGATAGATAGGTGGAATGGTCTGCAGACGGCCCCTCCTTCAGTTTCTGTCAGACGCCTCTTTTTAAGTTAAAGGTCTCCTGAGAAGATTGCCCAAGTTCAAAGAACCACAGTCAAGAGTCTCATCCAAATCTGGGCCCAGTGTAGATTGATAAATTCCAGACTTTAGTCCAGATGCCATTATTAGATGATATATTTAAAAGCTTTATAATTTGAATAAGAAGCATATTCTGCATGCAGGGAAATATAAAGAGTTTTGTATCAGACACATTGTGGTACATTGCAGACATGGTCAAAAAGACTTCCTAAAACAACTTATAAACAGGGCCATGCCTTTTCTTGAAGCTTGCCATCCTTCTAACAGATCTAGGATAGCTCCCATGTAAAGAAAACTGAGCTGGCTTTTCTAGATGTAGTCATCTCTATTTGCACCCTGCCAGCAAACTATCAGATGTCTAAATGAAACATTTCAGATGAGTTAGATTTCAGCAACAAACCAATGCTAAATAACCAAACAATGGAATGCAAACACATAGAAACCCAGATAAGATTCTCTAAGTCCATCTACTCCAGAAGCTCATGTACCAGAAATGTAAATTTTTTAAAAAAATGGCATACTTCTAATAAATTTCTATTAACGACCTTGTCAGACAGGTTCTAGCAAACCATGGGTGTCAATTATATATATTCTGATTCAGAAACCTTTAAGTTTGTAAGTTACATCTGCCATCTATAGTGGTGTGTGTGTGTGTGTGTGTGTGTGTGTGTGTGTGTTCCACTAAAAAATAACCTTCCTTCTTTACTCTGGAGAAAATAAAAATATTCCCCTTTCTCAATCTAAACCATAAATTCCTTTGAGAGGAAAAGTAGTAAAGTGATTAATAGCTCATATTTTGGAGTCACACTCTCTGGGTCCAAATCTCAATACCACAATTACAATTACCAAACCTAGGGGTTACTTATCTCTTTGTGATCAATGTCATAAAATATGAATAAGATATGGATGGCACTCACTTTTAGGGAGAATAATGCAAGTCACCATATGTTATCTGCTTACTCTAGTGCCTGAAATATATTCAGAGCAAGTGAAAAGTGTTTCTAGTGATTGTGATTGATTCTAGTGATCTTGATGCCTAAGATGTCTCATTGTGGTACACTTCTCATTGCCTATCCATTTATTGATAACGTATATAAGTAATCATTAATAAAAGATATGAGAAATGCCAGAACATTAATTAGACCATGAAGCAGTGAAGCAGATGATATGGATTCATAAAGTTGCTAGTATAAGAATTTTTAAAGACTTTCCTTCAGAAGACATGGGGATATTCTTCAGCCTTATGTCAGCCAGAAGTGCAACCTGCCTAGGATGTTCTAATTAAATCACTTTTTCTACACAGAGAAAACAAGTCACACATGTGCCTTCTCAGAGACTGGCCACAATGACAAGAGTGGGTCCCTTGTATTCACTTCCCACCTGGCCTGTGACTCTACTCTTTCCAGCACATGTGATTTCATCAAATCTAAGGTAATCCCACAGGAGTGTCACATAGTCCTCATACTACCATGAGAAAGATGCAGAGAGACATACAGGAAAAACAACAACCAGCAGAGGTTGGGAGGGGATGGATGCAGTAGTGAGCAAGGAAACAGCAAGAATTGCTTGACAAGCACTACAAGCTAGGAAGAGGCAAGAAAGGCTCTTCTTCTAGAACCTCCAGAGAAAGGAAGGCTAGCCCTCCCTACAATTTGACTTCATACAGTGAGACTATGATCTATAAAACAAGAACTCTGCATGGTTTCCATCCATCTGATTGGTAATAGTTCATGCAAGCAACCACAGGGAACCAGTATAGTCACAGTGAAGAACATTCACGAAGAGTGACCTGGGGAAAAGACGTCCAGGGAAGAAAATAGCAGTGTGTCAGGCGTGTTCTGGTGTTGCCAGAACAAAGTCAGCAAAGAGAGCTGCAAAAAGTTCAGATTTAGAGAGGAGCACAAGGGACCAGGTCATTCTGGATCTGATCATCTTATAGGTCTGGGATTTTACTTAGAGTGTAAAGGAGGAAACTTACTTTTAAAGAACCCAGGGGTTTTCAAATCTGATTTATCATGTTATATTCCTGCCAGCCACAACAGCACACAAATTCCAGTGCATTCCTGTGTCTTGACACACACAGTGTGGTCAACGTTTTGGATTTGGGACATTGTTGAGTATTTAATGGAATTTTCTTTGGGTTTTAATTTCCTTCACCACTAGCAGGGCTGAGAATATTTTCAGTGTCTCTTGGATATTCCTTTATCTTGTCTTGAGGAATGTCTTCTTAAAAATTTGATCAATTTTAGTTTTATAGGTATGCAAAAACCACATAATAAATAGCATATTATTAATGTGTAGTTTGGTAAGTTGTAACAACTATGGAACTATCACAATCTTCCATCAAAAAGTTTTCCTTCTAATCATGTTTGACTTTGTTCTGCCAAGCATTTAAGTTAGTAGGTTACTACTTGGTCTTTTGAGGTTGGTTTTGAAGCTAGACTTCAAAACATCTCAGCTACTTTGGCTCAACTACTGTCATTTCAGAACACCTGTGTTCAACAATGACTCTCCTGTTCAAGCAGATCAGAACCTTCATGTTTCTATCTCCATATAAGAGCTGGGGGTTTTGTGTCCTGGTGTTTCTTTATATAATATCGTTATTTATGTGCTATGCATTTGTTTGTAATGCAATGATGATGTAACATTCTGCCATAGGCTCAAGGAAACTTGTGTGAAGCTTGTTGGATATCTGCCTAGTTACAACCCTTTCCTTCCTAGGTCACTGCTCTATAATTTTCATATATTTGAAATACTCAGATCATGTTCTTTTTAAATTATTTAATTAACTAATTAATTTTTCTCATATATTACATCCCATCCATAGTTTCTCCTTCCACCGCTCCTTCCAGTCCCTCTCTGATACTTCTCCTCTCCCCTATCTCTATTTCTCCTTTATTTTACTTCAGAAAAGAGCAGACCACCCAGGGATATAAACCAAAAATGGCATAGCAAGGTACAATAAACTAGGTCTGTTCTTCGATTTAACTTAGCAAGAGTACCAGGCTTTCCCAAGATCCTGAATGAACCAGTATCTAAAATTTAGGACTACCACTCAGTTCCTTCTTTTCTTGAAACATGTCCTCACTCTGTAGCCCGGGCTAACCTGGGACTCACCATATACTTTAAGCTTGTGTCAAACTTATGGTAATCCTCCTGCTTTAGGTTTTGAACTAGTAGATTTAAAAGTATGGGCCATTATAACTGTCATCAGGTTTCAATAACTGAATCATCATTACCTACTATCTATGTCCTGAAAATTAATTTTATCCATATGTTTATTTAATTTTCTAGCTAATTGGAGCAGGAAACTAGTCTACTCGAGCTAATCTACCATGGCTAGATTTAAAATTGTTCTTTAAGAGTATTTTGAAAATAGTTAAATATTTCTTTTTTTAAGAAAACAATTTTAGTAAGAAAAGTTTTCAGTGTAACAGAAACAAAGCAAATGGGACTATAACAAAACTATGCATGTGAAATATGATCCAGTATGTAAAGACAATGGAAAAAGCAGAATGGAAAAGCATGCAAGTCAAGCATGGTGGTATACACTTCATTTCAACACTGGGGAGGCTGAAGCAGGAGAATGAGTTCAAGGCAACCCAAGTTACAAAGTGAGTGCCTGGCTCAAAATAAAACAAACAAAAAATAAACAAAGTACAGAGAGGTAATTAAGCAGGACCTGTTCAAGACAAAAATCTTAGCTGCTCTTTATCAAGTTAAAGTACATAAAGCCCAGCCAAGTGCAGCACAAAGCTCAACATAACTACCCAATTCCAAGCACCAAGTGCCACTATATTCCTCAGGGCACCAATCCTGGGTGCTAGGCACCCAGAACCTGCATCCCCACAAACCCAAGCTTGTTCCCACCAGATGTAGTGGCCAAGGGGGTAGGATGACAGACTCCAGCAGACCTTGGGAACACAAAAAGATACGCCTCATTCCTGGCTGCAGCTACTGAGGGGTCCCCAGAAGCCTGGCAGTGACCTTGGCTGTGGCTACAGGAACGGCTGCAATGGCGCCTGTTCCGGAGGTAGTCCTAGACCGCCTCTGTCATAGATTCCAGGAGTGTGACCTCCTGATATTTTGGGTTCTTGATCCAGACCTCCTGCTCAGGTGCTCCTCTTGCTCTCTCTTCTCTTCTCAATTTATCCTGACTTCTCTTTTCCTGCTTTTCAGTCACAGTTTTCCTCAACTGATCAAGCTCCTCTCAGGTCTGAATGAACCCCAAGTGGAACTTGCCCCAATTGCTATGGGGACCAAGGTAAGCTGAACAAACATCACAGACATGGAGGTTTTGCTGTTGAAAACTGAATGGAGTTTCTATATTCTCCCTCTGCTTCTTTTTTCTTTGCACAAACTTTCTCCACTTCCATAAGAATCTTCTGGGATTTATCCACATTTCCTTCAGCTCCTAGCTGCTCAGCTTTAGCAGGAAAATTTCCTATTTCTTCATTTAAATCATGTACTTTTTCTGCCTTGGCAGAAACTTCTGCACTGATCTCCTCCTGTGTTTCTGCCAGCCGTTTCTTGGCAAGTTTCTCGGATCACACTCTACAGTGAGGGACTCTAAGTGATCCATAGCATCTAATTCAAAAAAAAAAACAGATCTCTTTCTTTACTTGCAATTTCATAATCTGATCAAAGGGCCAAGTCGTAGATTTTGGTACATTCTTCTAAATCCATTTGTGTCCCAGCAAGAATGTCATGGGGGCAGCAGTCCAGAAGGTGACTCTTGCAGACATGGTCATCTGTAAATTTGACCCTCTGTCTGAGTCTTCATTTCCAACCTGAGATGTGCCCATGAGCTTCAAGTAGGGCCGGCACCTGCGCCTGGGAGGACATGGTGGCCAGTGAGGATGACCAGGAAGCTCCTCACAACTCACCAGCAGAAGCAGCAAACAGTGACAAACAGTGATGCTTTGTTCTGCTTCTAGTTAAATATTTCTAATAGTTATTATTCTCTTCTGGCCAGTGAGATTTTCATTAAGGTTGGTGCTGTATCTCTTGATGCATATTTCCACTTAGGTACAATAGATTCCTGGGTTACTGGAAGATGGCTTCAGACACATCTTGCTCCATTGTCCCAGATGTGGAGTCAGACATTATCACCAGAAAACTCTGTTATTTTATATTGATAAATATTTTTTTCAGGACAACGCTGTGGTTGCTAGGGGACCTCACTAATGCAGAATTGGTCATTGTATCTAGACTCCACTAGTTGGTCAGTGGGTAAGGCTAGGAAATGTGGTATTATTTTGAGTGAAGAAATGTATTTAAATTTTACTTTGGAATAAGTCCTAAGTTCAGTTCAATGTTTTCATGTAACCTCTTTAATATGAGCTCTCCGTATTCCTTTCACAGATACTAATTGTTCTTGTAAACATACAAGAATATGGACTTCTCAATGAAGTAAGTACTCATCTATTCACCTCACAGTGGTGACGCAAAACTCTGGGTGTCACCAACGAAGATTAATGTTGACATATAACACTAAATCAGTGTTAATTGCTGCAAGTGTTTAAAATTTATTGAAACATATCTTGATCTACAGTGTTCATCCCACTGAAGATGTAGTTCAGTTACTGTGTTTTGAGATTATTTGAATAGCTGTATACTTGTTTGGGTCAAAACTCCATTCATACATTAAGTTCGTGTTCCTCACTCAGATTTCAATGCTTAAAAGTGGTAGTTTGTAGATTTGAGTTTTCTTGGTAATTATGTAAAACATTTTCCTGGTCACAAAGTCATGCATATTAACTCAAGAAATATTCAGTGGTATTTGCGTTCTATTTTATTTCTTTTCTGACAGTAGTGGAGTATAACCCCTTTTCTTTCTGTTTTTGGTTTGTCTTACCATCATAAATATAAATATATAGCAAATATATATGTAGATTATATGATATATATATATATATATATATATATATATATATATATATATATATATATATGGGTGTGGGTGTGGGTGTATATGTATAATTTATGTTGTCACCATCATTTCTAGTGGTTACATAAACTTTTCTCCAGTTCAATTATTATACAAGATAATGTGATCATCATGTCATGATTGCACATAATATATATCTTGTTATACCTGTAAATAGATATAGCTATATATTATTCTGTTGCACTACATTTAGGGATATTTAGGGATTTCCACTTTTCCCTGAACATTTCTTTTTTTCTTTCTTTCTTTCTTTCTTTCTTTTTCTTTCTTTCTTTCTTTCTTTCTTTCTTTTCTTTTTTATCAAAGCATGCTTTTAGGTTCTCCTTTAAATTTTATGTAAACATAGTCTTTCAACAAAGGACTCTCCAAAGACCAGTTTGGAGGTAATAGTTGGAGAGAAATACATCTTGTTTGTGTCTTGTTGCAATTTAACAAGTGTTATTGATCCCATGCTATGTTGAATACAATGTGCTCTGTGTCATGGGGACACCAAGGTAAAAGGGAGCCATCCTACCCTAACAGGCCCCATTGGACCAAAATGCAACATGCAATTAATTGGGTAATAAAAAGGGAAAGGGGATCGGTATTGTAGGAGAATTACAAATGAAAATCTGAAAAAGAGCATGCACTGACTTACAGGACACAAGAGACAGATGTGATGTCACAACCAAAGACTGCTTTTTTAAATAAAAAAAAAAAAAAAACAAGACTGCAAAAAGAATAGGGGGATGGCTCAATCCATGAAGCTCTTACTTTTTAAGCACAAGGACCCAAGTTCAAACTTCAGAACCCACGTTACAAAAGTCAGGAATGATGCTATGCACTTTTAGTCTCAGCACTGGGTAGCAGAAACAGAAAGATTGATATGATTCACTTAGCCTGCTTTCTGAGTTCTAAGCCAGTGAGAAACTCTGTGGTAAAAGTAAACAAACAGGAAAGGTAAAATAGTACCTGAGGTTGTTCTTTGTTCCACCCCCCACACTCCATATACATACTATAAGAAAACCTTCAAAAATAGTGACCTCACCATTTTTAGGTAGGGATGAGAATCCTAGGAGAAACCTAGAGCATAATCCCAGATGTGCTCAAATGAGGAATAAGATGGAAGCCCTGAGAAGTGCTGAATAGATCTCACCATGGTTAAAAACACAGGCTTAGGAATCAGACTACAGGGACCATCCTTGTACCATTCTCTTTCTCTCTCTTACATTGTAACCTATGGCAAGTCTGCACAATTTTAATGCATGCTTTCCCTAGAGCACTCATTCAATCTGTTTCTTGTGCAACTGAGTCCTCAGATAGAATTTTATAGGTCTGGTGGTGATGATATCCTCTGATTGAAGACCTTCACCATGGTTAGAATCAACCTCTCTTTTCCCAAGGCATCTTCCCTGTACCCCCTTTTTAAAATATTGGCTGTCTTTCTTCAGAGATCATAGAAGAAACTCAGCCCTTGGTATAGAATCACTCTACCCTAAGGTTTCCACCTCCCTAGAGGGACCAGTGTTCATCTTCACACTAGTCATCTCCTTTACATGCATCTCTTTTCCCTTAAGTGCATCAACACAACTGTCTTAAGGTAGAGACTGCCTTACAGTGCAGCCTCTCTGCGAACTCATGATATCTGAGGGCTTTCCTCCCTCCCTCCCCCCCTCCCTCCCTCCCTCCCTCCCTCCCTCCCTCCCTCCCTTCCTTCCTTCCTTCCTAGCACACCATATGCTCTGTTCTTATCTCAGGTCCTTCAGGAATCAAAATGGCTCTTCATCTCTGTTCAGTAACAAGAATGGTAGCTAGTAGTTTAACATGTTTGTAACAAATATATGACAGCTTATCTTCTGACAGGCAGTGTTTTAATCTACTAAAATAAAGTGAACAAACAGACCAAGGTGAAGAGGTTGTGGGGCATGGGGTGTGTTCCTAACTTGCTGCCCACTGTTTTGCAGATCACCCTCAGATGAATATTTTTGTTAAGCCCAGCACACATGTGAATAGATTATTAGTTAGATTCACTTAGTATCTAGGTCTGCATTTGCTTGCTCCTCTTTTAACTACTTGTTTAACATTAATCAAATTTCTGAAAGACACTCATTGCTAACTCACAGTGTTGTGGGTGGGGGAGGTGCATGGGACAGAAGAGATCTTATATGGAAAGAAAGTGGAAACAACAGTTCCTGGCATATTAAGAGCCTGTGTAGTAAATGTGAGCCATTAATAATATACCTTTCCAGTTTTAGCCTATGATGTAATCATTTCTCTACACACTTGGGCCATGAGGTGATTAAAACCCTTTTTCCCTTTTATTAAAAGTAGAATTTTTTCTCATACAAAATGTCCTGATTATAAGTTATTGCTACCTCTACTCATTCTAGCTCCTCCTCTCCCTTTCCTTTCCTTTCCCTCCCTCCTCAGCCACCCCAGATCCACTCCTTTTGTGTCTCTCATTAGAAAAGAACAGTTTAAGAGCTAACAGAGATGGTTAATCTCAGTTATTAACTTAATGAAATCTAGAATAACTTGCAAAACAGATCTATGAGTCTCCCTTGATTAGTATTATCTTGATTATATTAATTAGGTGGGAAATGTCACCATTCCTTGGGCTAGGGTCTTGGATTGCATAAAAAGGAGAAAGCTCTAGCTGAGCATGAAGAATTCATTGATTTATACTTCCCAGTTATGGGTGTGATGTGATCAACTCATATTACCTTGGCTTCCCTGCCATAATGAGGTATGAACTGAAATTAACCTTTTTTTTTCTTAGAGTTGATTTTGTGAGAGTATTTTATGACTTCACAGGCAAACAAACTAAGGCAGGCCATTGCATTGTAAGATTCCAAGGATCTAGGTTTTGTTGTTCCATCTCAAAACTAAAATAAGACTGATGATATAGTTAAGTTATAGTGTTTAAAGAGAATGTTTTTTATCAATTTTGAGACATGAAACATGACTAATAAATGTCTAATAAGTATTGTTCTTATTAATAAGATCACTATTGACACTATTCTCTAATGGGTAGAAACATTCTGGTAATGAAAAGAACATTCAAAAATATTTTATTAAAGAGGTAGAAGGATGGGTTTGTCAGTAAGTTCATGCCACACAAGCCATACAAGCAGAAGGACCCAAGTTTAATCTCTAGCACCTAGGTAAATATCTAGCTGAAGCAGCATGCTCCCATAATTCCAGCACTTCAGAAGTAGAAGCAAGAGGATGGCTAGGGCTTGCTAGTCAGCTAGTCTTTCCAAATCAGTGAGCTCCAGGTTTCATTAGAGATCCTATCTCAAAAACTAAGGTGGAGAAGCAGGTGCAAAAGACATCCAATGTTGAACTGTGACTTCCACATGCACACACATGTGCATATGCATATACATATGCACACACACATATGTGAGCTTGTACATATACACTAACAAACAACTCAAATGAAAATCAAAGACAAAGTTGACTCAAGAGAAGCACTCCCTGCTGTCCATGGGACCAAACAGAACATGGTGGTCTCCTTCTGCTTGCTGAATGACAAACTTATCACTGGCTTTGGTTAACACTGAGCAGCAAGGGCTCACCTCTGCTAACTACTTAAAGCCTAATATTGGGTTTGTAAAAACTACTTTTTAATGATCTCTTACAACCCTCATAAAATCTCATTATCAGATGCAGGGTCACATGGAGCTGTCCAGAGGAAAGTTTGCATACTTGATTAAGGGTCATTAGCTCCTACTTGGTTCTGACCGAAAGCAAACCATGTGCCAAGGTTCATCTCCACAGGAGCCATAACAGAAGGTATGCTTGAGTCTCTTCTTCTTCCTCCTCATCCATGTTGTTTAGACATGCCTTCACTCTGCATCCTCCAGCAATCTGTCCTGGAAGAACACTGTGGTCACATACCACCAGCTTCTTCCTAAACATGTCCTCTTTGGTCCTTAAAGCTAGATATCTGTACTTTGTTCATACACCCAACACAGCTCCATATAGCCTCTTTCTCTAACTCTGAAATCTTTCTTGTGGCTCCTTTCTCCTGCCCTGCTCACTCAGTCCTCATGTGTCCTTTTACACTGAGTAACATTACAGAATAAGACTGTCAGAATGATTTGCCTCAAACCAAAAGTTTGAAATATGTTCCTTCTTGTTCCCAAGGTTTTTGGACTCAGTTCTTGACCTCTAGATCAGTCCTACTTACTCCACAGCTATGCCCATGGCAATGTGGAGAGGAGAAAAGAACTAATAGTAGATAGCCTACAGGAAAAGATTTGTCTTATTTTTCTTCCTAAATAGCTATGTCTGAGGTCAGATGTGTCGATACATCACTTCATGGTCCTCCAGGTGTTCTTCAGTGTTCAAAATACTGCTATGGTGTTTAAAAACCTCATATAGCAAGAGCCAGGTAAGTCTCCATGTGAGTGGCACCCTATGTGCAGTATGTTCATTAGGAAACATACCTCTGTTAGCTAATTATCATGATCTCCATTTATATACATTTTTTTCCTGCTGACCATTGCAGAAGGCTGAGGCTGGAGGATCACTTTGAAACTAAATCCAGCATAATATACACAGTGAGTAGAGTCAGGCAAAGCCAGGCTGTGAGATGGTCCTCAAAAGGACCAGCAGCCTATCTCTTGAATCCAGAATCCTTAGAATTGTCAGTTACTTTATAATAAAAGCCAGGTTACATTATTGTTTCAGGACCCCGGAGCTTCTGAACTTTGGACAAGCTAGAGCTTTGATTTTTTTTTTAAACATTGCAATGGAGATAGCAGTACCTCTTTTGCAGGACAGCATGAAGTTTAATGATGCTCAGTGTGGAGGGCTAGTGGTGTGATGGTGATCATAACCAAATAGAAGAGGGAAATGGGAGAAAGAAACTATAAAATCCTAGAAATAAGGCTCAGGACTTTTTCTTCTTTATATTCCCAGACTGTGGACAGTGTGTAGCACAGAGAAGAAGCCATATCTCTGACTTCATAGCACCTTAGAGTATTATATTGCCTCTTTTACTTCTGCAGACCAACTTTCCCTACCATCTAATTTTGTTAATAATGTTTTAGTGCAACACAGTATTGCGTTGCGGTGGAAACCTTGAAAACTCACTACAGGTACAGAGACTTAAAAATGAAAGCTTTATTTTCTGAGCATTCAGGGAGGCTGCCAGTTAAGTATCAGAACAATATCCACCAAAAAAATATGTATGTTTTTAAAGGATGGGAAGACAAAACAAGGTGGAAGCTGGGGGAAGCTTGGAAGAGTTGCAGTGTTAACCAATTTTATTTTGACATTATGCATTAAGCAAGGGAGTATCACTGCAGACAGCTATATCCAGACTGCCTGGCATATTGGTTAGGGTTCTCTAGAGTCACATAACTTATGGGTAGTCTCTATAGTAAGGAAACTTGTTACAGTCTGTAGTCCAACTCCCCAACATTGGTGAGCAGCATCTGTGAATGGAAGTCCAAGAATCTAGCAGTTGTTCAGTCCCACAAGGCAAGCAGGCGAAGAAGAGCTAATCTTTCTTCTTCCAATGTCCTTATGTAGGTCTCCAGTAGAAGATGTGGCCCAGATTAAAGGTATGTACCAACACACTTGGATCTGGGACTTGCTTTGCCCCAGATGACCTTGAACTCAGAGATCTCCTTGTCTTAGTGTCCTGGGATTCATAGGCACTATACCTCAAGATCTCCATGCCATGATCCAGGTCAGAAACTTATATTTCCCAGCTTCAAGATCAGGATCACAGGTGAGCCTTCCAATTCTGGATTGTAGTTCATTCCAGATATGGTCAAATTGACAACTAGGAATAATCACAGATCTGGCTTCAAGATTTACTTCATTCTCAGGGAGAAAGGAGTTGGTCAGCTGCATGTAGTTAATTAGGTCATAACAATCAATTGGTTATGTAGTAATGTCCTTTGAATTGAACACTTATTCTAGGAAGGGAATAGTGAAGGTCATGAGATGAGATTCAAAGTAAACAGATTTCCAGTGTTTGAGAAAGTTGAAACTTAGAAGATTGACAGTGGCCCCACTGCAAGGCTATAGAAGCAGTAAAACCTGCTGCAGGAGAGAATGCCTTGAAGAGCTACCTGGAGAAGAGTCTCTGACCTGCTGAGCTTCCTTCATGTCATTCAGAGAGCTTCAGGGATGCTGGCTTTTCAGGTATCTCACTCAAATGTTCTCCCTGCTCCTTCAAGTAACACTTCACCTGTACTGCTTTAAAAAACCCAAAGAAACTCTTCAGTGCACCAGGTTTAAATGGGCTCCCTCTTCCTGGGGAATAGATTGTGTATGTGTGTGCGTGTGCGTGTGTGTGTGTGTATGTCTGTGCACTTGTGTGTATTTGTGCGAGAGGCGTGTACATGTGCCATGTCTCTCCAGGAAACAACTTCCATGACACTCCTTCACACTCCAAATGATGCACCATGCTGCTGATGTACATCAATTCTCATGTGATCATTTTCCAGACATTGCATGATTACTTGTAGTAAGTGTGTCTAGAGGAGGACACTCCAGTATTGTTTGATGTTGTTGCCAAAGGCTACCCAATGATGCTCTCTGACACACTACTGAGAATCCCATGTGGGATCAATGACACCAAAACCAAACTCACTTTCACAGGCAAAAACACAACTGTTTTAAGGTAGAGACTGCCTTCAGTTGCGTTTCTGAAAAACTCTGATATTTTGGGGGGGCTTTCCTCCCTCCCTCCCCCCCCCCTCCCCCCCCCCCTCCCTCCCTCCCCCCCCTTTCCCCTTTTCCTTCCTTCCGAAAAATATGCTCTGTTCTTATCTAGGTCCTTAGGAATCAAAATGGCTCTTCATCTCTGTTCAGTAAAAAGAATGGTGGTTTTTTAACATGTTTGTAACAATATATGCGCTTATCTTCTGAGGGGGCAGTGTTTTAATTACAAAAAAAAGTGAAAAAAAGCCAAAAGGAAAAGGGTTGTGGGGCATGGGGTGTGTTCCTAACTTGTCCCCCCTGTTTTGCAGATCACCTCAGATGATTTTTTTTTAAAAGCCCAGACACTGTGAATAGATTTTTTGTTGTTTAAAATTAGTATCTGGTTTCATTTGTTGTCTCTTTTAATACTTTTTAACATTAATCAAATTTTGAAAGCACCTTTGCTAACTCACGTGTGTGGGTGGGGGGGTGAGGGACAGAGAGATTTTATGGAAAAAAAGGGAAAAACGTTCCTGGTTTAAAAAGGCCTTTTTTAGTAAATTTGGAGCCATTTAAAATTTTAACCTTTCCAGTTTTAGCCTTGTGTAATCATTTCTCTACACCTTGGGCCAGAGGGGATTAAAAAACCCTTTTTCCTTTTTATTAAAAGTAGAATTTTTTTTCTACAAAATGTCCTGATTTAAGTTATTGTCCCTTTACCCTTTCTAGCTCCTCTCCCCTTTCCTTTCCTTTCCTTCCCCCAGCCCCCCAGATCCACCCTTTTTTGTGTCCTCATTAAAAAAAAAACATTTTTTGAGCAACAGAGATGGTTAATTCGTATTAATTAAAATGAAATCTAGAATAACTTGAAAAAAACAGATCTTGGTCTCCCTTTTTTAGTATTATCTTGTTATTTAATTGGGGGGAAAAATGTCCCTTCCTTGGGCTAGGGTCTTGGATTGCATAAAAAAGGAGAAAGCTCTAGCTGGCATGAAGAATCATTGATTTATACTTCCCAGTTATGGGTGTGATGGATCAACTATATTCCTTGGCTTCCCTGCCAATGAGGTATAACTGAAATTAACCTTTTTTTTTCTTAAGTTGATTTTGTGAGAGATTTTATGCTTCCAGGCAAAACTAAGGCGGCTTGCATTGTAAGTCAAGGATTAGGTTTTGTTTTCATCTAAAACTAAAAAAGACTGAGATATAGTTAAGTTATAGTGTTAAAGAGAATGTTTTTTATCAATTTTGAGCATAAACATGACTAATAAATGTCTAATAAGTATTGTTTTTAATAAGATCACTATTGACACTATTCTCTAATGGGTAGAAACATTCTGGAATGAAAAAAAGAACATTCAAAAATATTTTATTAAAGAGGTAGAAGGATGGTTTGTCGTAAGTTCAGCCACAAAGCCATACAAGCAAAGGACCAAGTTTAATCTCTAGCACCTAGGTAAATATCTAGCTGAAGCAGCATGCTCCCATAATTCCAGCACTTCAGAAGTAGAAGCAAGGGATGGTAGGGTTGCTAGTCAGCTAGTCTTTCCAAATCGATGAGCTCAGGTTTCATTAGAGATCCTATCTCAAAAACTAAGGTGGAGAAGCAGGTGCAAAAGACATCCAATGTATGAACTGTGATTCCACATGCACACATGTGCATATGCATATACATATGCACACACACACTATGTGAGCTTGTACATATACACTAACAAAACAAACTCAAATGAAAATCAAAGACAAAGTTGACTCAAGAGAAGCACTCCCTGCTGTCCATGGGACCAAACAGAACATGGTGGTCTCCTTCTGCTTGCTGAATGACAAACTTTTCACTGGCTTTGGTTAACACTGAGCAGCAAGGGCTCACCTCTGCTAACTACTTAAAGCCTAATATTGGGTTTGTAAAAAAACTACTTTTTAATGATCTCTTACAACCCTCATAAAATCTCATTATCAGATGGCAGGGTCACATGGAGCTGTCCAGAGGAAAGTTTGCATACTTGATTAAGGGTCATTAGCTCCTATCTTGGTTTCTGACCGAAAGCAAACCATGTGCCAAGGTTCATCTCACAGGAGCATAACAGAAGGTATGCTTGAGTCTCTTCTTCTTTCTCCTCATCCTGTTGTTTAGACATGCCTTCACTCTGCATCCTCCAGCAATCTGTCCTGGAAGAACACTGTGGTCACATACCACCAGCTTCTTCCTAAACATGTCCTCTTTGGTCCTTAAAGCTAGATATCTGTACTTTGTTCATACACCCAACACAGCTCCATATAGCTCTTTCTCTAACTCTGAAATCTTTCTTGTGGCTCCTTTCTCCTGCCCTGCTCACTCAGTCCTCATGTGTCCTTTACACTGAGTAACATTACAGAATAAGACTGTCAGAATGATTTTGCCTCAAACCAAAAAGTTTGAATATGTTCCTTCTTGTTCCCAAGGTTTTTGACTCAGTTCTTGACCTCTAGATCAGTCCTACTTACTCCACAGCTATGCCATGGCAATGTGGAGAGGAGAAAGAACTAATGTAGATAGCCTACAGGAAAAGATTTGTCTTATTTTTCTTCTAAATAGCTATGTCTGAGGTCAGATGTGTCGATTACATCACTTCATGGTCCTCCAGTGTGTTCTTCAGTGTTCAAAATTACTGCTATGGTGTTTAAAAACCTCTATAGCAAGAGCCAGGTAAGTCTCCATGTGAGTGGCACCTATGTGCAGTATGTTCATTAGGAAACATACCTCTGTTAGCTAATTATCATGATCTCCATTTTATATACATTTTTTTTCCTGCTGACCATTGCAGAAGGCTGAGGCTGGAGGGATCACTTTGAAACTAAATCCAGCATAATATTCACAGTGAGTAGAGTCAGGCAAAGCCAGGCTGTGAGATGGTCCTCAAAAGGACCAGCAGCCTATCTCTTGAATCCAGAATCTTGAATTGTCAGTTACTTTTAATAAAAGCCAGGTTACATTATTGTTTTCAGGACCCCGGAGCTTCTGAACTTTGGACAAGCTAGAG
Organism: Mastomys natalensis; assembly: GCA_021653895.1. Taxonomy (NCBI): domain Eukaryota; kingdom Metazoa; phylum Chordata; class Mammalia; order Rodentia; family Muridae; genus Mastomys; species Mastomys natalensis. The sequence continues at coordinate 144,870 of JAJTUV010002807.1, read as the reverse complement.
CTTTATTTTTTTTTTAAACATTGCAATGGAGATAGCAGTACCTCTTTTGCAGGACAGCATGAGTTTAATGATGCTCAGTGGGAGGGCTAGTGGTGATGGTGATCATAACCAATAGAAGAGGGAAAAGGGGAGAAGAAACTATAAAATCCTAGAAATAAGGCTCAGGACTTTTTCTTCTTTATATTCCCAGACTGTGGACAGTGTGTAGCAGAGAAGAAAGCCATATCTCTGACTTCATAGCACCTTAGAGTATATATTGCCTCTTTATCTTCTGCAGACCAACTTTCCCCTACCATCTAATTTTGTTAATAATGTTTTAGTGCAACACAGTATTGCGTTGCGGTGGGAAACCTTGAAAACTCATACGGTACAGAGACTTAAAAATGAAAGCTTTATTTTCTGAGCATTCAGGGAGGCTGCCAGTTAAGTATCAGAACAATATCCACCAAAAAAATATGTATGTTTTTAAAGGATGGGAAGACAAACAAGGTGGAAGCTGGGGGAAGCTTGGAAGAGTTGCAGTGTTAACCAATTTTTTTTGACATTATGCATTAAGCAAGGGAGTATCACTGCAGACAGCTATATCCAGACTGCTGGCATATTGGTTAGGGTTCTCTAGAGTCACATAACTTATGGGTAGTCTCTATAGTAAGGAAACTTGTTACAGTCTGTAGTCCAACTCCCCACATTGGTGAGCAGCACTGTGAATGGAAGTCCAAGAATCTAGCAGTTGTTCAGTCCCACAAGGCAAGCAGGCGAAGAAGAGCTAATCTTTCTTCTTCCAATGTCCTTATGTAGGTCTCCAGTAGAAGATGTGGCCCAGATTAAAGGTATGTACCAACACACTTGGATCGGGACTTGCTTTGCCCCAGATGACCTTGAACTCAGAGATCTCCTTGTCTTAGTGTCCTGGGATTCATAGGCACTATACCTCAAGATCTCCATGCCTGATCCAGGTCAGAAAATTATATTTCCCAGCTTCAAGATCAGGATCACAGGTGAGCCTTCCAATTCTGGATTGTAGTTCATTCCAGATATGGTCAAATTGACAACTAGGAATAATCACCAGATTGGCTTCAAGATTACTTCTTTCTCAGGGAGAAAGGAGTTGGTCAGCTGCATGTAGTTTAATTAGGTCATAACAATCAATTGGTTATGTAGTAATGTCCTTTGAATTTGAAACACTTATTCTAGGAAGGAATAGTGAAGGTCATGGATGAGATTCAAAGTAAACAGATTTCCGTGTTTGAGAAAGTTGAAACTTAGAAGATTGACAGTGGCCCCACTGCCAAGGCTATAGAAGCAGTAAAACCTGCTGCAGGGAGAGAATGCCTTGAAGCTACCTGGAGAGAGTCTCTGACCTGCTGAGCTCCTTCATGTCATCAGAGAGCTTCAGGGATGCTGGCTTTTCAGGTATCCACTCAAATGTTCTCCCTGCTCCTTCAAGTAACACTTCACCTGTACTGCTTTAAAAAAACCCAAAGAAACTCTTCAGTGACACCAGGTTTTAAATGGGCTCCCTCTTCCTCGGGAATAGATTGTGTTATGTGTGTGCGTTGCGTGTGTGTGTGTGTGTATGTCTGTGCACTTGTGTGTATTTGTGCGAGAGCGTGTACATGTTGCATGTCTCTCCAGGAAAACTTCCATGACACTCCTTCACACTCAAATGATGCACCATGCTGCTGATGTAACATCAATTCTCATGTGACATTTCCAGACATTGCATGATTCTTGTAGTAAGTGTGTCTAGAGGAGGACCTCCAGTACTTGTTTGATGTTGTTGCCAAAGGCTACCAATGATGCTCTCTGACACACTACTGAGAATCCCATGTGGGATCAATTGACACCAAAACCAAACTCCACTTTCACAGGCAAAAGTAGCTAGACCAGTCAGACCCAGAACTAGAGTCCTTCCCTTGCTTTTGGCTTCCCCTCTATTCTTGACAGCTCAAGACATTTTATTTCCTGTAGCTATCACCTTTCTGAGCAGAAAACATGAAATGTTGTAATGCCACTAGATGTTAGAACGAAAATTACGTTTAAACAGAATTTCAAAACTATGTAGGGAGTAAGCCAACAACAAAGCCCTGCCTCAACTTTATTTGATAGGGATGAATAATTAACTTCTAAATTAGCTCAGATTCAAGTGTGGTCCCATTAACATTTGATTTGTTTATTAGGAAACACAAGTGGGATGATTTCAAATTCTAGGTCAGTTGAGCAATTTAGCAAGACTTTGTCTGAAAAGTCTGGACCCCAACTCAGAAATTCTAATATTCTAAGCATTCACAGAGAGTAACTATATTAGCCAATTTTTCATTGCTATGAAATGAAACAAAATTTTTTTAAGATAAGCTAACAAAACAATTTTTTTTTTAAAGAGGCCACTTTTAGCTCACATTTTGAAAGGATTAAGGGCACGGTACTTGCACAGATTCTTGTTTATAATGGTGTTGTTGGACTTCCTGCTTCCAGAGTTTTTTTTTTCTGAGACAACAAGTGAAAGGGAGAGATGATGTATCTGTATCTTTCTGGTCTGTGTCACTTTTCTATGAAAGTCACCAGGGATGAATCAGAAGGATCCACTTTAATGCCTTATGTACCTAATCATTTCCCAAAAGCTGGACCTCTAAACAACAGGCTTAACTTTTCAACCACTGAGTTCATTGTCATTTAACTTTGGCTTTTAAACTTCTGATGAGTTTGGGAAAGTCTTGGAGGCAAACTATATTAAAAACCATCACATGAAGTCACCTACAAGCTATAGATGCTATGCTTGGCCAACATATGTCAGGGCCTGGACCAGCTATGCATGATGTGATAATCTTATGATTATCTATCAAGAATGAAATTATCTATTCCTATTGTTTGAGTTTCTATGTTGCCAGGTCCAAGGAATCAGAACAGATTAGTGTGAGGATTCTAGAAGAAAGAGTTCTTGAATGCAGGAATAGTAGTGTTGCAAAGTGGTGTTTCTATTAAAATTTTAAGAAAGTTTTCAATTCTGAGATAGGATGTACATTTATTATGTTACAAGATTTAAAGGGTACACAGTGCAAGACTCTTTTCATCTTGGTCTCAGAAGGACTGAAATACATCTTTTACAGATTCTTTCCATTCAAAAAGGTTGAAACTTTTAATGGTTCCCTGGGTTTCCCTTCAGATCCTGGTGAGACAGGCATATGCTGAGGATGAGATAGGAGTAATACCAAAGATGAGAGCACTCATGACTTCACAGTTCCTATGCAGCAGGCACTCTGCTAATTACATTATTTGCATAATTTTATTTCTTTCTTATCTGAACCTCTGTGGTAGATACAACCATCTTTAGACACTAGCTGGGGCCCAAGGATTAGATAGGCAGGTTTGTCTAAGCCAATTTTATAAAGTACCCATTCTCAGATTTGTACTAGGAGGGTGTTTGTACTTAACCTAGAAAGTGAGGGTCACTTTAAATTTCATACCCTGAACTAGCACTGGCCCTTGTCACTAATATTTTAAAGATGACAAGATTAGAGTCTGCAGTTCATCCCATCATTCTAGTTATGTTTCTGTAGCTATGATAAACAACATGACTAAAAGTTTGTAGTCCATCACCAAGGGAAGCCAAGGAAGGAACCTAAAGTAGAAACCAAGAAGTGGGAACTGAAAGAGATATCATGGAAGAATATTATTGGCTTGTTTTCCATGGCTTGTACATATTGTTTCTTATGCAACCTTGGACCACCTACTCAATGGACTGTTCCCTTCCACATCAATCATTAATCAAAAACAATGCTCCATAGACATGCCTACAGGCAAATCTGATGAAGGCAATTCCTTAGTTGATATTCCCTTTTCCCTGATGACTGTAGTTGTTATCAAGCTGACAAAAACTAACCATGATAGCAGGTATACTCCCTAAGCCTGGCTAAGCTGAAATTGAAACCCTGATGCTTGACTATAAGAACTATACTGCATTGAGTTTAAGTGAAGTGGGTACCAAGGAAATAGCATGAGGGTATCCTCTGGTATCTGTATAAATACTTGGACCAGCTGATGAACAAGCTGACTTTGAAAAATAACCTCACTGAGTATTTACTCATGGTGTGTTACAGATTGACCACTTCTGGTAGAGCAGCAGCTCAATTCCCTTTCCCTGTTGACTATTAACTACATCTGTGGCTCAGCTGTCTCATTGTCCATTCTTCTCTTCAGTGGAACTTTCACTTGTCACTATATCTCTATAGTACTACTGATTCCAATTTCCAATAATTCAAGCCTAAAAATGGTTCTTATCCAGTTCCTTTTGGTGTAACAGTAAGAGACTGACTCCCAACTGGATATTGTGTTCAACATGTCTTGATTTAAATTTCCTACATGATAGATATTGAGGAAACTAAGCAACAAATCATTTCCTCCATACAGGTGATTGTACTGGGTCGATTGTACAATTGTTCCTGTGTTCTACTTAATCTTAAGTATCTAAATATGTAAAATGTGTCCCTGCTCTAAAAGACAAAGTAAAAGTTATAAATTATTTTTAATATTTGATTGTCAAGTCGTCACTGAACTCCAATAAATGAGGGACTATCCTGGAATCTGCCAAGAATACAAGTGTATTTATGGTACATTGGAAAGTTTCCACCTCTTGTCTAATTTAATTTTTGGTTTAATTAATGATACCAGTGGATCCATGTTACCATAAAGTTGGAGACCAATTCTTATCTCTCTTATCATTTGAAGTGGAACTCTGCCTTAATACTCGACAACTAAGTCACTACTTTCCATTTCTATTTATAAAAATAGATCTGTCTTATCTTAATACTCATACAGCATCTGACTTAAATCCTTGGGTAGACTCATAGTGTCATAAAATGAGCATGGACTTGGAGGAAGTGGTAAGTCTCCCCACCTTAAGTATACAAACTGTTTTGTACTGTACACCCACTGTTAATAACAGTTAACCCATAAGATTGCTCTGGGAAATATTCTGACAGCTTTCCATGGACTGACTAATTAAAATCTCTTAAGAAGTTCAAGATATAAGCATGATAATTGTCTTAGGCTTTCTTTTTTCCTGTTTCTATGATAAACTACATCATTGATAAATCATCTTAAGAAGAAAGGGTTTATTTTAGCTGTTTCATGTTATAGTTAATGAAATAAGAGAGATCACAGCATCAAGGGATTGAGGGAGCTCTTCACTCTACATCTACAGTCTCAAAAAGAGAGTACTTAATGAGTACATGCTAGTACTCAGCTCATTTTTTTTCACTCAGACTATACTTCAGGATCCTCTACCTAGGGAATAATGCCAGCCACAATGAACAGTCATTTTTCCCACCTCAAAACAATCCCCCAAGACATGCTCAAAGGTCCATCTTCAAGGTGATTCTAGATTTTATTAAGTTGGCAATTAATCATCACAGTGATTATGTCAGCCTTATCATTGAGGCTATGTAAAAACCAGGAAGTTCAAGGGCTGGGAGACTGTTCTCTTGACTAACTTCCCAGAGGGAATTGTTCGAAAAGGTCATAAGAGCAAAAATAAATATATTTATCTAAAAACAATGAGGAATATCACAAGGGTCTACACAGAGTGAATTCAGTGATGAAGTTGGGATATAATCCTGATTGGACTTAAATCAGGATTTAACAAAGTGTCAGCTGTAAGAGTTGACTCACATTTTGATAGCCACCTAGCTTTGAGAATTGAGGCATATATAATCTACTTAAGGCAAGGCCCTGGATACTTTTTCATTAGTGACCCAGAGGTTAGAAAAATAATCCTTAATTTCTATTTACAGGCAAAGTTGACAATTAGTAATACATTCCTAGTAAAAAATATATTCACAAAAACTAAGAATAAAGTTTAAAGGAACAAGGAATTTTCTAGGAACTAGATATAATAAAAAAAAAATTATGCTTTAGAAGAAAAATAGTTTTTTTTCCCATTGGAATATCTGCTAATTTCTGGTGGCTAATAGCCTGTCTTCACAGAAAAGTGCAAATAAAGCCCAAGACCAAAAGTAAAGTTAGATCAGGTACCTATAAGCAAAGGTGACATAGTCATAAGATATTCAAGACAAAATATAAAATAGTGAACTTGATGTTTAGAAAGCAAGGGTGGAATGCTTACTTGTCTCTGGGCAAACAGATTAAAACCTTCACAGGAATCTTTCCTAGAAACCCATCTGGACCAAAAATTCACACAGGATGAATAATCCCAGAAGTATTCAAAACCAAAAATGTAATTGAAAGCATTCCAGTGTTGTACAGAATGTAATAAAACCATCTTTTGAGAAATACACTTTAACTCAGGTCTATGGGGGACAATAGTGGAAAGGTACATACTCACAATAATACATTTCATACTACATAGAAACAAGTAGCTAGGATCAAACTAAGATCAAAAACAAGAATAACAACATACGCCTAGACAGAAAAATTAGATTGTACTACCAGTCAAGCACTAGGATTGAACAAAGGTGCTCATGTTTGCTATAAATGTCCTGATATTAAATGACAACCCTAGACTCAAATTAGATTCTTAATAATAACCAGTGTTAGAATTATCATGACAGAATAGAGTTGGTAAAAGAATATACTTTAAAAAGAAAAATAGATATTGAAAATTTGTGAAAAATCAAAAATGGCAAGAAATTTTGAAAAGTATAACATTTCTAATCAATACTAATCAATACTAGAAACCATGAATATTTGAGTAAAAGGTTATATAGATGTATAAGTCTTGGTGACCTATAAGATATGTTTCATTAATTACAAAGATGGAGCTCAAGAAACTAGTAGAGACTACAACAAGACATCAACAATCATAAAGGACTGAGTAAGGTGATAGTTGTGGTTTGATCAACCTGTCTCCCAACAAAGAATTTAGGGCTTGGATGCCAAGGTAAGCAGCATCCAGAAATTGAGATTTAGAGAAGGGATTGGATGGTGAAGGCTCTTCATTCAGAAGTGGGTTGATTCATTGATGGGCTTAAAATGGTATGTTATTGAGAGGTAGTTAAAATATTAAATTGCTGCAGCAAGTTGGTGGCTATGGGTATGTCTTTGAAGAAAGTATCTTTTCAGCACCACTTTCCCTCTGTTTCCTGGCTGCCCGGAAGTATGCAGCTCAGTCTACTAAACTTTTCACCACGATGTTGTCTCATCAAGGCATGGAAATGAGTCCAAACAAATCATTCTTCCTTTAAGTTGTTCTTCAGACTTTTGTCACAGCTCAAAAAATGCATGGAAATGAGTCCAAACAAATCATTCTTCCTTTAAGTTGTTCTTCAGATTTTTGTCACAGCTCAAAAAATGATTAATGCAAGTGACTAACAATCAATTGATGTCTATAAGGTAACAGTGGAAAGACTGGAAAAAGGGAGACTACTTTTTTTGAATGATTAACTTCTGATTTTTTTAAACTACTGCTAAGCATTTTTTCCATAGTTTCATGAATCTAATGAATTCTAAAAATTAAATTTCTGATTATTGTTGAGGTGTATAAATGGATGACTGTCTTCCTTTCCACTAAGTAAAACAAGAAGACTATAAAATAATACTTTTAAAATATAAAAGAAAATATTTGTTAAAAATAAGTGTGAAACAAATGCATGTTAAACAAATAAGCAATAATATTGAATATGAAAATAACTTCAAATATAAAATAAGTTAGGCTCATAAAAAAGACAAAGGAAGGATGGTGAGGGTTTTTGAAGGATGAATCTAAACATTCTTCAAGTGTAAAGCATTTAAACTATATTTTATATAAATTTTAAAAAGATTTTAAAATACACATATTGAAGAGTAACCAGCAGGGAAGACATTTTATTATCATTTTATTAATTAAAAAATGAGCTCTAGATTTGTTTAAAATAAATGTTTATGTTTACAATTCTAGGACAGTAGAACTACTGAAGCTTATAACTTTAATTATGTGGTTAAAAAAATTTAAAAGTACCGAAAACTCAAGTAAAATATAGTAACAAGAGACAAAATTGATAGAGTCAGACACATTTAAAACAAACAAAAATAAAATATCAATTTATTTTCATCTGCTTAGAAAAATTACAAGGACCCACTGATCAAGTTAGTGAGACAAACAGAAAATTGTCAGTACCAGGTTCTCTAGCCTTGTGTAAGAAAGTGTGATATCTAAATTAACACTGTAAGCATGGTTTGAGAAATCCATGTCAAAAAAATATAGGGAAATGTTGGTCTAGGAGTGGTTCAGTGTATATGACCTCCCTACAGGGCAAAGCCCACATTAGCAAATAAACTGTCATTGTGTTTCAGGGCAGAGGAAAATACTTCACACCTCAAGGGTTGCTTGCAGTGGGAAAATGTACCAACTTCATGATGAAGTGGTGTCTATGAGTGCTGTCAGACATGGTATGTGTTAAATTTACACCTTAAGAAACATGGAGAATAATGGAATAGCTCTGTTCTCTAGACATGGTAACCAAGTTTCAGTGAGATATTGCTGTCTCTGGAAGCTTCTCTACATTATGTGTTCCCAGCTTTTGACATGTGTGGAGCCAGGATAGACTGTATAAGATGCTTATAACTTATGTATGCTTTTTAAAAAAATACCTAGAGAGTTAAAGAGATATAGGAACAGCATGAACAAATCCACAGAGTTGAAGAAGAACCAAAAAATTAATAGAACCTCCATAGAGAAAGAAGCTAAATGATAAATCTGTAATTAAATTTTGGTTTACCATTTAACTGCCTCTCCTTGCTTGAGAAAGCTATTTTATTTTCAGAGCCTGAGATTTTTGCATTTACAAAATGGTATTTTAATATCAAATTTATAAGGTTACTTAAGTATTAGAAGTGAATAATATTCATAAACTTGAACACATGTTTGCTCTCAGCTTTGTTCCTTTTTCACACTTCTGCTTAGTGTTTTGCCTTCTGTATCAGCTTATACTTGACCTTTCCTTGGTAAGGTAGATCTAAGAGAAAATATAAATATCATAGAATTTAGGTAGATCCAATTTTATATAATACAAATAATGTAAATATACATAGAAGATAGAAATAAATGTAAAAATAAAAAGAAAATAAACAAGGTAGGAAATTAATTAAATGAGGTCTGCAAATATGCTAAAAAGAAGCTCTGAGGGTTGGAAAGATAGCTTAGTGATTAAGGCACTGACTGCTCTTCTGGAGGATCCAGGTTGGATTCACAGCACCCAGACAGTGGCTTTGCAACCTTCTGTATCTCCAGTTCCAAGGTATCTGATGCCCTCTTCTATCAGCTGCAGACACTGCACACACATGGTACACAGACATACTTGGAAGCAAAGTATCCATATACATAAAATAATGCAAGTAATTTTTAAAACAAAGAAATCATGAACAATTACTAGAAAACTCAAGACATGATTTTTTTGTAATTCACCTGTATGTACTGTGATAACTTCAAACAGTGCTGTTGAGGATTGGTCTTTTGCTTGTATTGACAATATTACCCCTTCCAACACCTGGTTGCCCCCAGGGATGAGTCTTCTCATACCCAAGTGACATTATATAACCTTAACCCGCAAGTTATAGATAAATAAAGATGCCTACAGCTAATAGCTGGGTAGAAGAGAAATAGGCAGGGTTCTTGAGTTTTTGGGCTTGGGTTTGAGGAGACCACAAGGAGGGAGAATAAGGTGGAAAGAGGAAAAGGTGCAATAGGATAAGAATCTTGAAATCATAGCCATTAGGACTGGTCAATTGGAGTTAAGAACAGCTCAGATGGAACATTTCAAGTCATATTATAGGGTTACTCCAGGGAAACAAACATAATAACATAGAGGGTCAATATCTGCCCAGATCTAGTGCTTATTATAAATTATTAAGGCTTATTATAAATATAAGGTTATATATCTTTCATCTGGGAGATGACTGATGAAAGCCCCTGGTTGAGATTAAATATTTTCTACAACATAATGCTTTATGGTCCTTAACAGAAAAGAAAATATTTTGCTCTTTGCAGGTCACATGACCACTGTTGCTACTACTCAACACTACCATTACATATGAAAGCAGACATGACAAAATGTAAATGAGCAACTGTAGCTTAGTATCGACAAAATCTTTTTTTAAATAATAGATAATGGGATAGATTTAGACCTTGTTCTCACTTTACCAATCTCTAAGATTGGCTACCTTTCTCTTTTGTTCTTGTGTCCTTTAGTTTCTGTAGTCATTTAGTCTATCCTAACACATAAACCATGACTGTCTCCAGTTAGGTACCTGATCACTCACATTTATATCCCTAATATAATTAGCAAAGATGTGGCACAGGATAAGAACACTATAGGTCTTTTATTAGAAATAGATGCCTAAGAAGAAAGAGATTCGGCTGAATCTATTGCTCTTCTCAGCAATTTACTGTATGGATAGAATTTGTGAATGGCATTCAGGACTTCTATTTTTTTTTTTTTTTTTTTTTTTTTTTTTTTTTTAGTTTTTCGAGACAGGGTTTCTCTGTGTAGCCTGGGCTGTCCTGGAACTCACTCTGTAAACCAGGCTGGCCTTGAACTCAGAAATCCACCAAGTGCTGGGATTAAAGGTGTGCGCCACCACTGCCCAGCCCATTCAGGACTTCTAAGGCAAGGCCATGCACAATCTTCCTACTTATAGTATCTCTTTATACACTGTGTAGAAGTCCTAAGAGCTATGTGAGAAATTAAACATTTTTTTTCAACAAAGAGCATATGGAGTGCTTCAGACTAACTATGAAGGGCAATACCAAGCTAACACTTGCTTCCACTAATCTTCATTCAGGCACCAGACACATGAAAATGCCAACTTATTCTCTGCATCCAAGCTGACTCTAGCTGATGTCAGATGATGAAAGGTCATGCAAGTAAGCCCTATCTAAATTCCTGACTGATGACTTGATGCTCTTTGTTTTAGGCTACTACATTTAGGGTTGCGTTGTTATGTAACATCAAAATGTTGGGACATTTGAAGAAATGACCGCATTTTTGACACAATGAACTATGTCCATGTTTCTGGATACCAGGGTCAGATTTTTTTTCTTCATGTAGTATATAGAATTATCTTACCTTTCCTATATTTCTCAGAGGTCTGTTCCAGTTCCTGTTCACCATTGAAAATCTATCTCTATGATGTTAACTAATCCTCAAATACTTCAGGACTCAGGTTATGGTCAATGTTTCCTTTCTGTATATTTCCTGAACTCTCTGAGAATTATGAGATGTCTGTTATCCAAAATTGTTTATATCTTAAATGGCACATATTTCTTTATGTTCCTATGATTTGTAGGAGGCTGGACTTTGTGGGTCATCCAGTGGAGCAATTCTGAGGTTATACATAGGATATGTGAGCATTTCCTCTGACCAGAACTGAATTTCTCTTCTGAAACTTATTAGAAATAAGTGTTGAGCCACCTGTCAGGCACTGGGGTAGAGTAAGAAGGCACCAATGTCATGAGGTTTCTACAATCTCTGCAATTTGTAGTAGTAAGGCATGCTGGCATCTGGACACAACTTGAAAGTCTGTGGGTCTAGACTCTAGGGAATAGAGAAAGGACCTGACTTATTCTGCTTTTTGATGGAGTGAACTTCAAACATGAAAAGACATTTTGGACTTAGTTGCCAAGCACACTGAATCTTCATGCAAGGTATCTACAGTATTCTTGTGTGTCTTTAGGACCTGAAGACCTTGGGAAGTTGACATCATGCATAGTCCCTCCAATCAGGGGTTGGGCCAGCAGACCTAGTTTTCAGGTACCTGGGTCATTTAGTTCTTGACTGCACAGGGAGCCTTGCTCTCATTCCCTTTCATGCTCACTAAACTTTGACCTCTCCTATTTTGCCCTAATGGTTAACATAACCCTTTGCAACTGCTTTTCTGTTTGTCAGGGCCCAACCCCCAGAAGCTTTTGCCCCATGGAGAATAAGCAGGCTCTGTGCAGACAAGAATTTCTTGTACTTGCATTCTGCATCATTGTGCAGTCCTTCGTGGGTCCACAGCAGACGTTTCCTGGCCTTTTCATTTTCCTTTTCAGAGGAACTGTAATTGGCAGTGTTTCAATTAGGATCTTCTTAAGGATACTTCCATTTTCATCCACACCGGCAGTTCACAGATTCCCTCTTCATGCACCAAGCTGTCTAGATTTCTAATTCCCTAAAATTTGCTGTCTTGAAGTCTAATACCCTTCTAGAGATGAGGTCTGTTTTTTGTCCCTCTCCTCTCATTATGGAACTATACTGTTGTGGCCTTCACTTACTGCTGCAGATCCCCTTTTTTAGATGGTTAAACTGTCCCTGCACATTGTGTCTTTCTGGATGAATGGCTTTGCTGAAGCTGAAAGATGTCCTTTGCATGGATTAAAAAATACTCCCCTGGACAGTAGGCTTGCAAAGCTGGCTGATGATTTGAGTCTAAACTGGGCTAGATGGCCAGCATGAGCCTTGGACATATTAATTGTAGTTTTTTATTAATTCACTCAGTGCATAAAACTTTACTGTGCTTTTAAAATATACAGTAGAAATATAAGTTAAGGTGTTTTCCAATTTCATGGGAATTAAAATCAACATGAGAGCCCAATAAGTGATGATGATGATGATGATGATGATGATGATGATGATGAATGACTAGGGAACACTCTGGATGCAGCTTTAAACAAAGCAAGACACCTAGGCAGGCATGTCAGTTTTGGGGAACTATAGGCAGGTTTCTAACAAAAGTCTAAGTTGACACTTGAAGGGTAAATTACATTTTTCAGATCAAGGAGAATAAGAAAGGGCTGAAAAGTATAGTAGGAGAGAAGCAAGAATGCTCCACAATGGAGAGACCTGAAGACAGGAGACAGGAAGTCTGAAAAGAGCCATAAGAGTAATTCATCACTAGAGTAGGAAGCAATGGGTAAGAGAAGGGAGGCAAAACAGACAGAACAGAAATGAAACCCAAACACAGGTCCCTGGGAAGGACCACAGCCTGCTAGAAAATCAGCCAGCCTAAGTCACTGATGCTGTGTCAGGCATGGGACATGTACCCACTCTACTGCTAAAGTCTCTGAAAGTGTAGATTTCATCCCTGGTGCTTCTTGCTCCAGGAATCTTGAGAGAGCCTAGTAGTCTTCACATTTCTGAAGGGTGATTCTGGCAACAAATGCCATACAAACCTAAGACACATGCCAGTTCTGATCTCTGAAGTTCACACAGCTTCTGGGACAAGTGTGGGTGAGGTGGGGCATGAGGCACTATGGCAGGACAAAATAGTTTCAGTTGAGAAACAGGTAAGAAACACATCCTCAGTGAATGAACTTGGGATTCCAGGACATCAACAAAGAATCTAAAATAATGGAGTAGATGTTAGCTTCAAATTTTTATTGTTTACTTTATTCAAGAATGTTCCTATTCACTCTCCACCAGTCCTTTCTGCTGGAGCAGCCTACTAGCTGATCTGCTCCCATGAAGACACCATGTTCTGACTCATCCTAGAGGATCTGCTGCATTCAGAGCAGTTGGTAAGAACCCTCCCCCACAACCTGAAGTCCCAGAGCTGCAGCTGGGAGCCTGGCACACTCAGGACCCATCAGCCACAAAAACCCCACCTCCTCAATACCATTCTGCTTCCACTCTTTCTGCCTGGTCATTTCTGCTGGGGCAGACTCCTAGCTGGTCTGCTCCCTTGAAGATACCATATCCTGGCCCTTCCTAGAGGATCCACTGTACTCAAGAGCAGTTGGTAAGAACCCTCCCTCATAACCAAAAGTCCCAGAGCTACAGCCAGGAGTTCAGCCTATGTGGGACAAAATCACCCACCAAAACCCAGCCCTCCCAAATACCAGTGCCCTTCTACCCCTTCCACATGATACTTTGTGCTGAGGCAGACTCCTAGCTGGTCTGTTACCATGAAAACACTGACCCATTGGCATGGGTTCCTTCCAGTCTGAATTGGTGCCTTGAGCGGACCTTGAGCACCATCTCTGCAACCAATCCATAACACCCAGAAGAAGCTGAACTCCCAGGAGCTCTAACACACCTAGGATCTTAGAGGAAGCTGGACTCCCAAGAGCTCTAACACACCCAGGATCATAGGATTTCAGGATCCCAGAGGCAGCCTGACTCCCAGGACCTCTTACATCCAGGATCTCAGGATCACAAAATCACAGACACAGCTGGGCTCTGAGTTCTGACACAACCAAAATAACAGGAAAGACAGGTTCTACTCTGAGAAAGTGAGTGCAGGTAGCACTAGAGACAACCAGATGGCAAAAGGCAAGCACAAGAACATAAGCAATAGAAACCAAGGTTACATGGCATAATCAGAGCTCAGATCTCCCAGCACAACAAGTCCTGGATAACCCATCACACCAGAAAAGCAAGATTCATACTTAGAATCACTTCTCATGATGATGATAGAGGACTTTAAGAAGGATATAAATAACTCCCTTAAAGAAATACAGGAGAACACAGGTAAACAGATAGAAGCCCTTAAAGAAGAAACACAAAAGTCCCTTAAAGAATTACAAGAAAACACAACAAAATAGGTGAAGGAATTAAACAAAACCATTCAGGACATAAAAATGGAAGTAGAAACAATAAAGAAATCTCAAAGGGAGACAACCCTGGAGATAGAAAACCTAGGAAAGAGACCAGGAGTCACAGATGCAAGCATCACCAAAAAATTACAAGAGATAGAAGAGAGAATCTCAGGTGCAGAAAATACCATAGAAAACATTGAAACAACTGTCAAAGAAAATGCAAAATGCAAAAAGCTCCTAATGCAAAACATCCAGGAAATCCAGGACACAATGAGAAGACCAAACCTAAGGATGATAGGTATACAAGAGAGCAAAGATTCCCAACTTAAGGAGCTAGTAAATATCTTCAACAAAATTATAGAAGCTTCCCTAACCTAAAGAAAGAGATACCCATGAACATACAAGAAGCCTACAAAACTCCAAATAATCTAGACCAGAAAAAAAATTCCTCCTGTCACATAATAATCGAAACACCAAATGCATAAAACAAAGAAAGAATATTAAAAGCAGTAAGGGAAAAAGGTAAAGAAACATATAAAGGCAGACCTATAAGAGTTACACCAGACTTCTCATCAGAGACAATAAAATCCAGAAGATCCTGGACAGATGTCATACAGACCCTAAGAGAACACAAATGCCAGCCCAGGCTACTATACTCAGAAAAAAATCTCAATTAACATAGATGGAGAAACCAAGATATTCCATGACAAAACCAAATTTACACAGTATCTTTCCACATATTCACCCCTACAAAGGATAATAAATGGAAAACTCCAAAGCAAGGAGGGAAACTACACCCTAGAAAAGGCAAGAAAGTAATCTTCCAACAAACCTCAAAGATGATGGCTACATAAATATAATTCCACCCCTAATAACAACAACAACAACAACAAAAACAGAAAGCAACAATCACTTTTTGTTAATATCTCTTAACATCAATGGACTCAATTCCCCAATAAAAAGACACAGACTAATAGACTGGATTAGTAAAGAGGACCCAGCATGATACTGCATACAGGAATGACCAGGAAAGCCTAGTCACTCAACAAGTTCTCTAGTGCAGGAGTGAGGAGTACAAAGGAAAAAAGATGATTAGACAACATTGTAGCATGACCCCAACCAGTTCTGTGCCTGAAGGTTGGTTTATTTTTTCCCAATTTGCTTTTATACCATTTTAAATACATGCAAGTATTTAGGTCAGTTCTACTTTGAGGAACTAGCAATACAATAAATGCAAATAGTCAAGGAACAAGCAAGACAATAAGCAAAGTCCCTTGATCACTCTCATAATCACTGTTTCTAAGGGCTTATCAGATGACCAAAATCTGAGCCAACTTCCCTATCCTAGTCCAAAGTCATATTTAATGCCTGAGGCCTACTTCTTTGTGCTAGCCTAAGATTTAGATTCCTGACGGAAATTACTTCTCTGTCAAGGCCCAATGTCAGATTCCTGACTAAAGCCCATTTCCTTGTCCTTGGGCAAAGTCAGATTCCTGCCAAGAGTCCCCAAAAGCTCTCCACAGAGGAAATGTACCTCAGTGGCAAAGAGAGACCTATGTCAGAATAAAAGGCTGGAAAACATTTTTCCAAGCAAATGGTCCAAAGAAACAAACTGGAGTAGACATTCTAATATCAAATAAAATAGACTTTCAACCAAAAGTTATCAAAAAAGATAAGAAAGGACACTTCATACTTGTCAACAGAAAAATATGCCAAGATGAACTCTCAATTCTGAACATTTATGCTCCAAATGCAAGGATACCCACATTCATAAAAGAAACTTTAAAGAAAATGTGGTACATTTACACAATGGAGTACTACTATTAAAAACAATGAGCTCATGAAATTCTTAGGCAAATGGATGGAGCTAGAAAATATCATCCTGAGTGAGATGACCCAATCACAAAAGAACACACATGGTATGCACTCACTGATAAGCGGATATTAGCCCAAAAGCACACAATACCTAAGAAGCAACGCATAAACCTCATGAAACTCAAGAAGGAGGAGGAAGACCAAAGTGAGGGTGCTTTTGTCCTTTTTAGAATGAGTATCAAAAGATTCAACCAGAGCTCCCAGGATCTAAACCTCCAGTCTGAGAACAGACAGGGGCAAGCTGTCCTCTGAGAGGCTCTAACCAGCAGATAACTCAGACAGATACAGACATCCAGAGCCAAACAGTGGATGGAGCTTGAGGACTCTTATAGAAGAATAGGCGGAAGGATTGTGGGCCCTAAGGAGATAGGAACTGCACAGGAAGATCAACAGAGTAAACCAACCTGAACCCTTGGAGCTCTCAGAGACTGAATCACCAACCGTGGAGCATACTTAGTCTACACAGATCTAGCTCCATGGGCTGGACCTAGGCCTCCCTGCACATATGTTGTAAATGTGCAGCTTGGTTTTCATGCAGGTCTCAAACATCTGGAGTGGGGGCTATCCCAAAACATGCAGCCTGTATATGGGGTATGGTCTTCTAGCTGGGTGCCTCATCTGGCCTCAATGGGATAGGAAGCACCTAGCCTCTCAGAGACTTAAAGTGGCAGGGTGGGGGATACAGGAGGAGGGGGTACTCAGAAAAGAAGAGATGGGGAAGGATTTTGGGAGGGGGTGACTGGGACGGGTTATAAAGTGAATAAGCAAAAAAATAAAATTAAAAAAGAAAAAAAAAAAGATCAAAGCACATATTGCACCTTACACAATAATAGTGAATGACTTCAACACGCCAATTTGAGTAATGGACAGATCATGGAAACAGAAACTAAACAGAGACACAGAGAAACTAACAGAAGTTATGATCCAAATGGATTTAACAGATACCTTTAAAAAATTTTTATCCTAAAACAAAAGAATATACCTTCTCAGAACTTCATGGTACCTTCTCCAAAATTGATCATATAGTCTGTCACAAAACAAGTCTCAACAGATACAAGGATATTGAAATAATCCCCTGCATCCTATCAGATCACCATGGAGTAAGGCTGGTCTTCAATAACAACAAAAACAATGCAAAGCCCACATACACGTGGAACCTGAACAATGTTTTACTTAATGATAACTTTGTCATGGTAGAAATAAAGAAAGAAATTAAAAACTTTTTAAAATTTAATGAAAATGAAGGGACATCATACCAAAACTTATGGGATATAATGAAAGCAGTGCTAAGAAAAAAAATCTCATACCTATGAGTGCCTCCACAAAGAAACGGGAACAAGCATACACTAACATCTTGACAGCACACCTGAAAGCTCTAGAACAAAAAGAAGCAAATATACCCAAGAAGAGTAGACAGCAGGAAATAATCAAACTCAGGACTGAAATCAACCAAATAGAAACAAAAAGAACTATACAAAGAATCAACAACACCAGGAGCTGTTTCTTTGAGAAAATCAGTTAGATAAACCCTTAGCCAGACTAACCAGAGGGCAGAGAGACAGTATCCAAATTAATAAAGTCAGAACTGAAAAGGGAGACATAACAACAGAAACAGAAGAAATTCAAAAAATCATCAGATCCTACAACAAAAGCCTATACTTGACAAAACTGGAAAATATGGATGAAATGGACAATTTTCTAGGTAGATAACAGATACTAAAGTAAAATCAGGATCAGATAAAACATCTAAACAATCTCATAAACCCTAAAGAAATAACAACAGTCATTAAAAGTCTTCCCACTAATAAAAGTCCAGAACCAGATGGTTTTAGTACAGAATTCTATCAGACTTTCAAAGAAAACCTAATACCGATTCTCTTCATACTATTCCACAAAATAGAAACAGAAGGAACACTACCCAATTCATTCTATGAAGCTACAATTATGTTCATACCTAAACCACACAAAGACCCAACAAAGAAAGAATTTCAGACTAATCTCTATTATGAAAATCAATGTAAAAATACTCAGTAAAATTCTTGCAAACTGAATCCAAGAACACATCAAAAAAAAAAAAAAATCCATCATGATCAAGTGGGCTTTATCCAGGAATGCAGGAATGGTTCAATATACAGAAATCCATCAATGAAACCCACTATATAAACAAATTCAATGAAAAAAAATCACATGATCATCTCCCTAGATGTTGAGAAAGCCTTTAATAAACTCAACATCCCTTCATTGTAAAAGTCTTGACAAGGTCAGGAATTCAAGGACCATACCTAAATTTAGTAAAAGCAATAAACAGCAAACCAGTAGTCAACATCAACTATATAGAGAGAAACTTGAAGCAATACTACTAAAATCAGGGACTAGACAAGGCTGGCCACTCTCTCCTACCTATTCAATATAGTACTGAAAGTCCTAACCAGAGCAATTAAACCACAAAAGGAAGTCAAAGGGATACAAATTGGAAAGGAAGAAGTCAAAATATCACTATTTGTAGATGATATGATAGTATATTTAAGTGACCCCAAAACTTCCACCAAATAATTCCTATACCTGATAAACAACTTCAGCAAAGTGCCTGGATATAAAATTAACTCAAAAAAAAAAAATCAGTAGCCTTCCTCTACTCAAAGGATAAAAAGAATAAGATAGAAATGAGGGAAATGACATCCTTTACAATAGTCACAAATAATATAAAATACCTTGGTTTGAATCTAACCAAGCAAGTGGAAGATCTGTATGACAAGACCTTCATGTCTCTGAAGAAACAAATCAAAGAAGATATCAGAAGATGGAAAGGTCTCCCAGGCTCATGGATTGGCAGGATTTATATAGTAAAACGGCCATTTTGCCAAAAGCAATCTACAGATTCAATGCATCCCCATCAAAATTCCAAATCCAAAATTCTTCATAGAGTTAGAAAGAGCAATTTGCAAATTCATTTAGAATAACAAAAAACCCAGGATAGCAAAAATTATTCTCAACAATCGAAGAACTTCTGGGGGAATCACTATCCCAGATCTCAAGCTGTACTACAGAGCAATAGTGATAAAAACTTCATGGTGTTGGTATAGAGACAGGCAGGAAGATCAATGGAATAGAATTCAAGACTCAGAAATGAACCACACACCTATGGTCACTTGATTTTTGACAAAGGAGCTAAAACCGTCCAGTGGGAAACAGACAGCATTTTCAACAAATGGTGCTGGTTCAACTGGAGGTCAGCATGTAGTAGAATGCAAATCTATCCATTCTTTTCTCCTTGTACAAAGCTCAAGTCCAACTGGATAAAGGACTTTCACATAAAACCAGATACACTGAAACTAATAGAAGAAAGTGTGGGAAGAGCCTCAAATAGTTGGGCCCAGGGGAAAAGTTGCCGAACAGAACACCAATGGCTTAAAGAATTGACAAATGGAATCTCATAAAATTGCAAAGCTTCTGTAAATCAAAGGTCACTATCAATAGGACAAAATGGCAACCAACATTTTCTGAAAAGATCTTTAACAATCCTCCATCTGATAGAGGGCCAATATCCAATATATACAAAGAACTAAAAGAAAATAGATTCCAGACAACCAAACAACCTTATTAAAAATGGGGTACAGAGCTAAACAAAGAATTCTCAACTGAGGAAACTCGAATGGCCGAGAAGCACCTAAAGAAATGTTCAATATCTTTAGTCATCAGGGAAACACAAATCAAAACAACCCTGAGATTCCACCTCATACCAATTAGAATGGCCAAGATCAAAAACTCAGGTGATAGCAGATGCTGGTTAGGATGTGGAGAAAGAGGAACACTCCTCCATTGTTGTTGGGATTGCAAGCTGGTACAACCACTCTGGAAATCAGTCTGGTGATTCCTCAGAAAACTGGACATAGCATTACCTGAGGACCCAGCTATTCCACTCCTGGGCATATACCCAGAAGATGCTCCAACATATAACAAGGGCACATGCTCCACTATGTTCATATCTGCCTTATTTATAACAGCCAGAAGCTGGAAAGAACCCAGATGTCTTTCAACAGAGGAATGGATACAGAAAATGTGGTACATTTACACAATGAAATATTACTTAGCTATTAAAAACAATGAATTTGAGAAATTCTTAGGTAAATGGATGGAACTAGAAAATATCATTCTGAGTGAGGTAACCCAATCACAAAAGAAAACACATGGTATATACTCACTGATAATTGGATATTAGCCCAAAAGCTCGCAATATCCAAGATACAACTCACAGACCACATCAAACTCATGAACAAGGAAGACCAAAATGTGGGTGCTTTAGCCCTTTTTAGAAGGAGTAACAAAATACTCATGGGAGCAAATATGGAGAGAAAGCATGGGACAAAAACTGAAGGAGAGGTCGTCCAGTAACTGTTCCACCTGGGTAGCCATCCTTTGTACATTCACGAAAGGAAGACACTGATGTGGATGCCTGGAAGTGCATGCTGACAGAAGCCTGATAAAGCTGTCTTAGAGGTCTGCCAGAGTCTGAAATATACAGAGGCAGAAGCTTACAGCTAACCATTGAACTGATCATGGGGTTCCCAATGGAGGAGTGAGAGAGAAGACTGAAAGAGCTGAATGGGTTTGCGGGCCCCATGAGGAGAGCAACAATACCAACTAGCCAGAGCTCCCAGGGTCTAACCCACCAGCCTTGAGGCACATAAGGAGGGGCCCATGGCTCCAGCTGTATATGTATGGGAGGATGACAGTGTCAGGCAAATGTGGGTGAGGAAGTCCTTGGTCCAGTGAGGGCTGGATGCCCCAGTGTGAGGGAAATAGTGGGTGGGGAGGCGAGAGTGGGAGGGTGGGTGGGGGCATATCCTCATAGAAGCAGGAGGAGGGGGGATGTGATAGAGGGTTCCTGGGTTGGGGGGGAAAGGGGATTGCATCTGAAATTTAAATAAAATATCCAATAAATAAATAAATACATAAATGTTCATATGACTGTCTGTAAGGTCATGCCCATATATAAGGTGGGAGTTATTTTAGAGGTACATGTGTAATTCAGCACACAAATGTCAATTAAATGTGATGTGCCATGTTAGCAGAAAAAAGGATACTTATCATAATTAGATAGGTATTTAAATGAGAATAATAAAAAATAGAAAACCTCATAGTTAAAAAAATCCAATAAGCTTTATATTTCACAGTGAACAACTAGAAGTTTTTTTTTTCTAAGACATGCACAGACAAGGGTACTCATTCTAGTCCTTCCTATATAATAGAACAGGAAAGCCTTGACAAAAATCCAGGCAAGTACTAGAAATAAGGAACATTGAAGAAGAGCATAAAAAAGTTTATCTGCAAGTGGCATGATCTTATATGTAGAAAACTGTAAAGCAATCACAAGTACCCCCTACACACACACAAACCCCTTTATAAATCCCACCTCATTTGGAGTATGACCTTAAGGAAAGACATGACCCTTTATTTATTTATTTATTGTTTGTTTGTTTTTTGGTTTTTCAAGACAGGGTTTCTCGGTGTATCCCTGGCTGTCCTGGAACTCAGTCTGTAGACCAGGCTGGCCTCGAACTCAGAAATCCACCTGTCTCTGCCTCCCAAGTGCTGAGATTAAAGGCGTATGCCACCACTGCCCAGCCATATGACCCTTTAAACACAATAGAAACCCACACATACAGTCAGCAGCTTTTTGACAAAAGTGCTAGGAAAATACAATAGAAAATACATGCATTCAACAGATGCTGTGGGGAACTAGATACCCCTGTTCAAACACTTTAAAGTGGACACTTTCCTTAAACCACCCACAAAACAACTTCAAATAGATTGAAGACCTTAACAGGAGACCTGAAACGTCAAAACCCCTGAAAGAAAACATAAGGGAACCGTGACTTTGATCCTGACAATGATTTCTTTGTTTGTTTGCTTTTGAGATCACTATTACAATATTTCTCCCTTGTCTTTCTTACCTAAAACTCCTCTCCCACTCTCCTTTAAATTTATGACAGTGAAAACAAAAGAAATAAGAGGTGTGATACTACATTAAAATGCTCTACTAGAAAAGTATAAAGCAACAGAAGGGAAGACAATCTATGGAAAGGGAGGATGTATTTACAAATTATGTATCTGTTGAGCGGATAATTCCCAAGAACTGCAGGGAAAGTTTGTAACTCACTAGCAAAACCAAACAAAAATAACACAAAATAAAAATGAGGAAATTATATGGATGACTATTTCTCCAAACACACCCAGTGATCAAACAGTATATAAAGGATGTTCAACATCACTGACCTCCAGGGAAATTCAAGTTTGATATATCTGAAATGTCACCACATGGCTGTTAGGATGACCATTATCCTAACAAAAAACAATAGGCAATAAAGAAGTTATTAAGTGTTAATGAGATTTTGAGGACATTAGAGCACTTGTACACCATTGCTAGGTATGCAAAACACTATAGCAGTTGTAGGAAGTTTCTCAAAAAATTAAAAATTGAACTTCCATATGACCCAGGAATTTTACTTCTGAGTATTTATCAAACCTGCCCACCGTGAGACTCATTCCATTGGCAAACACCAATCCCTGACACTATTAATGATACTCTGTTATGCTTGCAGACAGGAGTCTAGCATGGCTGTCCTTTGAGAGACTCCACCCAATAACTGACTCAGACAGATGCAGACACCCATAGCCAAACAGTGGATGGAGCTTCTTCTAATAGAAGAATAGGAGGAAGGATTACAGCCCCTAAGGGGATAGGAACTCCACAGGAAGACAAACAGAGTCAACTAACCTGGACCTTTGGCACTCTCAGAGACTCAACTACCAACCAAAGAACATACACACACTGGACTTAGCCCTCTTTTCCTGCTGCACATAAGTAGCAGATGTGCAGCCTGAATTTCATGTGGGTCCTGAATAATTGGAGCAGGAGCTATCCTAAAGGCTGTTGCCTGTGCATGGGATATATTCATGTAACTGGGCTATCTTGTCTGGCCTTAATGGGAAAGGATGGACCTAGCCTCACAAAGACTTGATCTGTGTGGGAGGGGAGATACTCAGGTGAACCTCCACTCACTCAGCGGAGAAGGTGAGGGGGGGAAAGGGTTGTAGGAGGGGTGACTGGGAGGGGGCAGTAAGTGGGATGTAAAGTGAATAAGTATAATAATAATAATAATAATAATAGTATTTAAAATCCCTGGAACCACAGCTCTAGATGCATCCCTGGAGGCCTTCGACCACCTAGGACATACAAGTGAGATCTCCACACCCAAATCCACTGCCTTCTGGGTTCCCCAGCAAGCCCAGCAGCTGTTAGGTCTGCCCTGTCCCTTCTGCACTCCATCTTCCACTCCACACTTCTACCTGCAATTCCAGAGGCCTGCTGCCACCAGAGACTACCAGACATGCCAACACCAGAGACAACCAGATGGCTAAAGGCCAACAGAAGAACATGGTAAGCAAAAGGGAGGTCAATATGCCTCTTTTACTACAGCAAGCCTTAGATAGCCTAACATACCTGAAGCACTAGAAAATGACCTTAAACCTAATCTTATGAAGATGATAAAGGGCTTTAAAGATGAAATGAACAAATTCCTTAAAGAAATACAGGAAAATGCATTTAAAGGTTGATGCCTTTAAAGAGGAAATAAATATAAAGAAATACAGGAAAATACAACCAGGCAGGGGAAGGATATGAATAAAACTGTCCAAGAACTAAAAATGGAAATAGAAGCAATAAAGAAAACACAAACTGGGCTGGAGAAATGTCTCAGCTGTTAAAGGCTAGGCTCACACAAAACCAAACCACACACACACACACACACACACACAACCTGAGGCAATTCTGGAGATGGAAAACTTAGAAAAGGGGAAAGAAACTATTGACACAAGTATTACCAACAGACTAGGAGAGATGGAAGAAAGAATCTCAGGCATAGAAGGTATGATAGAAGAAATTGATACATCAGTCAAAAAAAAATGCCAAGTGTAAAACTTTTCTAGGTAGAAGATGCTTCAGTTCCAGGGCTAGGAGTCTGAGGCAGAGACCAGAAGGAGGAGAGAGGAGGAAGGAAGAAAACATCATGGGGTAGGTGGATTATGAGATCACAGCCATGAGGGCTGGCCAGTTGGAGTAGGAACAGCCCATGTGTATCATGGTAAGTTATACATCAGGATTGTGACAGGGAAGCAAGCAAAATAGCATAGAGTACTGATATCTGTCTATGTCTAATCCTATTAATGCTAATTATAAATATAAAGGTTTTGTGTCCTTTATTTGGGAACTAAATGATCAAAGGTGGGGTAGAAACTCCCAAATAATTTCTACTATGACAAAATCTTACTGTCACATAATAATCAAAGCACTAAATGTACAGAACAAAAAATGAATATTAAAAATTGCAAGGAGAAAAGGTCAAGTAAAGGCAGATCTATCAGAATTATATCTGACTTCTCAACAGAGACTCTAAAAGCTAGAAAGGCCAGGGCAGATGTTTCATAGATTCTAAGGGACCACAGATAGCAGCCCAAACTTTGATATTCAGCAAACTTTTCAATTACCATAGATGTAGAAAACAAGGTATTCCATGACAAAACCAAATTCACTCTTCCAGCTCTCTCACCCCAGCCTCTATTCCCACACCTATCCTCCCTTTTCCCCCTCCCTATCCCTGTTATTTTACCTTCTGGGTCAGATTCAAGCATCCTCTCTTGTACCCTCTTTGTTATTTAGCTTTTTTTGATCTGTGGATTATAGCATGATTACCCCGTACTTTGTGGCTAATATACACTTATAAGTGAGTACATTCAATGCATATCATTTGGTTTCAAGTAACCTCACGTGAGATATTTTATAGTTTGATCCATTTGCCTGAAAAATTCATGAACCCCTTTTTAAATAGTGGAATAGCATTCCATTGTGTAAATGAACATTTTCCTCATCAATTCTTTAGTTGAAGGTCATCTGGGTTGTTTCCAGTTTCTGGCTGTTATGAATAAAGCTGCTTTGAACATAGCAAGTAGTATGAAGCATATTTGGGTTATATGCCCAGGAGTGGTATAGCTGGGTCTTGAGATAGAACTATTCTCAATTTTCTGTGAAACTGCAAATTTCCAGAGTGGTTGTCCAAGTTTACACTCCCACCAGCAATGGAGGAATGCACCAGTCTGCTTTTTAAAAACTAAATATTCTAAAATTCCTTCTTTACGTCAAAACTACCTGTGTTGAGTGGCATTGTAATTGATAGTGATTTGCCTTCTGGGTCATTGTATGTTCGGCATTTGAAACAGATGTCCTGTTGATTCCACTGTGTATAAGGAAGAGGCTATCAATGAGTGGCACCAGGAGGGTTATAAAAAATTAAAAATTCTTCTGCCCAGTTTCTGTGTGAACCTAAAACTGATTTTAAAATGTAAACAGAATGACTAACAAGTATTTGCAAGATTTAAACAACACAAAGCAACAGAACTAGTGAAGTGCTTCAGTGTGCAAAAGGCATTTGTCTGACAAGCCCTTGGCCTCAAGTGTTAGAAGCAGCAAACAAATTCTACAGTCACGTACACTCATACAAACATGCATACATACATATATGCATATATACCCACACATACCAACACATAGACACACATACATACACACATACACACACACACACACACATACACACACATGCTATCACATACACGCACATATATACACACATACTGTCACATAGAAACATACATACACATACAGACATAACATCACACACACAATGTCACACACACACATATACACACACATATTGTCACACATACACATGCACACACACAATGTCACATACACACATATATACACACATTTTGTCACACATACACACACATGAACACACACATAATCTTACACACACAAACACACACACACTACTTGATTTAGTATCTTTTGATTATGGCAGAACCCAACTCAAGTCAACTTTTTAGAAGAGGTAATAGTAACTGTAACTCATTGAAAGTGAGCATGTGCATCTTCAAAATAGGCTAAGTTCAGTGGCTCAGTAATGCTGATACATGATGTCATCATCAATTTTAGCAGATGCTTCTTCATCCTTATGTGAGAAGATGAATGGAGGGCAGAAGCATCAAGGTTGTCACACAGTCCAGCCTCAAAGCAAGGGGAGCAGTAGCTTCTTTTTCCTGCAAATGACAAGGGAAGTGTTATGAATAGCCACTGAATTATTCCCAGTGGGGTCACATGTCAGTCTGTACCATCACTGTTGAATAAGAAGTTCTACAATGTGTGCTCATGATCAGGTTATGGACCCTTCCCTTAAGCAAGGCACAAAGTCATCTCTACCTGTGCCACATTGGCTAGGTGGACTAGTTAGTGCTCTTGCAGAAGAACCTAGGGGCACAATAATGAATAAAAAGTAGGATGGACTCATGACAGAAGAAAAAAATACCTTTTTCTAGTAAGAGGTTATTAAACTATAAGTAAGGGAACATGTATTATAAAACTGGAGGAGGTTTTTATCTACCCAACACTTGAAGAATTACAAATCACTGCCTTTCCTTCACAAAAGAAGATACAGAAACATGGACCATTTAGGAAACTTAGCAAGGATCACAAACCCTGTAAGTAGAGTCATGGATACATGATCACAAGCCTCCTTTCACTGGCATTGTTCCATGCGTCTCCTTTTTCCAGTATTTTTTGTAAACCCATCAATGTAGCAAGCAGCAAATCCCTGTTTAGTGCGGTGAAATCTATTAGGGCTTCTATTCCTTGTGCCTCAGTGGGTCAGAGAGTGGTTGCAAAGATTGTTAGAGCACCTACTGAGACCTTGAAGAGGAACAAAACTAGTTATCATAAATAACACACACACACACAACCACACACACACACACACACACATTTTCATCTCTTTAAAGTGGTTGAAAATCAGCTTTTCAGGGAGTTAGGATTTGAGAAATGGTTTTCTTATTCATATTTTTCTGCCTTTTTTCCCAAAAATTTTACCATGAGAATGATTTATTTTAAATCATGGGAAAAATCTATTTAAAAGAATCCTAAAAGTACAGCATGAGACGGGACAAAATAATCTTTGATGTATTTGAGTTAAGTTGATAAGGAGGGAAAAGCGGTAAAAATCTTGTCAGGTTTCTGTAAATGGAATTTTAAAGACATGAAGCATTGGAGTTGATAGCAAATTCTTTGCATAAACAGAAGCTAATATTTTCATGCCCTCTAACACTAGCAGGCCAGCAGCATACAATGCATATATGCATATATGAACAACCTAACTCTCTCTGTTCCCTCAGACCAAATTCCCAAGTCTTGTCCCTAGTGCTGAAACAAAACACCAGTTGCAGCCTTCCCTCACAACCTCCCAATCTCCTGAGGATTCTATAGACCATTCCCTGCTGACTTCCTTTCCCTCCTCTGTTGCTTTGTCCCAGACTTCAACTCTAGCAGGCACTGATTCTTAACCCAAGAGCACCTCTTCTCAGGGCAAAAAGGTAGGTCTAAGGCAGATTAGTGCTTCTCTTACTGCTCCTGAGATCCACTGCCTCCAACCCACCTATCCTCTCTCATCCCTAGCTCTGTAGGTAGAAACTGCTCTCTGACTCCATCTGCAATGGATCACAAAAATGTCCTTCAAACTTGCTTCCCCAACTCATCCCAGTTATCTACCTCCAATACTCTCAAGCATTCCTGTTAGATCTATGTGGCAAAATCCATGAAGTCACTAGGTGAGAGGTCTCATATGAAAAGTTAATTCAAGGAGGGTAGATACAGAAGCTACCTCTAGATGGAATAAAAGAAAAAGGGGGAGGGAGGAGGAAAAATGGGGCCTTTTATCAGGGGATGTAGTACATGCTCAGGAGGAGGACATGTAACAACATGAGATGACAGTGGCAATGTGTTTCCCTCTCAGCAGTTACTGATGATGTCCTGTTGGCACCAGGGCCCTCAGGCTGGCCATGGAGTGCCTGATTACAGACAATCCTCCCTTTTGTTTATTATAAAGTGGAAGAGTTAGAAGGGGAGTGATAGTGAGGCAGGGATAAGGACATTGGTTCTCTTTAGGATACTTCCTGATGTCTGAGGGCATTGTCATTTCTAGGTACAGTTGTTCCTCACCACTAGGACACATTTGATAGGCATTAGCCTCAGAATCTATGGCCACTAGTTGGTAATCCTGTATAAGTAAGTGATTATTCATTTAGTTGGAAGTTGTTAGATTTTTTGTTGGAGAAATGTAGAGAAGAAATTGATAAAATAGAGTGAGGAGAGAGGGGAGAGAGAGAGAGAGAGAGAGAGGGGGGAAAGGAGAGGGAGAGGGGACAGGGAGAAGGAGAGGGAGAAGGAGAGGAGGGGTTAGGAATGGCAGTATACACTTCCATATGGAGTTTTCAAAGGCCCAGGGGATGGAGGCATTGGGTTGTTCTGTATGCTTCTGAAGGTCTGTCTGGAATTGTGTGTGTGTTTTGAACCAACTGGGGCAGGAGCAGTAGTTCCCCTAAGGTTTCAACAATGAAAAAATGAGATGTGAAGCGGTATGTGTTTGGTTGGGGAAGAAGATTTGAGATGGTGAGGAGTGGGCATGTTTGAAAAATAAATGTGATCTCTTCTGTAAGTGCCACCTGGAGAAAGAGAACTTGGACAGAAGTAAAGCTCTGTTATGTTAAGAGGTGGGAGAGGTTGTGAGAGAAGAGGATGGTGGTGGGTTACCTAAAAGTATGGGAGATTTTTTTTTTGTTCTTTTGGTTTTGTTTTTTGTGTTCTTTTGTGTGTGTAGGGGGGGGGTTGGTTTGTTTTTTGATTTGCAAATAAAGAGCTCAGCAGCTACTAAAGCATATAAGTAGGCTGTCCATCCTTGGGTAGTCAGGTCTAATTTCTTTGACAGGTATATATGGGTACAAAGGAGGGTCCCAGTTGAGGACCTAGGACCCCATGGGCATATCCTTTCTTCTCTGTTACATAGAGGGAGAAGAGACAGGATAAGTTCAGGGGATATAGGACTGGGGCCTGAAGGAGGGCCTATTGAAGCTTCTGAAAAGGCTTAGTGATAGGTTTGAGAAGAGGTTTGTGTGAGGTGCCTAAGACTGCTTCATATAAGGGGCAGGCAAAGAGAGAAAAGGAAGAGATCCAGGAGTGCAAGAAGCCAGTCATCCCCAAGAATGATAAAATCTCCTTTTTAGTAGAGTAGACTATAGAGATCAGATTAGGTGTTTTCTATCTGAGGAAATGTTCCTATGTGTTAGAACAATTGTTAGTCCCAAGTAGGTGACCTGAGAAGTAGACTTTGGATTCTAGAAGGTAAGACTCCATAGCCCTGGCTGCACAAGAAATTTAGAAGAGCACGTGTCAGCTTGGCTAATCTGTGGGAATAGACTGCAGAATTGAGGAGCCAGAGATCTTGAACCAGGCAGTAGGTTCTACTGGGCTTCATAAATGCAAATAAATGGATGTTAAAAGAGGAAGAAGTGGGCAAAGAAGTCCCCCCCTCCACTTAGGAGGTCAGAGATGATAAGCTTAAGTACCCTGAGGCTCTGGAGAATGGGTGGGGGGAAGCCTACTGAACATGGGGGATATACTAGGTAGGATCCTGTAAATGGATGACAATGGGGAAATGGTGTTTAGCCTAAAGGGTTTTTGACATCCAGACTAGGGATTCTACCCAAGAGGCTGAGTAGCTAGAAGAAAGAAGAGAGGGGCTGTTTGCAAGCTTGAGGTCAGTGTGTGAGGGGAAGCAAAGAAAGCAAAGGCTCCTACTTTGGCTAGATGATCCCTTCCTAATAAGGGAATAGGACAGTGTAGTACCATCAAAAAGAATGAACCAGCCCTGAAAACAGAACTGAGTGGTGTGGGGATAAGTGAGGTTGGTAAGGCTGTCATCTCACTACCCCAACAATAGGGAAATAAGGAGAAATGGGTCCCCCAAACTCCATCAGGGCCAAGTAAGAAGCCCTGGTGTCTAGAAGGAAGAAGATGGGTTACTCTGACACTGTGGTGTCTACCTAGGGTTTCCTGTTAGAGATGACAGTGGCTGGATCAAGGGAACTCAGGCCCCTTCAAGCTTATGCTTGACCCTAATGTTGGGGGAGCTCTGGGGAAAAAAATATGTCATCAAGAGTTGTTTTCCTTCTAGATTTGGGAGGGGAGGTGTCTACATTTGGATACTGCAAGAGGGCCTTTGTAAGGTGTTCTAAAATTTGAGACAAGTTATCATGCTTGTCCTAGATGACCTCTTAGAGGTTTTGTTTTATAATTTACTGGTTTTATGGGCAGCCTTATGTAGACTGACCAGAAGGCAAGATGTAAACTAATCTCTAGCTAAAATTTCACCTTGGTATTAGGATTTCATTGGGGTTCCTAGTTAGGAAAGGCCTCAGACCCAATCAGGTGTGTTGCATTGGTCTGGTGTATTTCCTCTGCATGTGCTGATGTAGAAGAAAAAAAAGGGGAGAAGAAAGGAGGAACAAGGCCTTTTGTCAGGGAATGTAGATCATGTGCAGGAGGAGGACTTGTGATAAAAGGCAACTGTGGGAATGTGTTTGTGTCTCAGCAGCTAGCAATGAAGTGTCCTGTTGTTGCCAGGCCCCTCCAGTTGGCTATGAAGATGCCTGATAGCTAACAATTCCCTGTGAACACACAGCAGACAAGGTTAGGAAAACAGGCAGCACACAGACATCAAACTCTCCAAAAATCCATAGAAGAAACAGAAAACAAGGAAGAAAACACTCAACCAAGAAACAAACAAACAAACAAACAAATTCAGAAATCAGCACCTAAACCTGTAGACATCAGAAATCCAGACACTTAGACTTCAGAGTAAGAACACAAACAATAACAGCCAGGCAATACATCTCCACTAAAGCCTAGCTATCCTACCAAAGGAGGCCCTGAATATTTCAGCATAGCTGAAGCAAAAGAAAAAGACCTTAAAACCAACTATATGTATCTTTAAAACGAAATAAATAAATCCCTTAAAGAAATCCAGGAAAATACAAACAACTTGAGGAAATGAATAAATTCCTAAAGAAAATTAGGAAAACACAAAGAAGCAATTGGATGAAATGAATATTTCCCTTAAAGTAAGACAAAAAACAAACAAAAACTATAAAAAACAAAAAACAAAAACAAAAACCAAAATAACAAACAGTTGAAGGAAATGAATAAAATTGTTTATGTCATGAAAATGGAAATAAAAGTAATGAAGAAAACACAAATTGGGGAAATGATAGAGAATCTTAGGTGTTTATGATACAATAGGAGAAATGGATACATCAGTCAAAGAAAATATTAAATATAAAAACAAAAACAAACAAGCAACAACAATAACAAAAACCACTCCTTGCACAAAACATCAAGGAAATCTGGAACTGCATGAAAAAATCAAACCTAAGATTAATAGGAACAGAGGAAGGAGATAAAACCCAGCTCAAAGTCCCAGAAAAAAATTTTTCAACCCAATTATAGAAAGTAAGTTTCCTAAGCAAAGAAGTAGATGCCTATTAAAGCATACATAACAACAAATAGATAAAGCCAGAAAAGAAAGTTTCCTTTTCACATAATAATCAAAACACAAAACAGAGAAAAAAAGGGGGGGATATCAAGTACCATATACAGGCAGTCCTATTAGAGTCATACCTGATTTTTCAATGGAGTCTTTAAAAGGCAAAAGGCCCAAAAAAGATGTGCTACAGGCTCTAAGACACCACACCTACCAGCCCAGCAAAATAATTCAATCACTCTATGCCGGGAGCCAACCTGACTCCATTTTGAAAGAATAGTTTTAGGTTTTGTTTTTCCTCAGCTATCAACTCCTGAGAAAGCAGATGGCCAATGGTCACTACTACCTAAGGAAAGTGGTTGCTATGCCCTGAGCCAGACAAAACCATCAGAGCTGCAAGATATCTGCCATGGTGTGGCAGAACGCCCAGCTACTTTGAAATTCCCCCAAACACATTATCCCCTTCCCTGCCTGTATAAATTGCCTGAGAAAGTACAGCTCAGTGGACCCTGATCAGAAAATTTGACTTGGTCTCATTCTTTGCATCTCCTGTCCCTTCCATTCTCTCCCCCTTTCTCTTAGGGTACCTTGTCGAAGGCCCTGCTGGTTGGGGCAACTATATACAAAGAAAATATGTAAGGAAAAGATATTCCATGATGAAGTAAAATTTAAGCAATATCTATCTACAAATATATCTACAGAAATTGTTAGAGGGAAAACTTACTATTTTAATATGTAACAAAATAGACTTCATATCAAAACTAATAAAGAGAAATAGAGAGGGACACTACATACTCATCAAATGGTAAATTCACCAAGATGACATTTCAACTCTTAACATATATATCCCAAACAAAGGGCATCCAAGTTAGTAAAAGAAATATTACTACAGTTTAAATCACATATTAACACTTATAGTGAGACATATCAACATACCACTCTTAACCAATGGACAGGTCATCCAGAAAAAATCTAAACAGAGGGAATATATGGGCTAATAGATGATAGACATGAAATGGACTAAACATATTTACAGAACATTTTACCCACACAAAAAGAATATACCTTCTACTTCATGAAAGTTTCACCAAGGCGACAAAGCAAGTTTCAGCAGATACAAGGAAATTGAAATAATCCCCTGCACCCTATCAGACCACTACAGATTAAAGATAGACATCAACAACAGAAAGAATACAAACATGTAGAAACTGAAAAAAATATCTACTGGATTAAACAAATGGGGCAATACAGAAGTAAAGAAATTAATGACTGTGGGTCCCTGGCTGTGGAGTTTCCCACAAAGATCTCTGGCCCGGCCAGGTATGGGGTTCCAGGACAAGGGGATAGAGTGTGAGCAAGGAGGGGGAATCACCTCTGCTGCCTCCATTGCTGCCTCTGCCCGCATCTCCGCTCTTGCCACCCAGTTGCTCCCCAGTGCTGCACCTTTCTCTCTGTGCTGAGCCAGTCCAGGCTGGGCCAGTGAGAAGCCGGCTAGCTAGGAAGGAGGGGAGGGTCCTGAAGTCACTTCAGGAGAGCAGATCTCTTCCCAAGTGTTATAGCTCTTGCAACAGAAACTCTCGGACAACTGGATGATTCTCGCATACCTTCTCCCAAATAGGGCTCTTATATACAGTTTTGGGGTGGGTCAGGGTCTGGCAGCAGATAACGCCTATTGGCTTGGTCTGAGAGCTTGGAGATACCTCATCTACATGTGGGAGAGCCTGAGGCACTGTTCCTCATGACTGATGGCTATAGACCTCTCTGTGGGAGGGGCTAGGAAGGGCTGAAACTAAGTGAAAGGAACCAGGGGCCCAGGAGCAAAGCTGAACACCTACCATTCCATTAGGGTCTGAGGTTTTTTGAGGCCTGTGCCTGACTAGGCACCCAGCTGCCCCTCAGAGCCCACCACCCCATAACTCCCCCTTTTTCTTTTATAAAGGGGAGGTGTCATCAGAATAAGTGTCTCCTATGTTGGGAACAGTTTGATAAGGAACCAAAACCTGATTGGTAGTTACCTTTGCAATGCTACTCATCTGTTGCTTTAGAAATTGAATGAGGCAGGGTGCCAAGATAAGCAAGGCTCCAATGGCTAGTATGGGGCCAAGGAGGAGAAAAATCCAAGCCATCAAGGGGTTAGAGTAACAAGGGGTAGGGGTGTTGGGAGAATAGTGTGCCCAGAGGTTCCCCCAGAGCTCTTTGAGCATTTGTACATCTTGTTCTACCAGCCCAGATTCATTGCCATAGAAGCAACATTCCTCCCCCAGCAAAACACAAGTCCCACCCCCATCCCCCCACTCCCCCACACCCCACCCCCCACCCCCAACCCCCCTAACCCCCATTCAGCAGTCAACAAGTCCAAGGTCCTCTGGTTTTGGAGAGCAACTTCTGCTAAAGAGGTTATCTGGCATTGAAGAGATTCAAGGCTGTCTGTAGTAGAGGC
The DNA here is from genome assembly GCA_021653895.1 of Mastomys natalensis. NCBI lineage: Eukaryota > Metazoa > Chordata > Mammalia > Rodentia > Muridae > Mastomys > Mastomys natalensis. Next base: position 110,567 of record JAJTUV010002807.1, on the reverse strand, counting down.
CATTACCTGGTCAAGTTTGTCCTGGAAGTTGCCAGCCAGATGTTGTGTTTGGACAAGGGCTGCTCCAGGAGTTCCAGTAGCACCAAGTGAAACAGCAAGGCCTAGTCCAATGAGCAGAGGGATGAAGATCTCTTTCTTATTTTGGCTTCCTCCCATCTGCAAGGTGAGTTCTTCTGGTTTCTAGAGATAAACCTGGGGGACAACAATCACAGGGATGCAGGAGCCCTGAAAATGAGGGTTGATACAGGCACCTGTAGTGCCTTTGCACCAGAGGAGGGCAGGAGGGTTAACACATACTGATTTGGTAATGGTGATGTCATGAGCACATGTGAGATGGTGTTTTGAGGAGGGCCCTACAAGGCAAAGAGATGGGGGTAGGTTGAAGAGAGGACTGTCTTGTGCTTTCCTCATGGGCAGGGGTCCATGGAGGTCATAAAGGAAAAAGTTAATGGGCAAAGGCTTATTTGGGGGCAGGGACAACTTCACAGGAGGTGTGTAGGTCAGCTACAGGATATTTGGCATAGCTGTTAGGGTAGACTTTACCCGTGACTCAGATTCACCAACATTCATTCCATGGATCACTGATGGAAGGCTGAAAATGAGTTTTAAGGTTGATGAGCATGGTACCACTAAGACTGGTGGATTACATCCTGCAGTCTGCATCCTCCATATGTGGAGACCTCCTGAAGACATTTACCTCTGTTTCAGTAAGGAAAGCAGAGAAAAGGGCTGGAGATAGTGAAGATAGATTCCGGGTATAAGGGAATCTCAATCCTGGTTCAAAATCCTTCAAGTGAGCAGTCCTAGGTTCCTTTAACATTGTTATGTCCATTGTAGGTTTCCCTAGCATAGAATCTCCAATGGTAAGTGTTGGGAAGGCTACGGAGAGGCTGAGTGGTAGCAGAGATAGCATGAAGGATGACAAAACAATCAAGAGAATAGAGGAGAGGGGGCCTTGTGAAGGGCACATGGCCTGGGCAGCTGTCACCAGGTCATGAATGTCCTTCCAGGAGATCCTGCTGTTCCTCTGGGTGTGGTGTCTCCTCTATCTTCTTGTCCCCCTCCTTGGTTCTTGATCTGTCAGTGAGAGGTGGGCCATCTTCTTGGTTGGTGGTGTGGTGTGGGACATTTCTGGCAGGGACCCAGACGGGCTTAGGCTGGTCCTGTGGAAAAACTCAAGTGAAACCCCTCCCAGTTGTAAGGAGGGCGTCTGGTCCCTTCCAAATTCCATCCAAAGGATCTTGCCATCATACTAGGATAGAGGGAGATTATTTTGGTGTGTGCTAATGGAGGGAAATAGGAGGGTGCTTGGAGTTTTTATAGATGTTAAATATGTTTAGGGTAGTCAGGGCTATCATTAATTGCACATTAGGGGGATAAGTAGTTGTTTTTTGTTTCAGGAGTTGGAACTTCAGGGTCTGATATGTTCTTTCTATTATTCCTTGGCCCTGAGGGTTGTGGGGAATTCCCATATGAAGGGAAATTTCCCAGAGTGTGCAGAAGGTTTTAAATTGAGAGCTAGTGAAGGCAGGGCCATTACCAGTTTTTATCCTTTGAGGATTACCCATGATGACAAAGGTAGAGAGCATATGGTAAATTGATCTTTTTGAGTTTTCACCTGTCCTGAACTGTAGCCCATATAAAATATGAGTATGTATGTATGGTGACAAAAACATATTTTTGTCTACCAAATTGGGGAATATGGGTGACATCAATTTTCCATAAGACATTCGATTTGAGGCCTCGGGGATTGGTGCCCATGGTTTGTAAAGCTGGGGTGGTAATGAGCAATGCACAAGAAGCAAATGTTTTTATTATCCTTTGGAGCTGAACAAGGGGACTGTGAGAGAAGCAAGCATGAAGTCCCTTTATATTTGTGTGTATGTGCCTGAATGAAATTGGTCTGCTTGCTCAGTGGAGGCTATGAATGTCCCTGTTGAGGCAGTTCTGTCAACAAGTGCATTTCCCTCAGATATAGGACCTGGCAATGGACTGTGAGATCAGATGTGCTGGATATAGATGAGGAGGATCTTTCCTGTAGGAGGGCAGAGAGAGACCTGTATGAGTAGAGGGGAAAGTAGAGGAGTTGGCATCTAGTTTGACAAATGATCTTGACAGCCAGAGGAGCAAATTGATAGCATAAACTGTTTGGAAAGCAGTTAAGGAAACCCTTGACTTCTTTTAGAGCTAGATAAATGGCATATAGTTCTTTAATTTGGGGGGAGTGGTGGGAAGCTCTTTGAATTGGAGGACAGGCCGTTCATCCTCAGGGAAGTAGTATATTACTGCTGCAGCTAACCTCTGCCCCCATGGTAAATATTGAGGGGGCTCCTGCTATGGTCTCTCTTTGGAGGGGTAGCCATTGCAACAGAGGGACGACAGGGGCTTGTTTTTCATCAGGATAATGGTTGTCAATTTGTCCTGGGAATCCTATTAAGCTGATAGCAAAGTGGGAATGATTTTTGATTAGCCACTCAACATTGGAGAGGGAGAAGGGGGTGATAAGAATGTTAGGTTCTTTTCCTAGGGTTTGTAGGGCTCTACCCCTGCCACTTTTAATCATGTTAGCAAGTGCATCCACTTCATTTAAAATTTGTGGTGCATCACCCATTAGGGTATGGAGCCATTAGAGAGCTAGAGCACTCCCTGAGGTTGGTAAAGGGCTCCTACAAGCATAAGGGAGGAGTTAAAGATAAGGAGATGTACAGGTATTGTTGGGTCATACCTAGCAAAAGCCATATCTTTTAGAGCTGAATTGACAGAATTTAGGGCTTAGACTGCTTCTGGGGACAGTTTTCTTGTGGAGGAGGTACTTTTACCTCCTCTCAGAAGGTAGAAGAAAGGTTGAAGGGTGCTTGTGGGAAGGGGAAGCCAGGATCAATGCCAATTGAGATGGCTCTCTGGAGGGAGGTGAGAGATAATTTTTGAGGGAAGGAAAGGGTGAGTTTGAGGGGGCATATTGAAGTAAGGGAGATCTCTGTTCCTAAAAATGCAATGGGAAGAATAAGTTGGATTTTGTGAGGGACTATTTTGAATCCTAGGGCAGATAGGGAAGGTATTAGCTGGTCCTTACATTGGGAGGGGGAGGTAGAAGCATCTCCCCATACTAAGATGTCATTCATGTAATGTTATATGTTGAGTACTATGTCTAAATAGAGTTTTAATGCAATGGCTACAGCCTCCTGACAAATGGTAGGGCAGTCTTTTATGTCTATTGCTAATAGGGGACATTGACAGGAATGGCTGAGATGCAGGGAGCCTCAGACTCGCATGGTTCTGTTAATTGCCCTCAAATCTTGCAATAGTCTCCATCCCCTGAGCTCTTTTTTATAGCAAACTCAGGAGTGTTCCATGAACTGCGGGAGGGGATGTGTTGTAGAGTCAGCTGTTCCTCTACTAGTTCTCTGAGGGCTCTAAGCTTCTCCCACTGTGGGACCCAGATGGCTTTGTCAGACATCCAATCAAGGCACGGAGTACTAAATCTAACAGTGGCCCCTAGAATTGGGGGTGATTTGAAGGAGGGTTTTTTGGGTCTCTTTGGGTACTATTTTCTTCATAAGTACTGTCCTTAATGTGGTCTCTTTCTGGTTGGGTGGTAAGAACCACATCTAAGGCTTGTAAGATATCTCTCCCTAAAAGATTGGTGGCTACTTGAGCCACCAGGGTCCATATGAGGCCAGTAGCTCCATCTGGGTCTTCCTACCTGTAGGTCTGTGTGGTGGTGAATGTGTGAGAGGTACTCCCTATGTCTAGGAGCTAGGGCCCAGGGATCAGTTGCCAGTCTTATGGAACCTCTTGCTGTCTTAAAATTGTCCTATCTGCCCCAGTATCAATAAGACATTTGAATTGTTTATCATCTATTTTAATGGTTAATTTTGGGTGGGAGCCTTCTGAGATGCTAGACACCCATAACGCTGCTACAGGAGTAGTTGTCCCTCTTACTGTTGGGGCTGAGGGTTGCCCCGTTTGAAGTTTAAAGGCTCTAGTGGCTTACCATTCTTATCATATAGAGCGATACAGTGCCTCCTCCAGTGGAAACATTTTCTGCAGTGGGACAGATGGCCTTAGGGGGATTAGAATCTGTTATGGGAGGAGAGTTTTATGGGCATTCATTCCTCCAGTGTCCTGCCTCTCCACATTTGAAGCAGATTCCTTCTGTTTTTACTGCTGCTACAAATGCATGAGCCATGGATGCAACCTGGTGTAATATAGTTCCTATTTCTTGGGTTGCCACAATCCACTTATCATGATGCTCTACCAGAGACTCTGACAAGCTAGTCTAGACTCAGAAGTTATGCCTTCCCAAACAATGGTTTTCAGAAGAAGGTCCTGAGCTGAACTGAGCCAAGCTAGCCGACCCAGCCAAGTGAGTTCCGGTAACCAAGGGTCTCTCTACCCTGCAGGGCACCGCCAGAGCTCTCCCTCTTGTACCTCTAGGCTGTGAGCCGGTCCAACCCATATGCCCTCTCATCTCAGTTCTTCTGTGGCTCCCAGCAGTGTCTGGGAGCCCAAAGTCAGAGATCACTGTCCCCCGTTTCGGCCTGGAGACCCCCACTCAGGAGCTCTGCTCCTGCAGGATGTCAGGTTGAGACCTCTCCACACCCAGGAGGAGCCCACAACTACTCAGCCCAGCATCCACCTAGAGCCACATGGAGTGAACTCAGTCAAATTCCCTAGCTTCTGCCTCCCTGAGCTGCAGCAGAATCATAACTCAGCGCAACAGGACCCACACCCACATGTGAACTACAGCCCTGCAACTGACTATCAAGAATTTAATGAAAATGAATACACACCATACCCAGACTTTTGGGACACAATGAAAGCAGCACTATGAAGAGAGTTCATGCACTAAGAAGATGCATATATATATATATATATATATATATATATATATATATATGAGAGACAGGGAGAGAGAGAGAGAGACAGAGAGAGAGAGAGAGACAGAGAGAGAGAGAGAGAAGGAGGAGATCTCTACTAGCAACTTAAAAGCACACCTAAAAGCACTAGAGCACTAGAACAAAAATAAGTTAGCACATACAAGAGGAGTAAATGACAAGAAATAATGAAACACAAGGCTGAAATCAATAAAATAGAAACAAAGACAACAATACAAAAAAATTAACTAAACGAAGAGTTTGTTCTTTCAGAAAATCAACAAGATAGACAAACTCTTATCCAAACTAATTAAAAAACAGAATATATAAATGAACAAAATCAGAAATGAAATGCAGGAAGATAGCATGGAAATTCAGGCAATCATAAAGATATACTTTAAAACTCTGTACTTGGAAAATCTCAAGGAAATGGATATTTTTCTTGATAGTTACCACTTACCAAAGTTAAATTAAAATCAGATATACAACTTAAATTAGCCCATAACCCCTATGGAAATAGAAGCCGACATTAAATGTCTCCCAACCAAAAGAAGCCAGGGTCAGATGGTTTTAGCACAGAATTCTACTAGACTTTCAACAAAGAGTTAACACCAATACTCTTCCAATTATTTTACAAAATAAAAACAAAGAACATTGCCCAATTCAATTTATGATGCCATAGTCAGCCTGATATCCAAACTACATAAAGATTCACCAAATAAAGAAAATTACAAACCAATTTCTCTTCTGAAGATAGGTGTAAAAAAAATTCTCAGTAAAGTATGTGGCAACTAAATCCAAGCTTCATTCCAGAGATACAAGGATGTTTTAATATACAAAAGTCAGTAAATTCAATATACTGTCCTTTCATAGTGTCCCAGATATCTTGAATGTTTTGTGTCAAGTATGTTTTAGATTTAACTTCTTTTGTATCTTCTATTGTATCTTCAACATCTGAGGGTCTTTCTCCCAACTCTTGTATTCTATTGAAGCTTGTCACTGTATTTCCTATTTAAATTCCTAAATTTTTCATTTCTAGCATTTCCTCAGTATATGTTTTCTTATACTTTTGGTTGTGAGCCTAGCCTTTAACAGGTGAGCCATCTCTCCAGCCCAGTATATGTTTTCTTTATTGCTTCTATTTCCAGTTTCAGGTCTTGAACTGTTTTATTCATTCCCTTCAACTGTTTGTACTTTCTTGGTTTCTTTAAAGAATTTTTTGGATGCCTCTTTAAGGATCTGATCATCTTCATATGGTTTGTTTTAAAGTCTTTTTCTTATGCTTCAGCTGTGTTGGAATATTCAGGGCCTTCTGTAGTAGGATTATTTTGCTCTGATGGAGACATATTGTCCTGGCTGTTATCATTTGTATCCTTATGCTAGAGTCTAGGCATTTGGGTTTGGTATGTTTATGGGTATAGGTGTTGATTTCTGAGTTTGTCTTCATTGGGTATGTGTTTTGTTCCATGGTTTCAATTTCTTCTTTGGATTTTTTGGAGAGTGAGATGTCTATGTGTTTTATGTTTTTCTGGCCTGCTCAGCTGGCAGTTGGTATTTTTTTTTTATTGGATATTTTATTTACATTTCAGATGTTCTCCCCTTACCCCATTTTCCCCCCTCCCTCCCAGAAACCCCCTCTCCCATCCCCTGTCCTCCTGCTTCTATGAGGGTGTGCCCCAACCTACCAATCACACTTATACCTAAACCTCACAAAGACCCAACAAAGAAAGAGAACTTCAGACCAATTTCCCTTATGAATATCAATGCAAAAATACTTAATAAAATTCTAGCAAACCGAATCCAAGAACACATCAAAACAATCATCAAACATGATCAAGTGGGCTTTATCCCAGGAATGCAGAGATGGCTCAATATTCGGAAATCCATCAATGTAATCCACTATATAAACAAACTCAAAGAAGAAAAATCATCTCTCTAGATGCTGAGAAAGCATTTGACAATTTTTAAAAATCAGGGAAGTTCCAGTTGGTATAGACTGGGAATCAGATTTTATAGGAAAGGCAAAGTCACAGGAATAAACCAGGAAGGTCTGAGAATTAATTCATAATAGATGAAAACAATTTGGAAGACACTTTATATTTTTAAAAAGTGAAATGACTGTTCTAATAAGTTAAGAAAAAATGAACTCCACTGTGAGGAAAGAACAGAGCTGAAATTCAGATCATTTCGTCCTATGTGTGTGCCTCTTCAGAAGGAGTCTTTCCTCAGGGACCTTCCTAAACTACTTTGGGCTTCCCTTCTTCTCTTCTGGTCTCTTTCCTATAAATTCCTACCATATTGGCTACAAATGCTGCCAGGTCTATTTCTAGGACCAACATTGAATGTCTCTCCCCTTCTCATCCTTGAGATCTCAACTCAAGTTCCCTGTCCTGGTGATTACCAATCCTTTTCTCCCTGTTCCTTTTGTTTTATTTCTTAGGGCACCCAAAACCAAGGGCCACAAACAAATGGATTATCAAATGTCTTCATCCTTGGGAAGCATGACATTCAGGATCTAAGTGATGAGACCATGAAGGCTTTGATGGAGACTGTTCCATGTCTCTGTCCTAAACTCTAGTGGCTAATGAGAGTCCTTGATGCTCCTTGGCTTGCAGATGATTTACTTTAATCTGTGTTTTCATCATAGCAGTCTTCTCCTTATATGTCTTCAGATAGCATTTCTCTAAGACTATGTCTGTGCTGGTTAGGTTTTCTTGTTGCTGTTGCTGTTGCTGTTGTTGTTTTGATTTTGTTTTTTTTTGTTTTGTTTTGTTTTTTGTCAATTTAGCACAATCTCACCTTACCTGGGAAGAGGGAATCACAGCTAAGAAAATGCCTGTAAGGTATTATAGCTTTTATAGGCAAGTCGTGGAACATTTTCTTGATTAATAATTCATGAGAGAGGGTCTATGCCTCTGTTTGAAGCACCACCCCTAAGCAGGCAATCTTCTGTGTTGTACAAGAAAGTAAGCCAAACAAACCATGGAGAGCAAGGCAATAAGCAGAGTTTCTTCATCTGCTTCCATTCCTACTTCCAGGTTCTAATTCTCCTTGAGTTTTTGCCCTCCTGACTTCATGTCTTGACTTCTCTCAATAGACTGTGAATCTTTTCTCTCCAAGTTGTTTTGGTCATGGTGCTTATTATAGCAACAGAAAGCAAATTAGGAAAAAGTCCAAATTTCCCCTAAGGAGAGAGACAACCTGATAGACAATGATTTCTTCTTAATATGCTTTTATATGCAAAGACTCTACTACTGAGTAAAGTCATATTTATAGGATTCTGTGACATTATTAGAGGAAAGCACAATTTAATGCACACACTTAGCATCTTACACCTCTTTCCTATTTTATTTTCTTTGTAGATTTTATCACTGCACAAAGTACCCTGCTCTTTTTATAGGTATCTGTGTTCATTCTCTGCTCAGCGCTATGACCACCAAAATCCTTGCTACTTACAGCTAGATGCCTCTCTGTCTTGTTATTAACTATATCTCTAGGAACTACAACATGTATTCAGAGAAGTACTGAACAAAAAGCTACTAAGCAACTATACTGCCTTTTTCCACTGGTGTCTTTAAAAAGTTGAACCCAACTAATCAATTATAGGAAGGAGTATTTAACTATTGGAATATCTTTTTTTTAAATGTGCCCATGTGTTGCTGACTGTAGACACTATCAGAAAGGGGTGAGAAATTTAGAAGGTAAGACCACCTACTAGAAAGAAGTTGGGTTACTAAAGATGTGCCTTTGAAAAATATATTTGAGACCCAAGTCCTTTCCCTGATGCCCTTGCATGACAGCTATGAGAGTGTTTTCATTTCAGTTTCTCAATTTTGCAATTGTTATGAGATAAGCAACTGTGTTTTGTCATGTGCTTCTTGCCATGATGCTCTTCCTTACCATAGCCTCTAAAATGATGAATGTAACCAACCATGGATTGCCTCTGAAACTGTAAACCCAAATAATTTCTTTAAGTTATCTGTCTCAGGTATTTTGTCACAGCAATGGCAATCTAACATACTAATCTAAGCAGACACGTAAGAACCTGTTTTAATATGTGTTCAGGAGGAAGGCTTGTTCTTTCTTTAAGAATTAAGATGTGAAGCTAATACTACAGGTTTGTCAGGTACAGCCTAGAAGCCTAATATATTTTTGGCTTGAGGTTTGTTTTGCTTTTGAAATAAGGTCCATGTAACCTATACTGACCTCAATCTTGCTACTTAGCTCAGGTTTCCTTTGAATTTCCAATTCTCCTGCCTCCACCTTCTGAGTGCTGAAATAATAGATATGCACCGTGATACCTAGCTCCTAATACACTTTGTCGAATAAATATGTCCTATGTGATATTCAATCCTTACCAAAAAATACTACTTTGGATATACTGATAGTTTTTTAAAGTATCATTTCTTTACTGGCAATTCATTTGTTTGGACTTTTATTATTTTATTTAATTAATCTGACAAGTCTATGGTGTTGACCTCAGACCACCAGCAGTCTCATAGTCTTCTCTGTGGAGAAAGCCTTTTTGAGAAAGCATCATTTGTATGAAACATCAGTTAAAAGTCTTTCAAGAAGATATACCAGATAGTTGAATTCAGTCATGGCCAAATATTTACTTAGTCATATATATTTTACAATAATTTTGGGGGATAAATTCTTTTTATGTTCTTTCCTAAACTTTTAAAAATTGATTTTGAGCCATTTGCAAATGAAGCACTCCTGGCAAACATAAGCTACCTTCTAATCAATAGCAATTCTTGTTTTATGACAAACTAAAAATCCATATCTCTGTCTCTCTCATAGTCATTACTCCACTGTCCTCAGTGGTACCCTGTCCATTCCGGTGGCACCAAGTCTGTCTCTCATGGGTATTGATCACCTTGCAGAGCATAAGATCAATGCAGTATGATGCTAAAGTGGCTCCTTTTGATGAATAGTGGAGAACAAAAAGTACAAAAATGATAAAGATGTCAGAGACTTTCATTCTGCTATCACAACAAAAATCACAAATCCAAAGAAATAGCCCCAAATGCTGGGCTTGATGCCATATGCTTCTTGAACAGGAATGCCTTAACATTTTCTATTCTCTCCAGTTTCACTGCAAGGGCTTAAGTGCAGGCACCATGGGCCATAGAAGAATCAGTCAAAAGGAAGGTGCACAATGTCAAGGAGACACCTAAGATGGTATTGACTATGGATGGCTTGTGCAGTGTATTTTCTGTAAAGCTGATCCTATGATCTTACCAAATAAATCTCCCTTATTGAAGTGACAGCTAAGATTAATACTTTTCATTCAACTAGATTCTGACTTGGTAAAGTTCAACCCTTTTGTTCCAAGCAGAAAAGGAAAAAAAAAAAAATAGAAGCCAAACTGCAGCACCAATTTTTTGGCATCTTGGCAAGAGGACAGAGCAATCTGAAAGTCTTGCCAAGAGATCAGTCAAATGGCAGGACATTGTCCTTTGCTCAAATCAAACACTCAGCATCTCAAGCTCACTATTTGACAAGCACACAATGTGTAACTTCATACAGCATGTATTCATTATTTGTCAGCCTCTGAAATAAATTCTGGGGTGTATATTACATTTAGTTTTAGCCAAAAGGCTATGTAGCAATTATACTGAACCTAATCCATGTCACAATACTATTGAAGGGTACATTTTTAGGAGGTAAGGAGTCCAATGAGGATACTACCCTAAAGATGGGATGAGGGACCACATAAAAGGACTGCAAAGAACTAACTTCCCTTCTATTTCCTCTAGCTTATAAGGACAACATATATCCAGAGATTCCAAAAATGAGGCATCATCTTGAAATCATAGACAGGCCCTCACTAAGCACTAAACTTGTCAACACTCACCTTCATCTTGAAATTTTTACCACTGTAAGTATATGAAGTACATTTCTATCATTTATAAATGGCTCGGCCTTGGCATTTTGTTTTAGTAGCAGGCGTACTTTACATATCTTCCTTGGTTCTTGAATCCTCTCTAGTTGAAAAGATTGGCATTGATTAAATAACTCCTTGAATATATGAAAGAAATATTTCATTAAATTATACTAAAGAGAAATGTATCTTATGAAAACAAACAAGAGAGATTAAACCAAGTTTATTAAATATTTGAGATACTTTTTACTGTAATATGTGGGTGTTGGTGTCAGCCATACATTATTAGCATACTGTGGTAGTTTGAATATGCTTTGCCAAGGAGTGGTACTATTTTATGTGCCTAGCTAGAGGAAGTATGTCACTGTTGGGGTGGGCTTTGAGACCCTCTTGCTAGCTTTCTGGGAAACAGTCTCCTACTGCTGCATTTGGATCAAGATGTAGAACACTGACCTTCTTCTAGATCACCATGTCTGCCTAGATTCTACCATGCTGCCTGCCATGATAAACAACTGAACCTCTAAAATTGTAAACCAGCTCCAATTAAATGCTTGCCTTTATAAGTTACCTTAATCATGGTGTCTCTTCAGAGCAATAAAATTCAAGCTTAGACACATTTGGATTCATTTGTAACCTGGAATTCTTTTACCCCCTATGCAGAAATTCATCCCAATCAGTCCTAGCTTGAGTACTGAATAGTCCTTCCATTTCATTTCAGAAGCCCTGTTTATCTATAGCCCAAGAACATACACCTGCTGTACCTATTAGATAAGGTTTAGGAGATCTCAGGTCTGCAATTAGTCACCCTGGCCACTTAAGACAGCAAGGTGCAGGCAAACAAGAACTCAATTGGAATGGAGTAGGTTGTTATTTTGACTCCATTTGTGAGGCTAGCAGAACTTGCCACATTACAGAGTAGAATTAATGCCGTTTCCATCTGGTTAACATTCATAAGCCTGATACATTACTGATGATTCATGAGGTGGGAAGTTTAAAATTTCAACTGTTTTGTATTAGCTTTTGCATTTTCATATTTAACTATTTGAAACTGCTTGTGGCTTCTCTCCACATCAGATGGTCCCTATAATAGTTTGGTTTTAGATCCATTCACTACAGGCAGCAGAGGAAAACCCAGTGGTGTACTTTTGTTCTCCCTACAGAACATTTTGGCTGTTTTCTCAGATGTAAAATTCTAAAAAAAAAAAAAAATGTAAACTTCTAGCTGCTCTGGACTTTAGCATCTCAGGGCTTACTCAAACTTTTATTGACCAAAGGTAACGATACCTCACTGTAAAGAGCTTAGTTGGAGAAAATGGTAAGAGGCCAGGATCTTGTTGTAGAACACATGTGTGTCAATAAAACCCGAAGAACCATACACAGCCCTATAGTAGAAGTTAGGAAACCATCATGAAATAGGATGACTATGTGCCAGCCTGTAAAGGTCTATGATTCCCCAAAGAATAATACCATGGACTCAAGTAATATGCAACAGCAAAGAGTTTTATTCTGCAGAAGTCTAGTATGCTGGGGTCTACCATCTCCCAAGATGGAGGCACCCAGGTGATCTCAAAGGCCCAATTTAAAGCAAACCAAAGGAATTCTAGTAAGGGGTAAGTGACCTTTAGCTTAATTGGTTGGCTCTATCTCTAGGGACATTCCAGAACTTTTGCTGGGGGACTGGAAACTGTTGTTTGCGAAGCGTGGAAACTGTTGCTGACTCTACCCTTGCCTCAGGCCAGATGGTGAGGCAGCTACTGTTGGCCAGGCAGTTTCTGATTAGCTTCTGGAAGCCTGGGATTTTTCCAGTAACTGGTTTGCCTAGATTTATTCCCAGTTCTGGAAAACAATGATCTTCTGACCTGCCAGTTTGAAGCTTGTTATGGAGTCAGCCTGTCTCAGTCCTGTCAAGCCTAGGTCCCCTTCTATCCACTGACCTCTTTATTACCTAGTCTATTCATTTTTCTCTGCAGTACAACTGTCTATCTCTGCTCTGACAAGAGATAGAAAATGACCAACACAATGCCTACATCCTATACTCTAATGGGCAGTCCTAGCATGACCACCTAGCTGTTATTTTTTCCTACATTCTAAAATTCTAAAGAAGCAGGCACATACTTGGGTAAAATTAATAAGTAAATAAATAAAGGAAGGAAAGAGGATGGAAGGAATTACATGACTGCTTCTAGATTTTGTGGAGGAGAAAGTTTATTAAAACAAGAGAGCACTGCCAGAGGCAGAAACACCTGGGAAAGTTCCAGAGTGGACTTGACCTGAGCCAAGAGCAAAAGAAAAGTAAAAGGTAATCAAAATGTCTAGATTATATCAGGAAGAGCCTCTGGGTGAAGGGTCACCACCTCCCCACTAGAATGTTCAGAGTATAGTACAGGTATGCCAGCCACACCCTATAACCACTAAGAACTGAAGGATGCTAGGAGAACCCAGAGGTCAAGTCCACTTTGATGTGTTAAATAGGCACCTCAGCCTTTTGTTTTAGGATTTGAGATTTAACATTACTTATTTAATCATCTACTATAAGTCAGACTTTTTTTCTGCCCCTATTCAAATAATATCTTCCCATTGAACTGAGTCCCTCAAATGCCTCAGATCAACTTTGTTAGGGACTCATGCAAGGTAAAGCCCTGAAAAGGTCACACCTCATCCACCCTTTTATTCTGAGTAATTTGAAAGTCAAGACTATCAGAACCAAACATGGCTTTTACTATTGTATATGTATGTTCATATATGTGGGAAGAGTTGCCCATGTATTTGTGTGTGTGTATGTGTGTAGTCAACTGCAGATATTTTTCAGTCATTTTTTATCACATTGTGTATTAACTATTTAATATTAATTTATTTACTTAGTGTATATGTTTGATGTGTAAAAAAAAAAGCAAGTATGATACTGTATATGTGGAGGTCAGTGGGCAACTTACAAGAACTTATTTCTCTTTTCCCTTAAGATCCTGAGCCACTACTTTTACTTGTTGAACCATCTCCACATTTTTGAGACAGGCTTTCTTTGTAGTCTGGGACATATGGATTCATTCAGAAGGGTTGCACAGAACACTCCAAGGATCCTCCTGTCTTTGCCTGTCCAGCACTTGGATTATATACACATACTACTCACACCAGCTTTTTTATTTGAGTTCTAGAGATTGAAGTAAGGTCCTTATGCTTGTGGGACAAGCACATTACTGAGTCATTTCTCTACTCCATTTTTATTACTAATGAGGTCTAAGGTGAAATTCATGAGTTCTATTTGTAGGCAAGTGTGCCCTCCTACGTTGGACCTCAGCACTGAAGAGATGCACACTCAGACAGACATAGATATCAGGACAGATCTCAATTCCCCTCCAGACAAATGACTCTTTGTCTACAGGAGTCAATTAGAATTCCCTTATCCTGAGGGCAGTTCCTTCTCAGGGGGAAACTGCTAGAGATGAGTTGAGAAGGATCCCTTTGTTCCATTGAAGTTTATAAAAGAGATAAATCACTTCTCCTTTCCCAGGGTAAGTGACTGAAGTGGTGTAGACAGGTCATAAGTAGTCTAACTCATCAAGCATCTTTCTTGGCAGGGAATCCTTAGAACAGAAAAGCAACCCCCTTCTTAATAAAGGGTTGTATTGCTATTATCTAATTGCTTTATTTGGGGTTGTTGTTGGTTGTCAGTCTGCAATGTAGAGGATACAAAGGCAGTAAGTGCCTACATATGCTTGGCAAACTTCCTTTGTGTAGCTCATTCTTACTCTTTTTCTAAGTCACTTAAATTTACAATATCTAGTTTTAAAGTTGCAGTCCATTTCTTTTAATTGTGTAAATACATTTTTCTGTTGATATTCTGGAATCTTAAATTTTTGATTATTAATTAATTAGTTAATTATGTTATCACAGCTACCTCTGATACTTTAACACTTCTCTCCTAGTCAGTATCCATCAACTCCCTGTCATATGGCAGAATATGTATAGTCTCCCTTACTTTACTCCTTTCTTTCCATTGCCACCTAATTTTCATTAACTATCAGCTTTTAATTTATTAATGTGTGTATTTGATGGGAGTTGGAGCACACAAGCATTGTAAGATATGTGGGGGTAAAATGACAATTTTGTAGAATTGGAATTGGCTCTCTCTTCTCAAATTCAGGCAGGTTTCAGGTCCTCAGGGATGTGATGGAATGGTGTCTCACATCTGGACAGACCACACCAGGCCAAAGCAATTCCACATGGCAGAGATTTATGGGGGGCAGGGGGAATGGAAACAAAGGGGAGAAAGAGAGAAAGACAAGGGGAAAAAGGGTCAAAGGTGAGGAAGGGTCTGCCTTTTATTCAGGCTATGACATAGTCTGCTCGCAGGTATGTGTGGGATGTGGACTCAGGGAATGTATGTGGTTGCCATGGCAACAGATGTGGCCTATGTGTGACATTTCTGAGTTTGGAGACAGCCTGCCAAGCTGGTTCCTGATACCAACATACCTCCCTTTTTTTTTAATCATAAAGAGTAGGGAAAGAAAAGGTGAAGGTAAAGCCAATGGTGAAAAGAGAATAGGGGCATCGTGTCTCTTAGACTACTTCCTGCTGTCTAGGGATGTTGTCAATTTTAGGGTGTAGCTGACTTTCACCATCGGGGTCCAGTTGGTAAACATCTGCATCAGGCTTCTCTGTGGACAGTGGTTCCTCTGTGGACAGTGGCTGGTAATCCTGTAACAGGAACTAATTAATAGTTTGGTTAGAAATTTTTTGTATTTGTCATTGAAGGAATGCAGAACAAGACTAATAAGGCAGAGAGCTAATAATAAAGCCAGGAAGATGACTAGGAAAGGCATTATGAAAGGAAGTATCCACTTCCTTATAGGACTGTTGAAAATCCCAGAATTGGAGGCCTCATGGTCCCTGAAATTCTGTATGTCTGATTGTAGCTCCTGGATTTTATTTCTCAGTGTCCCAGATTGGTTGATATAGAAACAGCATTCTTCTTGAAGGAACAGGCAAAGACCTCCTTCTTTAGCTGTCAGGAGGTTCTGAAGCACCACAGCTGCCAAAGAATTGATCTGTTTCTGGATTGTAAACATGGTTTCAGACATTTTTTGAAAACTGCTGTCAAATTTGGACGAGACTTTATCACATTGGGTCATGGAAGTTGTTATCCCTACAATTCCAGTACCAGCACCTATGGATATTTCTGCAGCAAACAAGAGTGGAAAACTCCTGATTAGCTGGTAGGTAGGCGATGATATAACTGAGTGCCACAAAAAATTGTTGTATTTTGGACTGCAGGACATTATGGCAGAGATGATGTATTAAGGGTTGTGGTTCTATTGAAATCTAGGGAGCTTAGCATTTCTACAGAACATGTTCCAGAGGTCTTAAAACAGTTTACCATGCCAAAAAGAGGGATAGAGAAAAGGTATAGACTCATGGCAACATCAGAGTCAGGGCAGCTGACAAAAGGTAAAGTAACTTGGCAATATCACCAGAAAGGCTGTAAGTGACAATTGAGAGTTAGTTCTAGGGGGGTACACATAGCCAGCAATCTTAAAGAGATGAGGTCTGGTGACATTAAGGAGTTGGTATGCTGAGGTCAAGGTCTGAAACAAAAGATGAAATGACAAGTTAGTGCCATTTATAAGGGGTAATTCAAAGAGGTAAGGACCTCAGAAGAGTGTTTGATTACTTCTACTTTTCCAATAGCTAGAGGTTGGGCAATTGAGACATATTTTCTCTTGATGCAAATAGTACTTACTAGGGACCTGTGGGGTGGTGGGCTGTGGGAAGCAGCTGGGTGCCTGGTTGAGCAAGTCTTGAACCCCGGACCTTTTTCAGGATGGTAGGTGTTCGGCTCTGCCCCCAGGCCCTGGTTCTTCTCATTCAGCTTCAGCCCTCCACAGCCCCTCCCAAAGGGAGGTCTATGACCATCAGTCAGGAAGAACAGTGCCTCAGGCTCTCCCACATGTAGATGAGGTATCTCTAAGCTCTCAGACCAAGCCAATAGGCGTTATCTGCTGCCAGACCCTAACCCACCCTGAAACTGTATAACAGGGCTCTATTCAGGAGAAGTAAAGTGTGTTTAAGAATCATCCTGGAGTCTGAGAGTTTCTGTAACACTTGGGGAGAGATCCACTCTCCTGGAACCTTCCTGGGGCACCAAGCTACTTCCTTGCCAGCTAGCTGGCTTTTATCAGCCCAGCCCGGACCAGCTCAGTGTGGAGAGACAGGTGCAGCACCTGGGAGTGACCGAACTGCGACAGCGGAGACTCGAGCAGAGGCAGCAGTGGGGGCAGGCAATCTCTCCTCCCCACTTGCACTCGTACCCTTTGGCCCAGACCTCTCACACCAGGCTGGGCTGAAGACCAACAGACAGTGGAGACGTGGGCAGATGACCCTCCCTGCTCTCACCCTGTCCTCAGCCAGGAGATCATCATGGGACACCCTCCAAAACTGGAGACCCACAGGGACCCTGGTTGATTTTTATGGTAGAGCTTACCAAAAACTGTGTCTCACATGGGATTCCATGGGTCTTGTATGTAGAAAAAGAGTGTCTTGCGTTGTTGATAGAAAAAGTGACTGGTCCATGATCCTAGCATACGTGTCTGAGAAGACCAATATGGGCAGCCCTCATATTTGTCTGACCATTTTTTACAATGATTTTTTTGTCTAGTCAAAGAGAAAGCAAGTAAAGAGATCATAGTATTTAGATGGAATAACAGTTACAGGGATAACAGTAATTTAAATTGGTCCCTGGTATCCAGCTATGGATCATTTTTTTGACCATATTTGAAAAGACCATTTGGTATCTGTGGGGATTTCTTGGACCTCAAATCTCCAGATGTAATGGCTATCCTGGATGAAAACAAACAGCACAGGGATGATGAGAAACCCATGTCTGATGCAGTGAGGTCAAACACAGCTATCAGGATGGAGTCTCATTTTCTGGGATTGGAGAGGAGGTGGTTGGTCTTGACATCTTCTGGAGCTTAACAGAGAGCACTGTCCTGTAGGGTCGATGTGTATGAAGAAGAATCATTTTTAGGTGGAGGAATGAAAGGCTTGAGGAGAGACAGATGAACCCATTGAGAGTCCCTTGAGTTTAGCAATTGTAGGGGGTCATGAGAATTACCTTAAAAGGGTCCTGCCATTTAGGAGAGAGGGATAAGGCTCAATGGTCTAGAGGGAATAGAAGGACCTGGTCTCCAATATTGACAGGCAGTGGACAAGGGACAGTGTGTGGTCGAGGTATATGGTGGTCAGCAAAGTTTCATATGAGAGAATGAAAGTGGTAAAGTAATGGGGTGAGTAGATGGTCTGGGAGGGGAGAACATTTAGGTGAAAGACCAGGAATGAGGACCAAACATCTGTATATAAGTTCAAAGGGTAAGATGAGGAGAGGTTGACTGGGGAGAACTCTCATAGCCTGAAAAGAGCCAGAGGTGGGAGTTTTCCTCAGTCAAGGTAAAGTTCTTGGGACAGCTTAGCAAGAATGGCTTTTAAAGAACAGTTGGTTCTTTCTACCTTACCTAAAGACTGAGGGTGATAGGGAATGTGAAAATGCCAGGGGATGACTAGGGCCTTAGAATTTGAGAAATTTGGGAAGTAAATTCAGGACCATTGTCTGACTGGAGGGAGGCTGCAACACCAAATCAGAGGATGATCTCTCAAAGGAAGAGATCAGAGATTGTCTGAGCTCTTTTTTTACTTGTCAGAAGTGGCACCACCCACACTGAGAAGGTGTCCACCAAGACCACAAGATATTTGACATGTTTGACAGTAGGCATGTGGGTAAAGTCATGTTGCTAGTCCGTTCCAGGAAGGGAACGTCTAGACTGATGGGTAGGAAAAGAAGTGCTATGATAACTTGAGTTGGGATCTGACATCTGAAAGATTTTGCAAAAAGCAGTAATGGATTTTAAGACACAAGTCCTTAAGCGTAGGCTATAGGTGGGTCTTAACAAAATAAGGCAATGCTTGGCTGTTAGGATGAAAGAGTTGGTGAAGATAGGACAGAGTTTGACGAGAGTCAGAGGATGAAGGCAGGGATTTGGGTTGCAGTGTAAGGATGTCCTGAGGAGGTTGAGATGAGTTTACACCTTAAGGACCACAGTTAGAGCTGCCTCATCAGCTTGGTTATTTCCCTTGGAGACAATAAAGTCATCCGCCTGGTGGGATCTGCAGTGGACAATCCCAATAGCTGTGGGGAGATGGGAGGCCTTTAGCATGGCCATAATTTGGTTTGATTAGTTACTGGTCCTCCTTTAGTGGTAAGTAACCTGTGCTTCTTCTAAATAGCAGCATGGGACAGGAGGATATGGAAAGCATATTTGGAATCTGTGTAGATGTTGAGAGACTGTCCCTGTGCCAGTTGAAAGGCATGTATAAGGGTTATTAGTTTAGCCTGTTGATTGGTGGTATGAGCAGAAAGGGCCTGTGCCTCACTACCTCTGTGTATGACACTATGGCATAGATAGCTCTTCTCACCCCTTCATGTAGAAAGGAGTTTCCCTCTGTTTATCAGGTATATATATGTCTTGAGGCAATGTGCCCTCCTGTATGTGTGAAGGATGAGGTAATAGTTCCTCTAAGGTTTCAGTGCAGGAGTGAGATAAGGAGTAGTCAGTATTAGGTCAAGCAAGAGGACTGGAAAGAGTTGGGTATGATTGAAAGGTGAGTTATATTAGTGCTACCTGAAGAGAGAGAACCCTGGAGGGAGGTAGAGTCTGTAAGCCTTTATAAGTTAGGAGCTGTAACAGGTTGTGAGAAGAGAGGACAGTCATAGGCAATCCCAAGTTTAGTTTCTTTGACTCTTGAATAAGGAGTTCAGCAGCTGCTAAGGTACAAATACAAGGTGCCAATCCCTGGATGGTTAGTTAGATCTAGTCTTTTTGACAAGTATGCTACAGGTGCAAAAGATGATCCCAGTTGGTGACCTAAGACTCCGAGGGCAAATCTCTCCTTTTCAGTTATGTAGAGGGAAAAAAGGATGAGTCAGGTCAAGAAGATGTAAGGCTGGGGCCTTAAGGAGGGCCTGTTGGAGTCTTTGTAAGGGCTTGGTAACAGTTTTGAGAAAAGGTTCATGGGTGGGGCCTAACACTGCTTCATATAATGGGCAAGAAAGGAGGGAAAAGGAAGGAACCTAGGAATGTATAAAACTAGCTATTCCTAGGAATGATAAAAAAAAAACAAAAACCCCCCTCTTCCTTTGTAGAAGAAACACTTAGAGACTGAATCAATCTTAGGTAATAGCCTTTTGGATTGGGGTAATTGTTAGTCCCAAATAGGTGACTTGAGGAGTGGACAGTTGGACTTTAGAAGGTGAGACCCTTGTAGTCTCACCTGGAAAGGAAATTCAGAAGAGCAGAGGTGTCATCTTGGTTAATATGTAGAGAGGGTCTACAGAAAAGGATGTCATCCATGTAATGGAATATCTTAGTTCTAGGTAGAGACCGAAACAGTAAGTCAGAAGCCAAGGCCTGGCCAAATACTTGTG
The DNA here is from genome assembly GCA_021653895.1 of Mastomys natalensis. NCBI lineage: Eukaryota > Metazoa > Chordata > Mammalia > Rodentia > Muridae > Mastomys > Mastomys natalensis. The sequence continues at coordinate 90,328 of JAJTUV010002807.1, read as the reverse complement.
GGATGTCCCAGAATCCCTGAAGTAGAACAATCCAGGTAAGTTGAGTAGAAAATGGGTGTCAGAACCTATCCAGGTAAAGGCAAATATGTTTTGTGACTGGACATCTAGAGGGATAGAGAAAAATGCATCCTTGAGATGTAGAACTGAGAAATGGGATGCCCCAATGGCATAGTGGAAAGAAGTATGTAAGAATTAGCCACAACAGGATGGAGGGGAACTACTGCAGAAGTAATGCGTCTGAGGTCTTGAACCAGTTGATAGGTACCATTAGGTTTCTTTACTGTTAGTATATCATTGTTAAAGGAGGAAGAGGTGGGACAAAGGAGTTTTTTCCTTAAGAGGTCAGAAATGATAGGCTTAAGTCCCCTGAGGGTCTGGAGAGAGAGAGAGAGAGAGAGAGAGAGAGAGAGAGAGAGAGAGAGAGGAGAGAGAGTATTGAGCTTGGATTATGTACCTGGTAGAGTCCAGTACTTGGATAACAACATGAGAATAGTGTTTAGCAACAAAGGAGTTGTAGATGTTCCAGACTAAGGGATCTACCTGAGAAGCTGGTAAAGGAAACAACATGTTAGTGTTTTTAGGTTGACTGGCTAGAAGAAGGAGCAGAGGAACTGCTGATGAGTTTGGGTTTGGGCAAATGGGGAAGCAAAGGAAATAGAGGCTCTAAACATAGCTAGAGTATCCCTTCCCAATAAGGGGATTGGACATATTGGCACTACTACAAAGGAATGAGAGACACAACCATAAAAATGCAACTATGTGGTGGGGTCTGGTGAGGATCTGGTGTCCTTTACCTGGACAGTTCCTGACACCCACCTTTCTAACCCAACTTACCTGGACAGTTTTACCTCAGGAATTCTGGGACAGCCCACACCTATTTGGTCAGGCCCTGGCTTATGACTTACTGTCTCTGTCTGTCCTACCCCAATGATAGAAAAATGAGAGGGGGAAGTGGATTCCCAAAGCTCCATCGGGACTGAGGAAGTGGCCCCAGTGTCCCAGAGTAAGGACATAGGCTGCCCACATAGATGGCTACCCAGGGCTCCCTGCTAGTGATAGCAGTGGTTGGGTCAAGGCAACTTGGACTTCTTCAGTCATCCATAGCCAGGCCTAGGAGATTATCCAGAGAGTTGGCAGGGGCAGCCCTGCTTATACACTGAAGGTCTAAAATCAGCCATAGTCCTAAAATCAGCAATAGGCCTGACATACATGCCTGCTAACACAAAGTCTTGGGTCTCTCTGGAAAAACACTGAAACAGATGTCTAGAAGCTATTGTAAACAAATAGTTTTGGTGGAAAATTGCCAGGCCAAATAGCCATAGACATTGTAGAGAGGTAATCTTGGTGGATAGTACCAACTTAGATAAGGACAAGTGAATCATAGGCAGAGACATAGTGATCTGTCCCCTGAACCTTCACCCAGCTGACATTCTGTTCTGGATGATATCTGTACTCCCCCTGTACACCTATGCTCCTACATCATCCCCTTCCCCACATCCTGTCTTCTTTGTGTATATAACCCTGTGGTGAAAAAGTAAAAATTGCGATTTGATCAGACTATAGACAGATCGCCATTTCTTGTATCCACCTGTTTTTCCCCATCTTTTCTTTCAGGTGACCTACCTGGACCCCTGTTTAATGCCCTGCTGGACAGGACATTTTGGTACCCAGTGTTGTGGGGCTTGAAAATGAGACGTTCTGTCCCCCAGCATTCAGGGACTTGAGGAGATTGCAGATGGGAGGACACCAGCTCTTCAGAGGGAGGTAGGCCTACTAGGTTTTCAGGAGCATTGAAGGTGGCTGCCCAGAGTGCATGAAGGCACTTCGAATCTCAGAGCACATTTTAGAGTGCTTGGCTTTGGAATTTCTCAGGAGCACCCAAGAGGACAACTCCTGAGGTCCTCCTGACAGCAGCCTCGATTCAGAAGGATACTACAGTCCACCCAACTATGGGACAATCCTCGGGAAGGATCAGGCCCTGAGGTAGGTGGCCCTTGGACAGGTATTTTTTGAGCAGTCATTATTCGTGACAGACTCAAGGAGTGAGTCAACTCAGGACACAAGGAATTAGGGTTAAAGACAAGGCATGGGACAAACATTTTCTAAGCAGTCACTCTTTGTGAAGCAGCTCCAGGAGCCTATCTTCAGAACACGGGGAACTAGTGTTAAGAAAAAAGATCTTTAAAAATTCCTTGCTTTCATTAGTGGTGTTCTCTCAAGAGAGGACTATTGATAAAAAATGTTATACCTCCTAAGGAGGAGATAAGAAGTTGAACCTTGAAAATGAGAGAAAGAGGAAGGGTGAAAGGGAAAGAAGTTGCCCACTCTCTGGCATGTTAACAAAAGGAAAAGAAAAAGCTTATTACAGAGCCCTCCTGGGAGCAGGAGAAAATCCTACAGGAGAGATTCTCAATTCTGCTGTTTATTGTTTGTCATTGGTGTACCAATATTGTCCATGTGTGTCATTTATTTGTCTTTGTCTCTTATGAATGATTGTTGTCTATGTTTCATGCTTAAAAGAAAAGCTGGTTAAAACTGCTTGCTCAATTTAGTTTGGAACTTACTTGAGAGGCAGTCTCAATTTACACAGCAAAAGTTGATAATTTACCTTGCTTTGTGGCTGGGAGAAGGGTACTGGCAGAAAGAACCTTGGGAAGAGTTAACTATTTTCATAAGTATCTTTTGGAAGGGGGCCAACAGTTTTTTGGTTTCTTCAGTAAAGGAATTGATAATGGTTATTCCTGGTTAGATAAGTGAAAGGGTGCTTTTCTCTTATAATTATAGCTAAAAGGTAAGAAAATTTTGTTTAGATATGCATTTATTTTTATTCTTTATTGGTATTAAAAATATAAATACACTCTATATTCCCTGATTATATATTATTGGGTATAATTACAAATTTATAACTTTGATAACAAAAACTGGATTAGACCTGGTGATTCAAACTTGGAGTCATTCAAAAACCAGATGTATAAAAGAGATTTCAGTAAGAGTTTTATCTGGGATCAAACAAGAACACCTTCTTCCGTTATACAATTGACTTATTAGTTGATCCCTCTAAGCGAGTTTTAATACAAGCCTTTGCTCTCATACAATGAGCTTTAACAGTTTAGAGAGTGCTTGTTGTTCCAGAATTAATATTTGAGACATCAGCTATATTCCTAAATAAATTGTGACACAGAAAATTCAAATAAGAAAAGATATAATACTTATTTTAAATTATTTTCAAAAGTTTCTAGGAGATGCTAATTGGCTAAGACCTTATTTTAAACTCTCCACAAAAAATTTAAGCCTCTGTTTAATGTTCTGAAGAACAAACCCTAATTTCAAACCCTAATTTCTTTCTACAATTGGCTGATAGAAGGATAATTTTACAGAAAATAGAAAAAGCTGTTATTAATAGATATATTATATAGATTAATTAGTTGTTGGCTGTTTTATAACAGTCATTTGATAAAAGAGATTATTAATATGGATTTATATTTCTTTATTTCCAAAATAAGTTTTAACATCCTGATTTGAAGCTGTTGCTGTGTTAATACAAAATTATAGGTCAGAATCACAAAGGTATTTTAAGAAAGAAATTAATGAAATGTTTCTTATTCCAAATAATAATATAACTGGTTATTAAAAATATTGATATTTGGCCTAATACATGATCTATTTACTATAGTTTTTTCCTATACATGTATGAATATAAATATAATATAAATAATATTATAATATAATATAAATAAAGAATATTTATATTCTTTATGACCTTATATATGTAGCCCATAAAAGGTGTGTTTACTGTATTAATAGACAGTTCATTTAATGAGAAGATAATATACATAATTAGATTACGTATTTACTCTCTTGAGTTTCCCCTACTTCAACAAAGATAATTGAACTATGTGCTGTAGTCACTATTTAAAATACAAAACTTAAGCTTTTAATTGGTATACTCATAGCCAGTATATGGCTTCTGATTTATAATAGCTTATAATTGTTTCTTTTTTAGATACTGCTAATTTTCAAATTTTACAAATACGGCTAAATTTTAAAAACATGTATTTTCCCTTAATTTTATAAGACATTTAAGAGCTCATACTAGATTGCCTGGACCCCAGGAAAATGCCATAACAAATTTGTATATCAGACAAATTACAGACTATACAAAAACAATTGGCCATGCAATTTTGCTCTTTACATTGGGGTTACTATATAATAAAAGTTTGTCTATCTAGATTGCTGTGCCACTGTAGTTGATCTGCCTTGAGGTCAGAAACTAGTTTCTGGCACTTAGCACCTCATTTTAAAAACAGCCAAAGATTGAGGAGACAGCTTTTGTTTTGTCTCGGAAAAAACTTCTGGGCTCTGACTTATGCCTGTTAGTCTGAGGCCACTTAAAAAGGTTATTGTGGAGTTTATTATTAGGAGTAGGGGGTTTTCTGTGAAAGCTGTCTAAGAAAAAAATACAAAGAAAACTTCTTTTTTATTTGAGAAAGGGAAAAGGGTTCTATTTTATATACTATCCTAAGTGGAAAAAAGACAAGAGTTCTACTTTACCTCTCCATTACATTTGCCCTTTTATCCTTTTGTTCTCAGTATTCATATATTTTAAAATATGTGTGATCACACATTACAAAGTTCATTACAAGTTTATACCAAAAGTTAAAATGAGATAAAGGTTTATAATAAAGAATGTTTATATACATATTTGTTGAAAGTGATTGTGTGGCTAAACACCCATTACTTATGTGGCTTCACAGGTTCACTGAGGGTTTAGAACTATAACTGAATTATCAGTGAAGATTTGTGTAGATAAGCCCAGACAGTATTTTATTTTCCATCCTAACACCTATAATACATTGTTGGTTCCCCTTTAATGATGATTGACAAATTGTTTTATATCCTCCTAGAGTGTACTTTAAAGTGGAAGAAAGTTTGGTTACTATCTAAAAACAATTAACTGATGTTATTTGAGAGACTGACAGAATTCTTATTACAGTTTTGACTATCAGAAGGGAACCTAGTAACAGTCTCGTTATAAAAGAGCTTAATAATCATGGATATAATTTTGGGAATTTTTATAAGATCATCATTAAGATTTAAAAAGTCATCTGTTATATAACATCACCACAAGATAGTACAGTTTTATAGATCTATGTTTAATAATAATAGCTTGAGACAACAATTTGATATTTCTAGGAAGTATATAAATCAAATTACAAGATTTGTTTTTAGTGTCCTCAATTTTTTTCATAATGGTGTTAATACTTGAGGACTTATACCTAATCAATTATGGTAAGTAGATGTTACTCATTTTTTTATTTAAAAAATTAAAATATGTATATGTGATTTAATACCTTTTTAATATTTCTAACTACAATTACTTTAACAGGAAAAACAATCAAAAGTACAATTAGTTATTGCCTATATTATCTTTCTATACGTGGCATTCCATATCATATTCAAATAAACAAAACTGACTGTTACAGTCAGACATTTGAGATGTTTTATTGACAATTCTATATTACCCATGTTACTGGAATTCCTTGTAATCCTCAAGGACAAAGTATTGTAAAACAGATCCTACTGTCTGTGGATCCCGATGTAAAATGCTCAGCGACTGCTCCTGTACCATGCAAGTCTGCTTAGCAACACAGTGACCAGGGACTCTCTCTAAGACTGTAAACAAGATCTCAATTAAATGTTCCCTTCTATAAAAAAAAAAACAAAAACAAAAACAAAAAAAAACTGTAAAAGCTATTGTGAGTTTGCACACCAGTTTCCCAGCTTCCATAGTAGGCTATTAACTTACCTTAATTCACTTAATATTATTAATATTAGTTAATTAATTAAGATAATATTAATATTACCTTAAATTCTCATAATATCTCTAGCTGTATTTGTTTGGTATTAAAGCTATTCATGTACTTTCTCAATAAAAAAAAAAAATAGTGTCTTCATGACTCTCTGAGTGTGGGAGAAGTGGCTGCTGGCACTTCTGCCCTGGTTTTACTAAAAACTCTAAAAAAATTTGGCTTTTAAAAACAAAAGAGGGGGAGCTACACCCCCAGAATGAGTCTTCCAGAAACCGTCTCCATCATGCCTTGTTCACTCTCAATTTTCTAAATCTGAAAGCTCATGGTAAATCTGCTGCTGACTGCCTTTGACATGCTGAGACCAATAAAAACTATGCCACAGTTATGTAGAAGGACCCTCTTACCTTTAAATGGAATGGCCCAGACCCAGTTCTCATATGGGGCCGAGGATTGATATGCCTGTTTGATACCAAAGAAGGCACAGCTAAATGGCTGCCAAAAAGATTAATGAAATAAATAGATACACCCACAAAGACAAGATCAATTATAATTAAGATGAATAAAGGTTGACATTCAGGGAGGAGAAATCTCCCTGAGATTTCCCTTCTTTTTCCTTTCCAGGAAAAATGAATCACCCATGATGTTTGCTGTTGGAAGTTCTAATCCTGATGCTGGTCTCTAGACTTACGCTACTCAGACCTTCGTTGGGCCATCGACAAGGACATCAAACAGCTAGAGATTGGCATCACTAATCTGAAGAAATCCCTGGTTTTGCTGTCTGAAATGATCTCAAAAAATGCAAAGGACTTTATTGGACTTGATTTACCCTTTTAGAATTGAAAAGACTGTGTATAGCTCCAGACTGTGCACAGCCCTTAAAGAAGAATGTTGCTTTTGCATAGACAAGACAGGGATGGTTAAAGAGAGCATGAAAAAGATGAGGGAAAGCCTTGAAAAAAGACGGAGACAGAGAGAGAAAGATGAGAGCTGGTATAAGAATTTGTTTTCAACCTCTCCATGGTTGTCAACCCTACTTCCTACCATTTTGAGACCATCAATTGGGTTATTTTTGCTAATTTCTTTGGTCCCTGGGCCTTAAATAGGCTCTCTGGAAAAACACTGAAAAAGATGCCTAGAAGCTACTGTAAACAAGCAGCTTTGGTGGAAAATTGCCAGGCTAAATAGCCATAGATCTTGTAGATAGGTAACCTTGGTGGATAGTACCAACTTAGATTAGGACAAGTGAATCATAGGTGGAGTCATAGTGATCTGTCCCCTGAACTTTCACCCAGCTGACACTCTGTTCTGGAAGATATCTGTACTCCCCCTGTACACCTACACTCCTGTGTCATCCCCTTCCCCACATCCTGCCTTCTTTGTGTATATAACCCCTGTGGTGAAAAAGTAAAAATTGCGATTTGATCAGACTATAGACAGATCGCCATTTCTTGTATCCACCTGTTTTTCCCCATCTTTTCTTTCAGGTGACCTACCTGGACCCCTGTTTAATGCCCTGCTGGACAGGACAGAGAGTTATGTGGGAATGATGTCCCTCTGTTCTGTGCAATATGAGGGCAATCGACAGTCCAATGTCCCTCTTGAAAGCACCTAGGGCATGACCTCCTTGTCTTGAGGAAGTTAGGGTAAGCTCTTGCCCAGTGACCTTGTCGACCACATTTGTATCAGGATCCTGGCGTTTTCTGAGTCTTAGAGGACCAGGAGACTGGGGCAGTGGCTGGGGTTGATCAGACAGCTTTTGCCAGCATATGGTATTTTTGTTTATGGGCTTTCTCATCTCCCTCGTAGTACACCTTGAAGGCCAGTGCTAAGACTTCTGCCTGTGGAGTTAGGGATCCCCTCTCCAGATTTCTACATTTGGCTTTTTGTCAGGTAGCTCTGGAAAAAGAAGGAGGTCATCAGAAGTTGCTTACCTTATTGGTTTTCAGGGTCCAATAAAGCCTCTGTGAGGCGTTCTAAAAATTGAGACAGATTTTCCTGTTTGTCCTGGATGACCTCTTGGAGCTTTTCAAAATTTAATGTTTTTAAGGCTGTCCTACAGATACCAGCCAGGAGGCAGGTTATGTATCTATCTCTGGCTAATGTACCACCTGTGGAATTATAATTCCATCAAGGATCTTGGTCAGGTACTGCTTCATATTCTATTGGATACGTTCTATCTATTTGATGAATTTTGTCTTCATGCATTCTTGCCTGTTCCCAAATTTGCCTGCATTCATCAGGAAATAAGTTTTTAGTAAGGATCATATGTACATCCTGGAAAGTCAAGCTATAAGATTGAGTAATGTACTGAAACTCTTTAATAAAGGTGAAGGAGTTAGAGGTATAGGAGCCCAGCCTGCTTTCTATTTGAGAAAGTTCACTCATTGACAAATGAATGTGTATTCTGACAAGGCCATCTACCCCTGCAACTTCCATTAAAGGAAGGATCGATGCTGAGTCAGGTGTCCCTGAGGGAAAAGAACTTGGGGGTTTTGTTGTGGCCTCAGAGCAAGTGATAGGAAGAGTGAATGTAGGTGTCAATGCAAGGCAACTTGAGTGACCTGCAGCTGTCACAGGAGGAGCAGAGGGTCTGGAGAAGTTGAGCAAGTAGGATCTGGAGTAGCCTGGAGAGAAGGAGAAACTGAGGCGGCAGTTTGGGTTTTCAGAGGAGTGGAAACAAGTCTGCAGTGGATAGGAGTTCGTTCATTAGCTAGATCAAGAGTTGTAGTAACATCTGGTGTAAGTGATGTTGGTTTCACGGCTAAGAGAAGTTGACTTGAGGAACAAGAAGAACACCAAGAGGGGTTGAGCAAAGATAGATAAAAGCTTAGGTGTAAGGAACCTCTTTCCAATTACCAGACCACTGGCAGTATGTATAAAGATCCCTTAAAATAATTGGATCTAGTGTGCCATTAAGGGGCCATTTGAAGCCATTGTCTAATGGGTACTGAATCCAGACCTTTCTGCAGAAGTGTACTAGTTTTGATGCCCTCAAGTCAGGAATTAACATCAGAGACTAAAGATTTTCCAAGAGATATCCCAGTGGGGTGCCTAGAGATATGGTCTAAGACATGGCAACACCCATTGGGGATTTATTGTATTATTTGTACATCCCAAGAATAATTCAATAAGAAAAACTTCAGCCAGGCTAGAGGCTTAAGTTGTCACCAATGCCCCCTAAAAGTTATACATGGTAAGGCCTGGACTTATTAGAAAGGGTCTCACCCTAAGCCTAGGGGTTCTTTAAATGGCTGCAAGAGCCTGGAGGGGGAGGAGTGTAAGAGCCACTTTCAAGGGGTGTGGTCACCTAAGGGTCGAAGTCCTATCTTGTATTTCAGCTAGGAGACTGGTCATAAGGACTATGGCTGTGAAATGCCAAGCCCTTAGCCCAAAAACAAGGCTGGCCAGGCCCTATCTGGAAATTAGAGGCCTTCCTGGCAACTGGCCTTAACAATATGTTAATGTCTGTGGGAGGATTTTAGTGGTCTGGTAGCAGGAAACATGAAATTGTATGGTTGGTGTAGGCCGGTCTGACTGAGTAACCTATGTGGCAGAAACTAGCACCATTTGGTGAACCTCAGCACCACAGCTCACATGGTGGAAGTCTCGGTGGTTCTGCAGCTGGGCCACGGTGGGGCTGGGGCTGGTTGGAAGTGGGTCTGGGCAGTGAGTGCTTCTTCCCTGCTCCCTCCTGCCGGTCCTGGAGAGCTCACTATGGCCCAGGCAGAACTTGTGCAGCTGAGGGGCTGGGACACCATGTGTTCCACTGCTCTATGCCGAGTTGGGCAGCTCCTCAGACAGCAGCGTGCAGCGGAAGTCCTGCTGGGTGCTGGTTGCAGGCAGTGGTTGTAGTTGAGCAGCGGTGGCAAGCCCACGCTCACAGCAGGCTGCAGTCAGTTGTAGGAGCCTGCCCGGGTCCACTTGATAGGATTTGATCAAAGTCTCCACCACCTGCTGCTGGCGGGCCACCACTTATTCCCCAGGTTTTAGCACCAATGAAGTGTTAGAATAGTGGCTTGTGTCTGAACAGACCACACCAGGCCAAAGCAGTTCCACATGGCAGAGGTTTAGGGGGCTGGGGGTTGGTGACGAAGACAAAGGGAGCAAAGAGAGAAAGACAAGAGAAAAAAGGGTCAAAGATGAGGAATGGTATGCTTTTTATTTAGGCTGTAACATAACCTGCTCACAGTTAAGTGTGGGAAGTGGACTCTGAGATTGCATGTGGTTGCCATGGCAACAGATGTCACCTATATGTGACTTTCCTGAGTTTGGAGACAGTCTGCCAAGCTGGTTCCTGATAGCAACACTCAGGCTTATGTAGAAAGCCTCTTTAACTGCTGAGCCACATTGATAGCACTTTTAATTCTTTCATTCACTCCTTGTTACCTTGTGTATCTAGAATGTGATGACAATTATATTATTATAAAATATAGCTGTGTTGTATAACTCCATTCCAAGATCTCTGTCAGCCTATAGCTGTAAAAAGAAGGAAGGCCACATACACATAGCCAATTGATTTCCACTCTTCTTTTCCTCTCTCCTGTAGCTCTCCCTTGTTAAATCATTTCTACATTATAAATTCCATTTTAATCTACTTGTAGTCCATGGAGAGGATTCTGAAATTGTCACAGCTTCATTTTTTTCCCCGGTCTGCCTTCTTCCAGCTCGCAGGTTGGCTGGGATACACCATGAGCTCAGCCTGCATGCTTTAGGAATACAAGCCTTCACCTTTATTCACAAACAGTGACTCAGTTCAGTGGCATAAAAACATTCATTTGTTTTTTGCCTAGATATTTTATAAAAAAGGTTTACATACCTTTTTAGGTCTGAAAATTGTTATAGAGATAGAGAATACTGAGACTGGTTAGGTAACTTGATAATTTCCCTACTCATGTTAAGAAATTTCTTCCCTTTAAAGTCCAGAAACCTAATAACACATGCCTCTGGGTGCTTGGTTCTATGAAAATTCTCCTCTGTATGTTTGCTCCTTTACAATACACTGGTATGTAGGCAGATGTGTGATAGATAATTATAGATGATAGATAGGTAGATACATAGATAGATGATAGATAAATAGATGATAGATAGATAAGTGACAGATAGATGAGAGATAGAGAGATAGATGATAGATAGATAGATATTTAATTTCTAGAAGTTTATAGAGAATCACATTTATTTTAGGCTTTGTTTTAAAACATTTTTTTTAACTTCTTTGTTAAAAAACATATGCATCTATTAACTTTGTGTTGTATCTCCTTTATTTTCCATTTTTAAGATTTACCTTTTTTATATGTGCACAAATATTTGCTGCAAATATATTTGTGTACACATGTGTCCAGCACTCCTGAGGTCAGAGAAAGGCATCTGATCCTCTGGAACTGGAGTTATAGATGATTGTGTGCCAACATGTAGTTGCTAGTAATTCATGTCCTCTACAAGATCGACAAGTTATCTTTATCATAATACCACCTGTCTTGCTCCTATTGTTGTTACTGTATCATGAAACTATTGGGTTTTTTTCATTAATTTATTATTTATATATTCATTTTATATTGAAGCCTCTCTCCCCACTTCTAGTTTTTCCCTTTGCATATCTTTCATCCCTTTACCTCCTCAGAGAAGGTGAAGACCCCCTTGGGTACCATCACACCCTGGGAACTATTTTAATTCTCCTTTTTAGAGCATTTCAGTTAAACTGCTTTTCTAACCTTTTCCTCAATTCATCTTATATTTTCAGGAATTCTTTATCTTTATGCAGCTCTTTCAGTAGAAAAACTGTATTTCTGTCATGCTTTTATTTTTTTATTCTTCTTTCCTCAAGTTCTGCTAGCTCACATTTAAACTCCATTTTTATTAACCTTATTGTTCATGGCCAGTTGTATGTTTATCTTACGGTCTCAAAGGGAGTGTCTACTGTGGGGCGGTGGGCTGTGGGAAGCAGCTGGGTGCCTGGTTGAGCAAGCCTTGAACCCCGGACCTTTACCAGGACGGCAGGTGTTCGGCGCTGCCCCCAGGCCCTGGTTCTTTTCATTCAGCTTCGGCCCTCCACAGCCTCTCCCAAAGAGAGGTCTATGACTATCAGTCATGAGGAACAGTGCCTCAGGCCCTCCCACATGTAGATGAGGTATCTCTAAGCTCTCCGACCAAGCCAATAGGCATTATCTGCCAGACCCTAACCCACATGCAGATGAGGTATCTCTAAGCTCTCCGACCAAGCCAATAAGTGTTATCTGCTGTCAGACCCTAACCCACCCTGAAACTGTATATAAAGGCTCTATTCGGGAGAAGTAAAGGGGTGTGTGTTCGAGAATCATCTTGGTGTCCGGGAGTTTTTGTCTCAAGAGCTGTAACACTTGGGGAGAGATCCGCTCTCCCGGAACCTTCCTGGGGCACCAAGCTGCTTCCTTGCCTGCTAGCCGGCTTCTATCGGCCCAGCCCGGGTGGCTCAGCGTGGAGAGACAGGTGCAGTGCCTGGGAGTGACCGAGCTGTGACAGCGGAGACTCGAGCAGAGGCAGCAGCAGAGGCAGGCAATCTCTCCTCCTTGCTTGCACTCGCACCCTTTTGGCCCAGACCTCTCACACCAGGCTGGGTGAAGACCAACAGACAGCGGAGACGTGGGTAGAGGACCCTCCCTGCTCTCACTCTGTCCTCAGCCGGGAGATCATTGTGGGACACCCTCCAGAACCGTTCCCCCACAGTCTACAGCAACAGGCCTATGAGAGAACAAAAGCCAGCATCATAGCTACTGTTTCTAGAGTCTACTAGTTCTGTCAGGAGCCTAGTACTACAAGGGTTGGATTTAGCAAAAGGTCAACTTGGGGATAAGCTAAACCTTCCATTACAATGTAGGTCTCCAATGATATAGTGAGTTCAGGCACTGAAAACATCAATACATGATTCATGCTTCCTCTTTTCACTCACCTAGGTTCTGAACCCACATCTTACTGTGTCTGTCTGTGAAAATCTCACATCAAAAACTGTGGCTTCAGCTAAGGAAGCTGAATTTCCATCTGCCAAAGGTAGGAAAGCAGACAAGAAAAATATTAGAGTAGATGGCAAGTACTGTCAAATAATCCAAACAGGCTCCAGTTCCCACTGAGGTCTCAACATTGGCACTGTGCACAATCCTTTCAGCTTTAGGGCATAAACCAAGGTTCTCTCAGCTACCTGTTACTTTATATTATATTATTATTTGTCCAGCATGCTCATTATGATATCTGTAAGTGTTTTTAACCCCCATTTTTCTAGACAAGGACTCTAAAGTAAAAAACAAAAAACAACAAAAACAAAACAAAACAAAAATCAAACAAAAAATAAAAAACCCAACAACAGCAAAAACAGGTGGAATGTGTTCAAGGTTACCACCAATAATGGCAGAATTGAGAGTTATTATCAGAGAGTAACTCTAAATATTATCATCCTTCTTCTGCCCCTTGAATCAATGAACATGGACTATGTTGCTTAAACCAAGATAAGTACCTGTGTGTCCAGGGCATGTTACATAAACAGGTTACTTAACCACAGTTTCTTGCTGAGACCATCTTTGGTTGAATTCTACTATGTTTTATTGTGGGAAAAGCCCGGCAGGCCCGCAGCAGTGGAGTCCCGGACCCACGAGTCAGAGGCCCGGGGCCTGCACGGGACCTGCGGGGTGGAGGCTGCCTGGAGGCTTCCAGGCAGCCTGTGTCACATACCAGAGGAAGGTCCCGGGTTCCAGTGGCTGGAGGCTTTGGCGGCGGCGGGCCCGGCAGGCCCCAATGATACAAAGAAGTCCTTGGTTCCAAAAGGGTTTATTGTCATGGCGGATGGTAGATGGATCTGGAAATACCCCCCCAAACTCAGGGCAGACCTGAGTTAAGTAGGGAGGGAGGAAGGGGGAGGTTCTGGGGAGGAATGGTTAATTGGCTCCGCCCTCTGACCTTCATTAGTATGTAAATCTCTAGGGCCTGAGGCCTGTAGTTACACCCTCTACCTGTGCACTTTGGGAGGGACTGTAATGGCCTACATGACTGAACAATGTAGGTCTATGGAGATTAGACTGCTTTTCAGGACTCTGAGTTCTGGGGCGTGGCCGAACTCCTGCCGTTTCTCCCTTGGAGTCTCGGGGTTCTAGGCCCATGCCCAGCCAAGAACCAGGATATCCTTACACAGTCCCACATTTTATGATATGGTGATTAATGCTCTGGGGTGTAGAAGTTTTGTTTGATTCTTCCTCCCAGCTGCATGCTTCCAGAAATGACTCAGACTCAAAATATTTTTATAAATACATTAGCCATGTAGACAGGCTCTTCTCTGACTACATCATAACTTAATATAACCCATTTATTCTGATCTACATTCTGCCACATGACTGTCTACCTGTGCTCAAGTACCATAAGTCCATCTCTTCACATCCTCCCAGTCAAATATCCCTCATCTCTCTTGTTCCCAGAAACCTTTCTTTCCAGGATATCCCACCTTCTATTCTATCCTTTCCTTATAGGCCAAAGGTTTTATAATTGACAGATGATTCATCCATATAATACACAAGATATTCTATCTATAATTCCCCCTTTTAGTTCAATAAAAGAGTCTTTTTCAAATAAAGATTAAATACAATTGTAACAATTATGAAAATTATTAGGTAAGATATGCATTCATAATGTGTCAACTTTAGAAAATATTCTATTATTTATTCTATTTTGGTGTGTTTAAAGTTTTGAATGTAACTCAATTTCAATACTAATTTGTATTACCAACTTAAAAATATTTTTCTTTTTAAAAATTAATTAATTAATTAACATCCCTCAATATTGCCTCCTCCCTCTCCCCCCTCTCAAAGTTCTTTCCCTTTTCCTCATGGGCTTCACCTCTGAGAGGGATCACCCCTTCCCACACACATACCTCCCATCATCCCTATTCCAAGGAGCATCAAATCTCTACAGGATTATACATATCCTCTCCCACTGAGGCCAGACAAGGCAGTCCTTGATTGGTTGGGGCCTTGGAACAGCAAATGTATGGTCTTCAGTTGGTGATTTAGTCTCTGGGAGCTCCCTGGTCCAGGTTAGTTGTTACTGTTGGTCTTCCTATGGGATTGCCATTTCCTTCATATCTTTAATCTTTCCCCTAACTCTTTCATGAGGTTACAGACCTCAGTCCTATGCTTGACTGTAAGTATCTGCATCTGTCTGAGTCAACTGCTAGTAGAGCCTCTCAGAGAATAGTCATGCTAGGCTCCTGTCTAGAAGCACAACATAGCATAGCATCAGGAATAGTGTTAGGGTTTTCTGTCCACCAATGGGATGGATCCCAAGTTGGGCCATTCACATGTTGGCCATTCCTTCAGTCCCTGATCCATTTTTGTCCCTTAATTTCTCTTAGACAGGAACAATTTAGTGTCAAAAATCTTGAAGGTGGGTTGGTGTCCCCATCTGTCCCCTAGGGGCTCTGTCTAACTACTGGAGGTGATCTCTTCAAGTTCTATCTCCCTACTGTTTTGCATTCTGGCTAAGGTCACTTACACTGATTCCTGAGAGCCTTCCAAACCTCATGTCTCTCAAACTTTCTAAAGGTTACCCACAACCCACACCCACCCCCCACCCCTGGCAGCTGCATATTTCCAATCATTTCTATTTGGGCTTCTCTCCTGTTTACCCCCATTACTTATCCTGCCCCCATTATTCCCTTCCACTTCCTTTTCCCACCCAGGTCCCTCCATCTGCCTCCTTTGATTATTTTGTTCCTCCTTCTAAGTGGTATTGAGGCATCCTCACTTGGGCCTTCCTTATTAGAAAGTTGAAGCAATTTTATTAAAATTAGGGACACAGCAAAGCTCCCCACTCTTTCCTTTTCTATTCCATATAGTACTTGAAGTTCTAGCTAGAGCAACAAGACAACAAAAGGAGATCAAGTGAATACAAATTGGAAATGAAGAAGTCAAGGTATCATTATTCCAAGATGATGTGACAGTACACTTAAATGACCCCCAAAATTCTACCAGATAGCTCCTACAGCTGATAAATAACTTCAGCAAGTGTCTACATATAAAATTAATTCAAACAAATCAGTAGCCTTTCTCTACACAAAGGGTAATCTTGCTGAGAAAGAAATTAGGGAAACAACACCTTTCATAATAGTCACAAATAATATAAAATATTTTTGTGTAACTAACCAAGCAAGTGAAAGATCTGGATAACAAAAACTTCAAATCCCTGAAGAAAGAAATTGAAGAAGACCTCAGAAGACTGAAAGAGCTTCCATGCTCATGAATTAGTAGGGTTAACATAGTAAAAATGGCCATTTAAGCAAAAGCAATCTACAGATTCAATGTAATTCCCATCAAGATTTCAACACCATTCTTCACAGACATGGAAAGAGCATTTCTGAACTTCATATGGAAAAACAAAAAACCCAGGATAGCTGAAACAATTCTGAACAATAAAAGAACTCCTGGGGGAGGTTCCTGACTATCTCTGACTTCAAATTCCACTACACAGTGATAGTGATAAAAACCACCTGATATTGGTACAGAGACAAACAGGTCAATCATTGGAACAGAATTGAAGATCCAGAAATAAATCCACATACTTATGGACACTTGATCTTTGACAAGGAAGCCAAAACCATACAGTGGAAAAATGAAAGCATCTTCAACAAATAGTGTTGGTTTAACTGGCAGTCTGTATATAAAAACACCTTTTTCCACCTAAAATATCTTCCTAAATCCTAAACAACTCAAGTTTAATTGTGAAACTATAACTATCCAGTCTTCAACCCCATCAGAAACTTGAGAAGGAAATAAATATTATCTGAGTATGCAGGAAGTGCAATCAAACACTTCCAAAATTACAGAAATGACAGACAGTTTGCTGCCTAGACAGCTACCCAGTATTATAAAACATTAGAGCATCATCTTCAACCTTCTGGTCCAGAATATTAGGCAGACATTTTGTGAAGTAGGAATTATGAAGGACTTGCTTACCTTGTATTGGCAGAACCTAGCAAACAACTTCCCTGCATCTGCTTGTCCTTTGTGGACAACATTCTGTCTGCAGATAAAATTAGGGCATTTTCTTTGCCTAATTTCTAACTTGCCACAACTGAATCAACTCCAGATGGAAGTTTGTCTATGTTCATCATCTGCTTTGAAGTAGAATGGAGTACTGTCAAGACCAGACATGTCTCAATGTAAAATAAGCTTTAAATTATTTTAAAAAATCTTTAAATGTCATATTCTGTGAGTCTCTGAGGTTTTCAAAGACCATCTATCTATTCATAGCATATCTGAACAAGCAAACATTGTTACTCTCCAACTGTCCATTATCTGTTCAACCCAAGATGCATATTTCTGTGATAATCCCAACTAGTATCTGGTATGATTATGAGTTTGAATGTCTAATCATTAGCTTGCAGTTCTCAACCATCTCTAATTGTTTGCAATAACACCTACTAAAATGATTGGTACTAAACCTTGTATTTTTTAATGAGTTGCAAAATATTTGTGAAGAGAATATTTATTATTTTGACTTATCAAGAGTCATTGTTTAAGGCATCTGACTACCTGCTTAGGAAGTACCTACTCTATCATGCCTGTGGGGAGATACATCTGGCCAGACCATCCCATTAAAAGCCCTTCCACTATAGGCCCTCTTTATTCTACTGTGGTCACATGGGTTAAGCTTATTTTATACACTGGTTGCTTGACTTGTCTTCAGGACTCAGGGGAAAAAATGGAAATAGGAGATATAGTCATCCATCATAGGAACAGTGTGTATTTCAGACTTGTCACTTAGGAATTATATTTGAGGTTCCCATATGCACTACATTTGTAGTCTCTGTCTTGAAACTGTCCATATTTTTTCAATAATACCTTCACATGATGTGTATTGTTGTGGTGGTGATGTAGAAGGTGGTGGTGGTGGTGGTGGAGAAGGAGGGAGAAGAAGAGGAGGAAGAGGAGGAGGAGGTATGATGTGATGACTCTGTATGATGTATCTTTCCTAATACCTTCCCCATAAATATAGAATTGACATGAATTCAAGGAAAAAAACTCCATAAGAAGGCTTGCATGGCCTAGGTGTGGAGGGAAATACATAAGACAAAGTTGCTTTTGAGTAGTATTGCATAGTTCATGGGTGTTAGACCTCTGAGTGTGGCTTAGAACAGACCACACCATACCAAATGATTCCAAGTGGGGTTTATTCAGGAGATAGGGCAAAGATGGGAGGGGTGGGAGAAGTAGAAGAAGATGGAAGAAGAGAGTGAGATCAGGGGTTCTGCCTGTTTTATATAGGCAGTAACATAGCCTCTCCCAGGTAAAGGTGAGGTAGCCAGTTGGATTCTGGGTATGTATGGTGATTGCCTTGGCAATGATGTGGGAGTCACCTAGATATGATACCATTGGATTCAGAGCCTTATACCAACATACTTCCCTTTTTCTTATACAGAGAAGAAAAAAAGAGGAGGGGAAGCTGATGATGAAAGGGGAGTCGGGGCACCGTGTCTCTTAAACTACTTCCTGCTGTGTAGGGGCATAGTCCGGGCACTGTGTCTCTTAAACAACTTCCTGCTGTGTAGGGGCATAGTCCAGTGTGGGAAGTAGCTGGCTTTCACCATCAGGTCCACTTGATAGATGTGTGTATCAGGTTCCTCTGTGGACAACGGCTGGTAATCCTGTAACAGGAACTGATTAATAGTTTGGTTAGAATTAATAATACCAGGAGGATGACTAAAAGGGTGTTACAAAAGAGAGTATCGATTTTTATATGTTTTTTGTTTGTTTGTTTTAAATCTCATAACTGGAGGACTCAAGTTCCCTAAAAACAGCATTCTTCTTGGAGGAACCAGTGAAGACCATCTTCTTTAGCTGTCAGGACATCTGGCCCATATTGCTTCTGAAACACCACAGCTGGAATCCCATGGGTCTTGTATGTAGAAAAGAGTGTCTTGTGGTGTAGGTAGAAGAAATAGTTGGTCCATGATCCTAGCATATGTATCTGACAAGACCAATATGGGCAGCCCCTATAATAGTCTGGCCAGTTTCTACAATAATCTTCTATCAGGTCAAAAAGAAAGCAAGTATAGAGAATATAATATTTAGATGGGACAACGGATATAGGGATGATAGCAATTTGGATTGGTTCTTGGCATCTGGCTATGGAGCAGTTTCCTGACCCTGTTTGGAATGACTGTTATTTGTGGGGGTCTCTTGAACCTCGAATCTCCAGATGTAAGGGCTGACCTGGGTAGAAACAAGCATCTGGAGGAGGATGAGAAACCCATGTCTAGTCCAGTAAGGTTGAGCTCGGCTGCCGTATTAGAGTCTCATTTTCTGGGATTGAGGACAAGGTGGGTGATCTCAATTTCCTCTGCAGCTTAATAGAGCATGGTCCTGTTAGGGTCAACATGTATGAAGAAGAGTCAATTTTAGATGGAGGGATGAAAGGCTTGTGGTGAGACAGGTGTAGGGGTCACAAGAATTACCTTAAAAGGGCCCTGCCATTTGGGAGAAAGGGGTGGGGCTGATGAACTAGGGGGGAGAGAAGGACTTGGTCTCCAATGTTGACAGGCAGTGGATAGGAGACAGTGTGTGATCGAGGTAGATGGTGGTCAGCAAAGTTCTATAAAAGAGAACTGAGGTGGCAAAGTAATGGGATGAGTAGATGGTCTGAGAGGGGAGAACATTTAGGAGAAAGATCAGGAGTTAGAACTGGATGTCCATACATGAGTTCAAAGGGTGAGATGAGGAGAGGCCACTTGGGCAGAACTCATAGCCTGAAAAGAGCCAGAGGTAAGATTTTTCACTAAGTCAAAATGAAGTTCCTGTAACAGCTTGATAAGAGTGGTTTTTAAAGAGTGGTTACTTTCTACCTTACCTGAAGGTTGAGGGTGGTAGGGAATGTGAATATGCCAGGTGATGTCTAGTGCCTAGGATAGAATTTGAGAAACCATGGAAGTAAATTCAGGACCATTGTCTGACTGAAGGGAGGCTGGGACACTAAATGGGGGAATGATCTCTCATAGGAGGAGATCAGAGACTGTATGAGCTCTTTTGTTAGTTGTGGGCAAAGCCTCTACCCAGCCTGAGAAGGTGTCCACCAAGACCAGGAGGTACATGGCATGTTTGACAGTGGGCATGTGGGTAAATTCAAGATACCAGTCAGTTCCAAGAAGAGAATATCGAGACTGATGGGTAGGAAAAGAAGTGCTATGATACCTTGAGTTGGGATCTGACATCTGAAAGATTTTGCAAGAAGCAGTGATAGATTTTAAGAAACTTAAATCTTCAGAAGTAGGCTGTAGGTGGGTCTTAACAAAATAAGACAACGCTTGGCTGTTAGGATGAAAGAGTTGGTGAAGATTGGACAGAATTTGACGAGTGTCAGAGGGTGAAGGCGGGGATGTGGATTGCAGTGTAAGAATGTCCTGGGAAAGGTGAGATGAGTCTAGACCTCTAAGGGCCACAGCTCTAGCTGCCTCTTCAGCTTGGTTGTTTCCCTTGGAGACAATAGAGTCATCCGTCCAGTGGGATCTGCAGTGGACAATCCCAATAGCTGTGGGAGATGGGAGGCCTTTAGCATGGCCATAATTTGGTTTGATTAGTTACTGATCCTCCTTTAGTGGTAAGTAACCTGTGCTCTTCTAAATAGCAGCATGGGACAGGAGGATATGGAAAGCATATTGGAATCTGTGTAGATGTTGAGAGACTGTCCCTGTGCCAGTTGAAAGGCATGTATAAGGGCTATTAGTTTAGCCTGTTGATTGGTGGTATGAGCAGAAAGGGCCTGTGCCTCCACTACCTCTGTGTATGACACTATGGCATAGATAGCTCTTCTCACCCCTTCATGTAGAAAGGAGTTTCCATCTGTATATCAGGTATATATATGTCTTGAGGCAATGTGCCCTCCTGTATGTGTGAAGGATGAGGTAATAGTTCCTCTAAGATTTCAGTGCAGGAGTGAGATAAGGAGTAGTCAGTATTAGGTCAAGCAAGAGGACTGGAAAGAGTTGGGTATGATTGAAAGGTGAGTTATATTAGTGCTACCTGAAGAGAGAGAACCCTGGAGGGAGGTAGAGTCTGTAAGCCTTTATAAGTTAGGAGCTGTAACAGGTGTGAGAAGAGAGGACAGTCATAGGCAATCCCAAGTTTAGTTTCTTTGACTCTTGAATAAGGAGTTCAGCAGCTGCTAAGGTACAAATACAAGGTGCCAATCCCTGGATGGTTAGTTAGATCTAGTCTTTTTGACAAGTATGCTACAGGTGCAAAAGATGATCCCAGTTGGTGACCTAAGACTCCGAGGGCAAATCTCTCCTTTTCAGTTATGTAGAGGGAAAAAGGATGAGTCAGGTCAGGAAGATGTAAGGCTGGGGCCTTAAGGAGGGCCTGTTGGAGTCTTTGTAAGGGCTTGGTAACAGTTTTGAGAAAAGGTTCATGGGTGGGGCCTAACACTGCTTCATATAATGGGCAAGAAAGGAGGGAAAAGGAAGGAACCCAGGAATGTATAAAACTAGCTATTCCTAGGAATGATAAAAAAAAAAAAATCTCTTCCTTTGTAGAAGGAATAGTTAGAGACTGAATCAATCTTAGGCAATAGCCTTGTGGATTGGGGTAATTGTTAGTCCCAAATAGGTGACTTGAGGAGTGGACAGTTGGACTTTAGAAGGTGAAAGCCTGTAACCTTGCCTGGAAAGAAAATTTAGAAGAGCAGAGGTGTCAGCTTGGCTAATACGTAGAGAGGCGCTACAGAGAAGGACATCATCTATGTAAAGTATAATCTTAGATCTAGAGAGAGATAAAGAGAGCAAGTCAGAAGACAAGGCCTGGCCAGATAGGTGTGCACTGTCCCAGAAACCCTGATGTAGAACAGTCCGGGTACATTGGATAGAAAAGTGGATGTCAGGACCTGTCCAGGTAAAGGCAAATATGTTCTGTGACTAGGTGTCTAGAGTGATAGAGAAAAATGCATCCTTGAGATCTAGGATTGAAAAATGAGAAGTCCCTGAGGGAGTAGTAGAAAGAAATGTGTAAGGATTAGGTACAACAGGATGAGGGGAACTACTGCAGAAGTAATGTGTCTGAGGTCTTGAACCAGTTGATAAGTACCATTAGGTTTCTTAACTGCTAGCATAAGGGTGTTAAAGGGGGAAGAAGTAGGGCAAAGAAGTTTTTTCCTTAAGAGGTCAGAAATGATAGGCTTAAATCCCCTGAGGCTCTGGAGAGAGAGAGGGTATTGTACTTGGGTGATGTATCTGGTAGAGTCCAGTAATTGGATGACAACATGAGAATGGTATTTAGCAACAGAGGGGTTGTGGATTTCCCAGACTCGGGGGTCTACCTGAGAAGCTGGTAAGGGAAATAACATGTTAGTATTAGTAGGTTGATTGGCTAGAAGAAGGAGCAGGTGAACTGCTGGTGAACTTGGGTTTAGGTGAATTAGGGGAGCAAATGAAATAGAGGCTTCCAACTTAGCTAAAATATCCCTTCCCAATAAGGAGACAGGATATGTAGGCACTACCAAAAAGGAATGGATGAGAGGTACACCCCTAAAAATGCAACTAATTGGGGGGGGTGTCTGGTGAGGAAGGTATGGTTGTCCTCCTACCCCAATAATAGGAAAATGTGAAGGTCAAGTGGATCTCCAAAACTCCGTCAGGACCAAGTAAGTGGCCCCAGTGTTCAAGAGAAGGAGATGGGTCTTCCATATACCATAATAGCTACCTGAGGCTCAGGGCCCATCAGTCCTCCATAGCCAATCCTAGAAGATCAGCTGAAGGGTTTTCTGGGAGCGATGTCCCTCTGTTCTGGGTGACATGACAACAATCAACAGCCCAATGTCCCTTCTGATGACACCTAGGACATAGTCCCCTTGGCCTGCTGGGGTTGGGGCAAGGCTTTGACCAATGACCTTATTCACCACATTTATAGCAGAGGCCTGGTGGTCCCTGAGCCTTCAAAGACCAGCAGTCTGGGGTAGCAGCTGAGGCTGGTCGGATAGACTTTGCCAGCATGTGGTATTTCTGTTTTGGGGCTTTCTCATCTCTCTCATGGTACACCTTGAAGGCCAGTACCAAGACTTCTGCCTGTGGAGTTAGGGGCCCCCTCTCAAATCACCTAAGTTTAGCTTTTATGTCGGGGTAGCTCTGGGAAAAAAAGTAGGTCATCAGAAGTTGCTTCCTACTGGGTTTTCAGGGTTTAGTATACTGCAATAAAGCCTTTGTAAGGTGTTCTAAAACCTGAGACAGGTTTTTCTGTCTGTCTTGGACAAACTCTTGGAGTTTCTCAAAGTTTACTGGCTTTATGGCTGCCTTTCTTAGGCCTGCCAAAAGACATGTTATAAATCTATCTCTAGCTAAGATACCACCTGCAGGATTATAATTCCATTGAGGATCCTGGTCAGGAACTGCCTCAGATCCAGTTGGATATGTTATGTCTGATTTAAATGCATTTTTGCCTCTTCCTAAACTCACCTGCATTCATCAGGAAGTAAATTGTTAGGAAGAATCATATGTACATCATGGAAAGTCAAGCTATAAGACTGAGTGATTTACTAGAACTCTTTAATAATGGCAGAGGAGTTAGAAGTATAGGAACCCAGTCTGCTCTCTATTTGAGAAAGTTCACTCAGTGAGAAAGGAACATGTACTCTGACCAGACCATCAACTCCAGCCACTTCCCTTAGAGGAAGAACAGATGCTGGTTTAGCTGTCCCTGGAGGAGAAGGAATTGGAGCTTTGGCTGTGGCCTTAGAACTAGTGATAGGAGGGGTAAAGGTTGGTGCCAATGCAAGGCGATTAGAGTGGCCTACATCTGGCACCAAAGGAGGGGAGGGGTCTATAGAGGTAGGGTTAGTAGACTCTGAAGTATCCTGGTGAGAAGAAAAAACTGAGGTGGCAGTTTGGGTTTTTGGCGGCATGGAAACAGGTCTGTGGCAGAAGGGAGGCAGTTTGTCAGCTGGATCTAGGAGTGTAGTGTCATCTAACAGTGGTTGAGTAGGTTTCATGACTAAAAGAACCTGGGGTGGGGAACAGGCAGAACACATGGAGGGTTTAGAGTGAAGGTAGATGAATGCTTGGATATAGGGAAGCTCTTTCCATTTACCAGACTGCTGACAGTATGTATGAAGACCCATTAAAATGATTGGGTCTAGTGTGCCATTAGGTGACCATTTTAAACCATTGTCTAGAGGGTACTGAATCCAGACCTTATTGCAGAGGTGCATCAGTTTGGAAGGCCTCAAATCAGAAGTTAATTTTAGAGATTTGAGGTTTTTCAGGAGACAAGTCAATGGGTGTCTGGGGGTGCAGTCAAGAATAATGTAGCTCCCACTGGGTGATGGGGGCTGTTACCAAACTATTCATATTGGCATCCCAAGAGAAAAGTCAGTAACAAATCAAACAGGCAGCCTAGATATCAGGTAATCACGAGAATATCTAGGGGCCTCAGCTGTGGCAAACTCCCTGCGGAGAACACCAAAAAGCAGTTCAACCTGGTACCAGGGATTTTCCAGCTGCTGCAAGAGCTTGGGTTGGGGGGTTATTAACTGCTTTTAAGGAGGGAAATCACCCAATAGCCAAAGTCCTAAGTCATAGGTCAGCCAGGAGGCCAGTCATATGGACTAGGGCATTGAAACTCCACCCCCTTAGCCCAGGAAAGGCTGGCCAGGGGCTATCTGGGCATTTAGGGTTCCTCCCACCAAATGAAGGCTCCTTACCAATCAATATGCCAGTGTGTGTTTGCAGACTTTTGCAGTCTGGTATCAGGAAAGGTGGAACTGTGAGGTCTGTGTAGGCCTGTCTGGCTGCCTAGCCCACATGGCAGAGCACCACGTGGGGGACACAGTGGCACAGCTCATATGGTGGAAGTTTCGTGAGCCTTGCAGCTGCGGGTAGAGTTGGTCTGCAGCAGTGGTGGAAATTTACGCTGTGGCGGCAGGTAGCAGCGGATGCAGTCCACGTGGTGTAACAGTGAAGGCAGTGACAGGCCACATGGTGTCAGTCCTGCACGGTCACAGCAGCCAGCAGCTGCAGCTGTGGCTGCCAGTGGCTGCAAGGCGGTCATAATTCCTGAAGTCTTCAGTCTCGGCCCAACATACTAGTGTTAGACTCAGTGCACAGCTTAGAACAGACCACACCAGACCAAATGGTTCCAAGGGGAGTTTATTCAGGAGACAGAGCAAAGATGGTGGGTCGAGGGGAGAGAAGTAGAAGAAGAAGATGGAAGAAGAGAGCAAGGTCAGGGGATTCTGCCTGTTTTATATGGGTGGTGAAGTAGCCTCTCCCAGATAAAGGTGAGGTAGCCAGTTGGATTCTGGGAATGTATGGCAGTTGCCTTGGCAACAATGTGGGGGTTGCCTAGATGTGATGTCACTGGGTTCAGAGCCTGATACCAACAATGAGAACAACTCTGGGCTTAGTACCTATGGTCTGAATACATCTTTGAGAAGAAGACAATAAGCATAATATACCTGGACATCATATGTCACTGAATCACAAAACACTAAAACCAAACAGAAGCTTTAAGACAGATAATCCAATTCCCTCAGTGAATACATAAAAACAAATGAACCTCTAATGGAGGAGGTGGCTTGTCCCAAGTTACTTCTGTGGCAGAGCTGGCATTAGAATATGAGTCTCCTTGATCCTATGTACAAATTCTATTTTAATCCACCTCCCACCTGGCTCATCAACCAAACATGCCAAATTGTTCTATGGTAGAGAGCAGAGTTTTTCAAAACTGACCATTGGGCCCTTTGCTAAACAGAGCCACTATCCTATGTTCAACAACACTTCAGTTTATTAACTTATAAAGGGTTGTTGATGACATAATTATTCCCATGAGATCTCTATAAGGAATTAACACCTTAGTTGAGGATCTAGCAGAGATAAATACTTCAGTGACTATTAGAAATCATGATGATTATTCATAGAAAAAAATGATTTTAATAATAGGAATTTCTTATTTCACCAGTAAAGAAATAAAATGCAGAGTCATGCATCTTGAAAGGGCTCAAAGGCATGCTGTTTCCCTAAGCAACATACTAGAGGCTAAATGTTTCTGACATCAAATTAGTACATTGAAGCATAATCTTCAAGGTCATGGTAGGAAGCTGTGGGGCTTGGGAGATAATTATATCAGGAGGGTGGAATATTCAGAAATGAGATTAGTACCTCATAAAAGAGACTAGAAAGCTCTTTATCCCATATGATCACACAATGAAAAGGCCACTATATGAAAACCAGGAACTGGTTCCTTACAAAGCATAGTAGCACCTTTACCTTGAACTAACAGTCTTAGAACTATGAAGAATACATTTCTGCTGTTTCTATGTTTGGTGGTCTGAATAAAAAAATGTCACCAATAGGCTGAATTGTTGGGACACTTGGTCTCAGGTTGTTGGCAATATTCAGGGAGGTTGTGGAATATTTAGGATGTGGAGACTTAATGGTGAAAGTATGTCACTGGCGACAGATTTCTGAGAATTTTAGTTCACTTTGTCAGCTCTCTACATTGAGATGTGCTTTCTCAACTCCCTGATTCATCTGCCTGGTATCATGCCTTCACTGAAACTGTAAATCAAAATAAACTCTTTTTTCTATAGGTACCCTTTGGTCATGGTATGTTATTAGGTGAACAGAAAAGAAAACTGATACAATAAGTTACTCAGTCTATAGCATTTTGTTATGGCACTCTGACCATAATGTATGTCCCATACAAGCTCAAGCCATTTCCTGTAGGAATTGACAGGAAAATTCCATCTAATAAAATTTGTTAGCTTCAGTTACTTTGTCTTGGAACGGCTGCTTAAATAACTTATTCTCCCCCTCCCTTCCTCCCTCCTTCTTTGCCATTTCACACTGAGTTGGCTTCACTATTAAATAAGTCTCACTCTCATGGGGACTCTTGCATCTTAGCATATGTCATCATTACATATAAAAAAAACTCTGTATAAAACATCTATGCTTCCCTAAATATTCCTGCAAAAGTTCTGAAATTCCAACTGCTTAGGTGAACTGACCTAAGCAAGTCTTTAAATATCATTGTCTACTTGACTGTATTTGGAATCACATAAGAAATATGTCTGGGTGTGTACTGAAGATGAAAGGCTGTAACTATATGGGGATCATAGTATGTATTGTAAGAATGCTAGGGAAGATTCAGCGATGGCTACATCAAAATTAACATAAATACGGGCTTTTATTTGGTATGTATTTTTGCAAATATTTGTACAAATTTCTTTCTTTCTAGAAGGTAGAATTTCCTAAAGGCCATATGTTATTGCATCAATGTATCATCCATTTGATTGGCCACAAGTTCTAGCCCAGATGATATATCCAATGTGTCAATAAGTAAACTGCATTGATAATCTCTTCTAAAACATATGTTAAGGGTGGGAGAGATGGCTCAGTAACAGAACATGTACATACAGCCCTTGAAGAGGACCTGAGTTCAGATTCTAGCACCCATGTATGAATGCTCATAACTGCACAAACATTCTCAGCCAGATTTAGAGGGGTAAATTCAGAAGCAGTCTTAGCCTTCACCCTAAGGGACCAAAGGAAGAGGAGCAGGCACCTATGCATCTATACCTTTGAAGGTACAGTCTAATGGAGTCTTAAAACCTAACCTACTAGCATGCATGTCTTTTGAGTGTATGGAGATATTTGTGTGTCAAGGATCCTTGTTCCTTCTAAATATCTCTGCTACACAAAGTCATCTTCACCCTCAGGCTAAAAATGCTGAACTCAGGTCCAACAATATTCAGAGAAAAAGTACAAGGTTTCCTTTTTCACCCCTTTTTAATTGCATGCTCCCTTTCCCTTTATACTTTCTCTCTCTCTCTCTTTCTCTCTCTCTTTCTCTCTCTCTCTCTTTCTCTCTCTCTTTCTCTCTCTCTCTCTCTCTCTCTCTCTCTCTCTCTCTCTCTCTCTCTCTCTCTGTCTCCCCTGTCACCTCACCCTTCTCTTTAATTAAGACTGAATATGTTTTTCTTATTGATCTATTTTCAGAATCTTCATCCTGAACCAAATAATACCTGTTCCTGGGCAATTCTTTGGCCAAGAAAAGGATCTGTACTTAGAATCTGTTTCTAAACTCAGTGTTGAGTTTAGTTTCCTCACTTGTATGGCTTATGGCTCCAATTTTATTGCTTATAAGTTAGAAAAGCAGAGGCTAGAGAGATTCTAAATAGAACACATATGTCCACATGCACCTACCTACAATATACATCTTCCAACTGATGTGACCAACCAAATGGAGATTCATAGAAATAATGCAGATATGAGGTTTCTAGGCCATGTTCTTGTTACCAGGATTGTCATGAAACTTAGATATCATGCAAAGTACTTCCAGTGATTAAGGGAAAGAGAATGGAATACCAAGGGAAAACAGCTAAGATACTTCCATTGGTGATGGGCATGTAAGGCTGCTTGCTGACATCTTGGTATATCTGGAAACAGAGTGCCTGGGGCCAGAAATAGGACTGGGTTATAACACTTAAATCTATCTCCCTACTTCCTTTCTCCATCGAAGTTCCACGGCTTAAAAGTTCCATATCTTCACATAACAGAAGCACCTGCTGGTGACATGTTGTTCAAGCACATGAACCTGTGAAGAAAATTTTGAGCTCAAATCATAATGTTGCTATGGGCCTATCCCAATGTAAGTAATTTTTATACACTTAGTAATGCAAATTAATAAGTTTATACCACAGTTGTACCCACTTTATAGTCTAGGAAATGTTTATTACTCAGTCCAGGATCACATGGTTAATAAGTGATAGTTCTGAAAATTAAATACTCATAGTTTTATTTTGGAGTCTTTAACAACAATAACACACTGCTTCTTTATTATATCATATACATATAACTCATTTCTTGTCTTTATGTGATGAGCTATGTATGACCTGTGTAAGTTGTTAAATCATACCTCTTTAATTCCTCAGCACAATCTAGGTGATCAATGCATATATAGGGAAAGAACAATGAAGAAAAAAAAGACAGAAAGAAGAATGATTTGACTTTTCTATCATTTATTTAATTATTAACCTATAAATACTGGATACTAGTGATACAGAGAAATAAATTGGAAAATTTCCTCATTTAAAGCTCCCATAAATAAATTAAAAGCTATTTCATTATTATACAATTTTTACTAACATTTTTCATATAGTTTGGTCAGTTTTACTTCCTCCAACTTCTCCCAGATACTCCCCACCTTCTAACCTATTTAGCTTTATGTTCTGTCTTTCTCTCAAAAACAAAACTAGAAAGGTATTTTATTTTTACAATGTATGTTATTATTTTTAATTATGTATGTGCACAAATGAATCTGTGTGTGGGTATATGTATATGTCTATAGGTTCACATGGAGGCCAAAAGAAGGCATTAGATTTCTTGGACAGGAGTTACTTGCATTTATGAGCAGTGAGAAAAAATAATCAAGTCTTAGTTAAAGAGAGGGCTGAGATTACAGAGAACAGAGAAAGATGAAGAAAGGGATAAAAAGAAAGACAGCATGCAATTAAAAAGTGAGGCTGGGAAAGCCTTGTTTTATCTCTAAACATTGTTAGACTCAGGTTCAGTGTCTTTAGCCTGAGGGTGAAAGCAACTTTGTGTAGCAGCTATTTAGATTGTAACTAGATCCTTGATGTACACGTTGACCTAATCAATCAATCAAATTTAAAATCTGATAAGTTTGAGGATATTTCCTACTGTATGATCTTATAAATTTTCTTTTTTATTTGAACCAGTCTGGATGAGTGTTTATTTGTAATAGCATAAAAGCATCCTAATAGACAAAAATGTCATACATTTTTAAAATGAAATTGGCAATATCAAAAACTAAAGTAGCCTATCTTGCATTTCCATTTGCCAAAAGCATTCTCTATATTATTAGGTAGTCTTTATAAATATAATTGAAGGTATATTATTATATTTTAAAAATGTATCATGTTTACTTAACTACTCACATATTTTGGATAATGAGATCATTTCTGGTTTTTACTGATAAATATCATTAAGGTCAACATCCATAGTTAATCCTATTTCATTCCTGAGGAAAGATACAAAAGTAGAATTAATTGTTTTTTAAAAAGGAATCTCTCAGAGGCTCCTAACATTTCCAAATTGCTTTCTAGAAAAACTAAATCAATTTATATTTCCAATAGTACAATGTAACAAAACGTATTTCACCATGATTCAAACTATAAGCATGCTGGTCTTCACCAAAGCATTCTGATCACTAGTGATGCTGTGTGTTCCATCACTGACTGGTTCCATGTATTTTTCCTCAATAATATTGTTCATATTCTAATGACATTTCTAATTGAGGACTTGTTTTATATTTCCTTCCAGACTTGTGGCCCTAGGACTAATACTTGACTAGTAATAAGTGCAGTGAAACATAAGTTCATCATTTACTTGAACCCTTCAAAATGCTGTTAGGTAGGTTTAATAATATCCATTTTACATAGAAAAGGAAGGTTCAGAGATTTAAGCATTCTGCTCTAGCCATCAGCTATGTTTCAAGTTCAAGTACAGGCCCTCAGGCAATCATCTTCCAACTTGACCGTTCTACATGGAATGGCTCAGATCTTCCAGTAGATGTAACATTATATTGGAGGACTCATCTGGTTATCCAGACACAGGGGATTAATATTGGTGTTCACTGTAGAAAAAGATAAGATGATAGATATATTTTCCACTAGATATATTTTCTATTATTCTACGACACATACACCTCATTTCCATGTAAGCACCCTGATTTTGCAATTTTCAGCAGTTCATAAAGAGATACTCAATACTTGAAGCCCTCCCAATACTGCATACCTGCTTCCTGCTTGCTAGCACTAGCAGGGTTAATTGAATTTCCCAGCATGAACTGATGTGATGATATAAACAGTGGCAAGTTATCCAGAGCTCATATTTGCATAGGAATTCTAAAAGCAACAGAGGAGGAAACTATTGAAGGTTATCAGAGTAAGAACTACAAAGCAATATATTTGCAATATCATGCAAGGGCAACCAGAGAGGGCTGGAGTGTAGATTAGTACTAGATGATCTAGCATATCCAAAACCCTGATTTTTATTTTAATATCTCCCTCCATCTCTCTCTCTCTCTCTCTCTCTCTCTCTCTCTCTCTCTCTCTCTCAGAAAAAACTCTATACTTTCCCGACAACCAAGATCATTTAAATGAGAATCTCTCAGGTGGTACTTAGACATCAACATTTTTTAATGCACTAAACATTTCTCATCACAAGTTTGAACACTAGTGCTGTAGTATAACATGTGGAGTTTGTTGTCTTGAAAGGAAATTGTGCTCTGAAATTCACAAGTCTTATGGGAGAAATATATCTTCCCTTTTCCTTAACTCTGCTCCTGGCCAACAGAGTTGAGAAACTTGACTATACAGTATTACTGCTATCATGTTGTGTTCCCAAGGACATAGTCCAATGATCTACTTATTCCAACTAAACTCTATCTCTTAATTTTCACCACTCTCAATAATTCTATGTTATTATTAACTCCACCCCACCCTGACCCCTCTTCATCCAAATTTTTGCCTCACTGTGACTTTCCTCCTGCCACTAATTAAACAGATGCTACTTATGCTCAATGTGCTTCAATGTCAATAGCCTTAAAGGAAATTCTTTTCCACTATGACTACAACCAGACCCTTCCTTTATCTTTCTTCCTTTTTGAAGAGGGATACAGGTAAGAACAAGTGAAGATAGCTGGAACCCTAAGTCTGTCAAAATCCTTATGCACCCACTGCCCTAAATAAAAAATTACCAACTGGGGGAACAGCTGAGACAGTGATAGGGAGGCTGGGACTGGGCATGGAAGGACACTCAGAATTGAAGGCAATGGTGAAGAGACCATGCATGTGCTGGGACAGCCTGAGGTGGCATTGGGTGAGTCACTTTATCCTTCAATGGGCTCATTTTATATGGCCACATTTTCTCTGAACTCTTTCCTATCCCTACAAGCAACTAGACTCTTGAACTCTTTCAGTGGAGAACAACTATGCTAACTCTCAAGTTACATATGAAATGGTCAGCAGGCATCCCAAGAGTCACATATCTACTTATCAAATGAGGTAAGATATCCTAAGACAGAGCTATGACCAGGAGTAGATATTAGCCTAAAGATAATTAAAAAGGCAGAATAATGCTTGAATTTAAAGATAAAGATCTGAGGATGTGGGGAGACAAAGACAAAGAAGCCCAAAAGAGAGGAATTCAGAGTCAGGAGCAGATGAGATATAATAGTTCTGGTCTCACAGGAAAGAAATTGGAGGCAGGTATGAGCATCAAAATTCATGGGTAGGCTGGTGTTGGATCATTTCTGCCTTTCAGTTTCCCCCTATGTAACTTCTAGGAGCAGATCAGAGCTGAAAAATTAGTTTCATCTTGTGTACCAAGTCCTATGAGGATGAGTTTGTAGTCATTTAAGTACTGAATTGACAAGGATTGGCTCACAGAGCAAGACCACAGTGATGCATTGATGATGCCTGTCATGAATATCAGGAATGACTGCTCTGTGGAAACACCGGATCCTGAGACATCCTAGAGGGACCCAATGCACCCAGAGCACAGGGTAAGACACCTTGCCCACTACCCCAAACCTCAGGGTTACAACCAGGAGCCAGGTAGGGCTTAAGGAACTAGCAGGCACCCAAAGCCCACCCCTCTAGACTATCACTTCCCTTGCACTGGACCCTGGCCTTTTGCCTGGGGTGGACACTTAGCTGATCTGCTCCTGTGGAAACACCGGATCCTGAGAAATCCTAGAGAGACCCATTGTACCCAGAGCAGAGGGTAAGACACCTTGCCCACTACCCCACTCCCCAGAGGTACACCTGGGAGCCAGGTGGGGCTTAAGGAACTAGCAGGCACCCAAAGCCCGCACCCCCCATACCACTTCCCTTCCGCCCGGACCTTGGTTCTTTTGCCTGGGGCAGACCCTTAGTTGGTCTGCTCTGGTGGAAACACCTGATCCTGAGACAACCTAGAGGACCTACTGCATCCAAAGCAGAGGACACTTAGCTGATCTGCTCCTGTGGAAACATCTGATCCTGAGACATCCTAGAAGACCTACTGCATCCAGAGCAGAGGGAGCTTAGGATCAGAGGAACACAGAGACATCTGGAATCCGAGAAGATCTGACACAAGCAAGATAACTGGAAAGACGGACTCCAGTCAGACACAGTGAGCACAGGTAACAGTAGAGTCAACCAGATGGCGAAAGGCAAGAGCAAGAACACAAGCAACAGAAACCAAAGTTACCTGACATCATCAGAACCCAGTTCTACCACCATAGCAAGCCCTGGATACTCCATCACACAGGAAAAATAGGACTCAGAATTAAAATCACTTCTCATGATGGTGATGGAGGATTTTAAGAAGGACATAAGTAACTCCCTTAAAGAAATACAGGAGAACACAGGTAAACAGGTAGAAGGCCTTAAAGAGGAAACACAAAAATCCTTGAAAGAATTGAAAGAGAACACAGGTAAACAAGTAGAAGCCCTTAAAGAAGAAACACAAAAATCCTTTAAAGAATTTCAAGAAAACACAACCAAACAGGTGAAGGAATTGAACAAAACCATCCAGGATCTAAAACTGCAAATAGAAACAATAAAGAAATCTCAAAGGGAGACTACTCTGGAGATAGAAAATGTAGGAAAGAGATCAGGAGTCATAGATGCAAACATTACCAACAGAATACAAGAGATAGAAGAGAGAATCTCATGCACAGAAGATACCATGGAAAACCTCGACACAACAGTCAAAGAAAATGCAAAATGCAAAAAGATCCTAACACAGAACATCCAGGAAATCCAAGACAGAATGAGAAGACCAAACCTAAGGATAATAGGTATAGATGAGAGTGAAGATTCCCAATCTAAAGGGCCAGTAAATATCTTCAACAAAATTATAGAGGAAAATTTCCCCAACCTAAAGAACGAGATACCCATAAATATGCAAGAAGCCTACAGAACACCAAACAGACTAGACCAGAAAAGAAATACCTCCCGTCACATAATAACCAAAACACCCAATGCACAAAACAAAGAAAAAAATACTAAAAGCAGTAAGGGAAAAAGGTCAAGTAACATATAAAGGCAGACCTAAAAGAATTACACCAGACTTTCACCAGAGACTATAAAAGCCAGAAGATCCTGGTCTGATATCATACAGACCCTAAGGGAACACAAATGCCAGCCCAGACTGCTGTACCCAGCAA
The DNA here is from genome assembly GCA_021653895.1 of Mastomys natalensis. Classification (NCBI taxonomy): domain Eukaryota; kingdom Metazoa; phylum Chordata; class Mammalia; order Rodentia; family Muridae; genus Mastomys; species Mastomys natalensis. The sequence continues at coordinate 56,289 of JAJTUV010002807.1, read as the reverse complement.
AACTCTCAATCACTATAGATGGAGAAACCAAGATATTCCATGACAAAACCAAATTTGCGCAATATCTTCCCACAAACCCAGCACTTCAAAGGATAATTGATGGAAAACTCCAACACGAGGAAGGAAACTACAACCTAGAAAAAGCATAGAAGTAATCTTCTAACAACCCCTCCCAAAAAAAGGTAGCTACACAAACATAATTCCACCTCTAATAACAAAAATAACAGGAAGCAACAATCATTTTTCCTTAATATCCCTTAAGATCAATGGACTTAATTCTCCAATAAAAAGACGTAGACTATCAGACTGGATACATAAACAGGACCCAGAATTTTGTTGCATGCAAGAAATGCACCTCAGTGACAAAGACAGACATTACCTCAGAGTAAAAGGCTAGAAAACAATTTTCCAAGCAAATGGTCCCAAGAAACAAGCTGGAGTAGCCATTCTAATAGCAAATAAAATCAACTTTCAACCAAAAGTAATCAAAAAAGATAAGGAAGGACACTTCATACCCATCAAAGGAAAAATCTACCAAGATGAACTCTCAATTCTGAACATCTATGCTCCAAATGCAAGGGCACCTACATACATAAAAGAAACTTTACTAAAGCTCAAAGCACACATTGTACCCTACACAATAATAGCGGAAGATTTTAAAACCCTCTCTCTCCAATGGACAGATCAAGGAAACAGAAACTAAACAAAGACACATTAAAATTAACAGAAGTTATGGACCAAATGGATTTAACAGATATCTATAGAACATTTCATCCTAAAGCAAAAGAATATACCTTTTTCTCAGCACCTCATGGTACCTTCTCCAAAATAGACCATATAATTGGTCACAAAACAGTCCTCAACAGATACAAGAAGATTGAAATAATCTCTTGCATCCTATCAGATCACCACGGACTAAGGCTGGTCTTTAATAATGACAAAACCAATGGAAAACACACATTCGTGTGGAAACTGAACAATGCTCTACTCAATGATGACTTTGTCAAAGAAGAAATAAAGAAATTAAAGACTTTTTAGAATTTAATGAAAATGAGGAAACATCATACCAGAACTTGTGGGACTCAATGAAAGCAGTGCTAAGAGGAAAACTCATAGCTCTAAGTGCCTACAAAAAGAAATTGGAGAGAGCACACATTAACAACTTGACAGCACACCTGAAAGTTCTAGAACAAAAAGAAGCAAATACACCCAAGAGGAGTAGGCGTCAGGAAAAAATCAAACCCAGGGCTGAAATCAACCGAGTAGAAACAGAAAGAACTATAAAAAATATCAACAAAACCAGGAGTTGGTTCTTTGAGAAAATCAACAAGATAGATAAACCATTAGCCAGATTAACCAGAGGGCACATAGAGAGTATCCAAGTTAATAAAATCAGATCTGAAAAGGGAGACATAACAACAGAAACTGAAGAAATTCAAAAAATCATCAGATCCTACTACAAAGGCTATACTCAACAAAACTGAAAAATCTGGATGAAATGGACAATTTTCTAGACAGATACCAGGTACCAAAGTTAAATGAGGCGCAAATAAACCATCTAAACCGTCCCATAACCCCTAAAGAAATAGCAGCAGTCATTAAAAGTCTCCCCACCAAAAAAAGCCCAGGACCAGATGGTTTTAGTGGAGAATTCTATCAGACCTTCAAGGAAGACCTAATACCAATTCTCTTCAAACTTTTCCACAAAATAGAAACAGAAGGAACACTACCCAATTCGTTCTATGAAGCTACAATCACACTCATACCTAAACCTCACAAAGACCCAACAAAGAAAGAGAACTTCAGACCAATCTCTCTTATGAATATTGATGCAAAAATACTTAATAAAATTCTAGCAAACCGAATCCAAGAACACATCAAAACAATCATCCATCATGATCAAGTGGGCTTTATCCCAGGAATGCAGGGATGGTTCAATATTTGGAAATCCATCAATGTAATCCACTATATAAACAAACTCAAAGAAAAAAACACATGATCCTCTCACTAGATGCTGAGAAAGCATTTGACAAAATTCAACATCCCTTCATGGTAAAAGTCTTGGAAAGATCAGGAATTCAAGGTCTATACCTAAACATAGGAAAAGCAATATACAGCAAACCAATAGCCAACATCAAACTAAATGGAGAGAAACTTGAAGCATTCCCACTAAGATCAGGGACTAGACAAGGCTGCCCACTCTCTCCCTACCTATTCAATATAGTACTGGAAGTCCTAGCCAGAGCAATTAGACAACAAAAAGAAGTCAAAGGAATACAAATAGGAAAGGAAGAAGTCAAAATGTCACTATTTGCAGATGATATGATAGTATACTTAAGTGACCCCAAAAACCCCACCAGAGAACTCCTAAACCTGATAAACAACTTCAGCAAGGTGGCAGGTTATAAAATCAACTCGAACAAATCAGTAGCCTTCCTCTACATGAAAGATAAACAGGCTGAAAAAGAAATTAGGGAAATGACACCCTTCACAATAGTCACAAATAATATAAAATACCTCGGGGTGAAAATAACCAAGCAAGTGAAAGATCTGTATGACAAGAACTTCAAGTCTCAGAAGAAAGAAATTGAAGAAGATCTCAGGAAATGGAAAGATCTCCCATGCTCATGGATGGCAGGATTAATATAGTAAAAATGGCCATCTTGCCAAAAGCAATCTACAGATTCTATGCAATCCCCATTAAAATACCAACTCAATTCTTTACAGAGCTAGAAAGAGAAATTCTCAAATTTATTTGGAACGACAAAAAAACCCAGGATAGTGAAAACCATTCTCAACAATAAAAGAACTTCTGGAGGAATCACCATCACTGACCTCAATCTGTACTACAGAGCAATGGTGATAAAAACTGTCTGGTATTGGTACAGAGACAGGCAGGAAGATCAGTGGAATAGAGTTGAAGACCCAGAAATGAAGCCACACAACTATGGTCATTTGATCTTTGACAAAGGAGTTAAAACCATCCAGTGGAACAAGGACAGCATTTTCAACAAATGGTGCTGGTTCAACTGGAGGACAGCATGCAGAAGAATGCAAATCGATTCATTCCTATCTCCTTGTACAAAGCTCAAGTCCAGGTGGATAAAGGACCTTCACATAAAACCAGACACACTGAAACTAATAGAAGAGAAAGTGGGGAAGACCCTCGAATACCTAGGCACAGGGGGAAAGTTCCTGAACAGAACACCAATGGCCTATGCTCTAAGATCAAGAATTGACAAATGGGACCTCATAAAATTGCAAAGTTTCTGTAAGGCAAAGGACACTGTCAATAGGACAAAACGGCAACCAACAGATCGGGAAAAGATCTTTCCAATCCCAAATCTGATAGAGGACTAATATCCAATATATACAAAGAACTCAAGAAATTAGGCTCTAGACAACCAAATAACCCTATTAAAAATGGGATATGGAGCTAAACAAAGAATTCTCAACTGAGGAAATGCGAATGGCCGAGAAGCACCTAAAGAAATGTTCAGCATCCTTGGTCATCAGGGAAATGCAAATCAAAACAACCCTGAGATTCCACTTCACACCAGTCAGAATGGCTAAAATAAAAACTCAGGTGATAGCAGATGCTGGCGAGGATGTGGAGAAAGAGGAACACTCCTCCATTGTTGGTGGGATTGCAAGATGGTGCAACCATATGGAAATCAGTCTGGCGGTTCCTCAGAAAATTGGACATATCACTACCTGAGGACCCAGCTATACCACTCCTGGTGTATATCCAGAAGATGCTCAAACACATAACAAGGACATATGCTCCACTATGTTCATAGCAGCTTTATTTATAATAGCCAGAAACTGGAAAGAACCCAGATGCCCTTCAACAGAGGAATGAATACAAAAAATGTGGTACATTTATACAATGGAATATTACTCAGGTATTAAAAACAATGAATTTGATAAATTCTTATATAAATGGATGAAACTAGAAAATATCGTCCTGAGTGAAGTAACCCAATCACAAAAGAACATACATGGTATTCACTCACTGATTATTGGATTTTAGCCCAGAAGCCTGAAATACCCAAGATTCAACTCACAAACCACATAAAGCTCATGAAGAATGATGACCAAGCAGGGGAGGCACTTCAGTCTTTCTTAGAAGGAGTAACAAAATACTCAAGGGTGCAAATATGGAGACACAGTGCAGGACAGAAACTGAAGGAGGGACCGTCTACAGACCATTCCACCTGGATATCCATCCTATGTGCAGTCACCAAAGGTAGAGGTTGATGTGGATGTCAGGATGTACATGCTGACAGGAGCCTGATATAGCTGTCTCCTTAGAAGTCTGCAAGAGTCTGACATACTCAGAGGCAGATGCTCACAGCTAATCATTAAACTGATCATGGGGTTTCCAATGGAGAAGACAGAGTGAAGGCTGAAGGAGTTGAGAGGATTCAAGACACCATGAGGAAAGCAACAATCCCAACCAACCTGAGCCCCCAGGTCTAAACCACCAGCCTGGGAGTGCTTAGGGAGGGACCCATGGCTCCAGCTATATATGCAAGGGAGCTATATATAAGTGGGAGAAGAGATCCTTGGTCCCATGAAGGCTGGACGTCATGGGGGGGGATATTTGAGGGTGGGGAGGTGAGGTACGGGGTAGGGTGGGTGGGGGTAAACCAAGTGGAGGCAGGAGGAGGGGGGAAGAGATAGTGAGTTCCTGGGAGGAGGGGGGAAATGGGGTAAGGAGAGAACATTTGAAATGTAAATAAAATTTCCAATAAAAAAAAAAGAAAAGAATACCACGAATGAGAATACAGTCTGTATACCAGATGTTCCCCATCTCTAAAGTGGCTTGCTTCTAAATTTATGGTGCATCTCTAACATTCTGACCCATGCATCCATGACAATAATTCAAGATCTTTTACTTATCTAATCCCTCTCTAAATGTGTGCCTATTGCCTGACATCATGAAATCTGCAGAAAAACAAGATACAAGGAAGAGTTAAAAGAGAACATTTCTAGTACTTCTCTTTTTCTCTCAAATCACATTTTTAAAGTCTGGAGGCTACAGTGTACACCCATTTGAGAAGACTATGCGGGAAGATACTTGGAAAAATAGAGGACAACTGTAAATTATTTAGGACTTTTTTGCTTTACTTGAACTTTCAAAAAAAAAAAAAAAAAACCCACAGACACTGAGGTGGCTGCTGCATGCACCTTGCACATTCAATTAGAAATGTGCAAGCTTAGGCTGCAAGAATGAAGTAACCAAAGCATGTGCTCAAAAATGGCAGGAAGATTGGGTCTGGTGATTTGTGTATTTCAGAAAAGGTTATCTGTCCTCCTAGAGCTGAGGTAAGTCAGAGAATAAGGATGCTTGGCAGGAGCTCAGATTCATGGTGTTAGGGGATGGTGACCATTGAGGTTAGGAAAGGATCTTCTTTGGGCTCAGTTCTCCTATGGCCATGTAGCAGAGGCATTTATATAACCAGATGCTCTGGACTGGGATATTAGGACCTTAAATATTTCAGAAATATATTCCTTTCTGTTCTTTGTTCTGCTGTCATTACCAACCTTTCACCTAGATTATCATTATAACCTTTTTAAAAAGATGTATGTGTGTGCATATATATGTGTTATCTGTGCACACACATATGTGTGAAGGCCAGAGAACAACTGAATGTATTGTTCCTCAGTTGCAAATTCATCTTTTATTTTTCTTTTTGGACAGGGTCTATCACTGACCTGGAACTTGTCAATATGTTAGACTGAGTGGCCAGTGAGTATCAAGGATTCTCCTTTTCAGCTCTAGGATTACAGCTGTGTACCACCAGAGGTATTTATAAGGATTCTAAGGTTGGAACCAAACTCAGGTGGAAGAATTTTGCCAAGTAATCTATCTTTCCAATGTTTAATTTTTTAAACGTTAAATGTTTAATTTAATTTTTTAAATTTCTTTCTGATACATGCTGTCAACTGAATATATTCACTCAACTCCATTTTCCCCTTACCTCTTTTTCTTTCCTCTCTTTGTTCCCATAGTCATTTTCAGTTCTGCTTCCATTTAATCTGTTTATGTATGTTTTTGTGTGGCTATATATAGTATCTAGGAGCCACCAATAAAGGAAAACGTATTTGTCTTTCAGAAAAATCTGTAATTTGCTTAATATGATTATCTCCAGCTGCATCCATTTTCCTGCAAAGGACATAATTTCATTTTTCATGGCTGAATAAAAAGTCTATTGGGTGTACATGACAGTACTCTTACTTATGCTCTGCTCAAGGATAACCAAGTTGGTACCATAATTAGCTATTATTGATGTGCGGGTATCTCTGTGATATGTTCACTGATATCTCCTATCACTCTCTTTACTGATTGTTTGATTTTCTAGTCCTGTCATCCACCTTGATCCATAATGGCCTTTGCAAAATGTGTACCTCATGGAATAGCTCATCCTTAAGCCTTCTTCATGATCTCCTTTGTATCCAAAGTCCTGAAACATTTCAAGACAACTGAGCCCTGCCTGTGGCTTCAGACCTTGACTTGATCTGTTACAAATATAAACCCAGGTGAACTTCCTCCCACACTCTAAGATTTCTTACCTACATTGAATTGCTTCATTTGCCTTATCAAAGATGACTAATCCACTTTGTCTACCTGGCTAAACCTTTACCTCATCCCTCAAGTGAGCAATGTACTACAGTGGCCCTAATCGTTTTTCCTTGTACCTTTTTCTCTTCTTCTTGACAAGAACCTCACCTTGGTAGGAACTCCTTCTTCATCAGTTTTAATTTCTACTACCCAAATACATGCCACACACAAATTTCTTGCCTAAATAAGTGAATACAAAGAAAGGGCCTACCTATTCTCTAATAAAGAAAAGAAAGTTAAAGGTTCCATTCTTTAGTAAATCAACTCAAAGCAGACTTTGAGAAGATGGAAAAGACAAGCCAATGGAGATGCCAAACAGTGTAAATGGAATACTGAATGTCATCAAAGTACATTATATATAGGTAGGAAAATCCCATTAGTTTGTAAAACTAGTTATTGTATGTTTTGAAGTATTTTTAGTTTACCAAGAAGTTCTAATGTTTCTTTAAAAGATAGAATCAAAGTCTATTTCAAATGTCCATGTCTTATAATAATCTATAAATTCCCATCCTTCTAACTGACTTTCTCATTTTGAATGACTTGAAGACTAGCAATTCTAGCACCTGGATAGATGTGATTTCAGAGCAGAGGGAAAGTCTGCCAGGAGAAGAATTGACTGATTTCATCAAGAAATAATAGTCCCTTGGTACCTGAGTCCTTCCTGTACACTTATTGAACTTAAGATATTTGAGTTTTTGTCCAGACATCTGTTGTGGTGTATATGTTTGTGTAGGGTTTTTGTGTCTATGTGTGTATTTCAGTGTGTGTGTGTATATGTATGTGTGTATATATGCATGTGTCCATGTGTGTAGGTGTGTGCACGTGTGTGAGGGAGGGTGTTTGTGTGTGTGTGTGTGTGTGTGTGTGTGTGTGTGTGTGTGTGTGTTAGAGATGAGACTGAAATCCTTTTGGTCAGTTGTCCCTAAAGGAAATATTAATATTTCATTTTTAAGAAACAATCTCAATTATACTAAGATGATAAATGGATTCATCTAGTTTTACATACTGCTGGAATTTTTTTTTCTGCCTGGCATTTGACAGTTTCCATTTGCAGAAGGAATTCCCACTTAATCTAATTAGATTCTCTTTCTCTCCTGTACTAGGTCTCCATCACTCATTAGTTTCCAGCTGTGTAACACATTACAAGGGATTTTCTAATTACCTTTATTTTGTAGGCGTCCTTACCTGCAGGTGGCCAATGGATGCTTACCCAAGCTATACTGACAATCAGCACTGACCCATGACATAGCTCCTCACATTTGCTATTTTCTTCCATCTCTTATTTGAAACCAAAGAACAAAGTTACTACACAAAGATTATCACCGAACAGGACTTGTAAGGGCCAAGTTTCTAGAGGTGAAGAAATGAGAATTTGTATCTGAGTTTACTACTTAATAAATAAAGGCTAGATTTTATTTAGAACAATTTCTTTTCAATCAAGTCACCCTGATGGTCTATGTCTGCTCTTTGTGCTTTGTCTTGCAAACCTTCTAGTTGGTTGCTGCTATATGCAGTCTCTTACACAGATCAGCAGCCGTTGAACAATCTCTATAATTGGGGAAAGTGTAACTGTTGTCACTCCAAGGGCTGCCACATCTGGAAAGTGAAGTGTATACTGATCATGACTACATAGCAAAAAGGAATAGGAAATGGGCTGCCCCAATCAGTAGCCCAATGAATGATTGGCTTGGGCCTTTTACATCCTTCCTCTTAACTTTTGTTTCCCAAGTTCCAAGTGGCCTTTGCGATCAAGCCCAGACTCTCACTGTGGGTTACAAGAGATTGATTGCCCCTTATCCAACATGCTCAAGACTGGAAACTTTTAAAATTAAATAGGTGTGTTTCTATGTGGTTTTATGATACTTAGGTAGGCATGGAAAGACAAGGTCTAAACATAAACATATACACATAGCCTACAGGTAGTTCTGTACATTATTATCCATTGTTTTGTGCATCAGCACTTGTGGGATCTTTTCTGGACTTAGAAACTTTTTGGATTTTGAAATATTTCAGATTTAGGATTTTGGATTTAAGATTAGTGATGCTCATCTAATGCTTCTTTCTAATGATACCAAAGAGGCTTGTGTGTCATATTCACATGTGTCATTGTGTCCTCAAAGCCCATGTGCTTTAGGGACTGGGTCATGCACTATATATATATATATGTGTGTGTGTGTGTGTGTGTGTGTGTGTGTGTGTATGTGTGTGTGTGTGTGTTTGTTTGTGTGTAGATGTAAATGTACTTTACACATACAATGTGTATGTACATATATAGAATATGCTATATCACCATTGTTTCTGAACTTTAATAGAGTACCTACTGTGTACTGCGTTTCATCACTCAACAAAGATCGAAGTGGAAATTTCTGGTTTTCTTAACAACTCATTTGTGTCATGTGATGTTTTTCTGGATGCTGTCTGATAAGAGAGCACATAATGTTTTGCTGGTGATTTAGAAAGACTATAAATGGAACCCCACAAATAGTGAGAGGATGCTCTTACATTGCTACACTGTGTAACACTTTTGCTGGTCTTTGCTTGTCTTCATTGGTCTTCAGTTCATACAGAGAAACACATCAAAGAATATCACTTCTCATGGTATTCCAACTGATCCTGGCTGCTTTAGATAACTTGTGCTGATTAGGTGGAGCCTTGCTGTTCCTGCTGGGTTGTGCCACTGCTACTGATTCTTGTTTGGTATTTGCTAATGAATGAGACTGCTGGTATCCTGACAATGAAGAATGGAATCACCCCAAGAAACTACTTCTAAACAAGTCCACAACACCTTTTTCCTATTAACCTTCTTCATCCCCTACCTCTGATCAGTAAGAAGAAAGGTTGAAGTGCTTAAGAACTCTAAATAAAGTAGGTTTAAAAAAAAAAATCTAAGCCTAAAAAAGACAGTTCGATAGCAATAGCAAAAAAAAAAAAAAAATCATTTATTCATTTAAATAAAATCAGCACCTTCAGATACAGTCCGCATCCCTCCAGGTGTGTGCAAACTAAGGGTTCTTGGTCTCTCCTCTTTGCTTTCACAACCTCTTCTCAAGTCTATCATCTGATATCCTATGGATCTTCTACCTTTGTTCTCTTCTTTTCTTTTTTGGTATGGAAATAACATTAAAATTATTTTTTTAAGGTATCATTGAAAATGAAAGGTCTTACATGACGTTTTCATACATAGGTGTGATTATGTTTAGTTCTGATTTATCGCTCATGATCCTTGCTCCCTTTGGTTTATTCTGTTCATTCTCCCAAATAGTCCCCTAGTCCCCTGTCCTATCTTCATGTCACATCAGCCTCTTTAGCTTTCTTTATTCCTATAAAGCATTATGCCTATTTTCTAGCTCTAAAGATTTTTTTTTTAACTAGGTCATCAGATTTTAATCCCAATACACCATAAGGGGATAACATGATAGATTAAACCTCAACAGTCACAATTAATTCCTAAACAGACTTAATTTAATTTTTCTTTTCTAATAAACCTAATTTACCTCAGTGGAAGTGTGACACATTTGATTAGACATGGTGATGCTGAGAGCAAGCAGCCTCATAGACCAGGGACTATGTGTTCAGGGCAATAAGAAATCAAAGCTGAGCAAGGGTCCTCAGCCACACGATTAGTTATAATTTTTCAAAACCCCAAGTTTAGTTGTCCCTTGGCTGATCCATAATTGGAGAAATAAATTGCACCATCAGAAGTGATCCAAGGCCATTCCTCTGGAATTGCAGAAGAGAACACACAGTACCAAAAATAATCCAATGTACCTAAATGCTTGCTCCAGGTCACAGTGGTCAGAACCCCTTCAGTCCTGGTAGGAAGGTACAACAGGATCCCAAAAGACACATTTTTCTCAATGCAATGTTTTTTTAACTCATAATTTATGCCAAAATATTCAATGGTTGAATACTGATTAGAAATCTATATAATAGTTACTAAGAATAGAAAATTTGGGGGGAGCTGCAAAGATGACTCAGCCGTTAAGAGCATTGGCTGTTCTTCCAGAGGACCTAGATTTTATTCTCAGCATCCACATGGCTGTTTACAACTATATGTTACTCAAGTTCAAGAAGATCCAACACTCTAAAATAACTGACAGAGAAAGATTAAAAACACCCTGTAACCATTTTGAACCAAAAAGAATTTTTAAAAAGAGCCCTGATGAAAGGTCTCTTGAGTTCATAGGCACTTATGGAGCATTATGACAGTGCTATACAGCAGCAGGATGCATGAAGGATGACATCAGAGTTTCACCACCTCCCTGGGACCATGAATCCCACTATGTGTTGTTGCCTAATGGAAGCGTGGTTTGTCACTGACAATGAAGAGAAATTCTATGGCTAGACCAAGAGTCATTAGAGGAAAATGTTGGCTTATTTCCACTGAGGGAGAAAAAAAACCACAAGAACCTGTCCCACCTGCCTAAGTAGTGATCCTAGTCAAGGAGCCCAGTTTCTGACTAGAAGTTGTACTACTCTGGACATCAGCATAGGGACCACAGAAGAAGGACAAATGTGGGTAACTATCCACACAAGACCCCGCACCAAAAAAAAAAAAAAAAAAAAAAACGGGGTCCCTATATCTTAGAGGACAATCTGCAGATTATATGAAGAAGCAGAGGAGAGCCATTAGTGATTGTTATATATGTTTAATAATAATAGGAAAAGAATATTAATAGCAGGAATCTTTCCTAAAAATGAGTTCCTTGCAGTCTTGCTGAATAAGGTTGTGCCTGTCACAGATTATATAATAATCCAAGGCAGGCTTTTTCAGGATGATCACCTGCTAATTATTATCTTGTCCCATTATGACTCCTGACACAGAACATTCAAGATTACCTTTATTTATGCTCCAACAAATTTCTCAATTTCCCATCTATCATGAGCCCTTTAGGTTCCTCAAAACACATCCAACACCCACCCTCCCAACTGAATTCTCAACTGTCTCTTATGCTTTCTGTGACTTAATCTCCATATATCAACTGTCATAACCTTTAAAAGCTATAAATCCTTCTCCAATTTGAAACTCTCCCAAGATACAAATTCCCTCACAATGAAGTTCCAAGTGTTGGGCTTCAAGTTCCTGCAGGCTGTGGTTGCTACTGTCACCTCTCTGCCCTCAACTCATTCCATTTAACTTGTTCATTCTTCTCTAGAGACAGTGATAATTCTCGTATTTCTCAAAAATGCCAAGTTAACAGTCACAGTCACAACAGTGTCAAGAGCCATAATGGAACAAGCTAATAACTAGCAGGTGATCATCTTGACATGGCCTGCTTCAGATTATTATATAATCTGTGACAGGCTCATTCTTATTAAGCAAGGCTGTAAGGGAATACATTTTAGGAAAGATTCCTGCTATTAATTTTCTTTTCTGTTATTATTAAACATATATAATAGTCACTAAGTATTAGCACACCCCTTTGGAGCAGATTTCTACAGATCACAAAGATGTACTGTCTTGTAGTAATGCTATACAGACAAATAAATGACGTCTTAAGTCTTAATGATGATCCTATTAGAATTCCTAAAATTATATCTGTGATTCTTAAGCTCTTTTATAACAAGACTGCTATTAGGTCCTTTTCTGATAGTCAAAACTGCAATGAGAACTCTACCAGTCTCTTAAATGTCACCAGTTAATTGTTCTTAGATAGTAACCAGACTTTCTCCTACTCAGAGCACATTCCAAGTTAAAACAATTAACCAGAACTAACGATTTATTAGAGGTGCTAGGACAGAAGATAAAATATTGCCTGGGTTTATCCATACAAAACTTCACTAATAACTTACTTATAGTTTTAAACCTTCAATAAACCTGTGGAGCTATACAGGTGATGGATGTTTAGCCAGATAATTACTCCTAGTGGATATGCATGTAAACATCTCTGTTGTAAACTTCTATTTCAATTTATGATTTGATTTTGTCTGTGAATTTCTGATGAACTTTTTAACATGTGATTGTGTATTCTGAAAGATGATTAAGTGGTGAGGAAAAAGAAAAGAGTCAGAACCAAGGTGAGAAGTAGCATAGTAAGATAGTAACATAGAAGTAGCATAGTAACATGGACTTAGAGAAGTAAACTTTTTATTATTATACAGCAACCCTAAATATCTTGTAAGACAAAAGTCTTACCTGTGTATCTCTCAAAAGACCAAGTCTTACATTCCACTGTCACTCTTGCCACTCTTCTGCCTCAAGAAGAACCAACAAGAAAGAAGATCCCCCACCAAGGCTGGTTCACAGCACAACAGAGCTTCTGCACTTGCTTTTCCCTTTGCCTGAAATTTTCTTCACCTACCGTCTCCATGACTTGATCCCCATGTTTTTTTAATTGGAAATTTTTTATTGGAAAATTTTTTTTACATTTCAGATGTTCTCTCCTTACCCCATTTCCCCCCCTCCCTCCCTGGAACTCACTATCCCTTCCCCCTCCTTCTGCCTCCACATTGGTGTACCCCCACCCACACTCCCCTGTACCTCACCTCCCCACCCTCAAATATCCCCCCCCCACGACGTCCAGCCTTCACGGGACCAAGGATCTCTTCTCCCACTTATATATAGCTCCCTTGCATATATAGCTGGAGCCATGGGTCCCTCCCTAAGCCCTCCCAGGCTGGTGGTTTAGTCCCTGGGGGCTCAGGTTGGTTGGGATTGTTGCTTTCCTCATGGTGTCACGAATCCTCTCAACTCCTTCAGCCTTCACTCTATCTTCTCCATTGGGAACCCCATGATCAGTTTAATGATTAGCTGTGAGCATCTGCCTCTGAGTATGTCAGATTCTTGCAGACCTCTAAGGAGACAGCTATATCAGGCTCCTGTCAGCATGTACATCCTGACATCCACATCAACCTCTACCTTTGGTGACTGCACATAGGATGGATATCCAGGTGGAATGGTCTGTAGACGGTCTGTCCTTCAGTTTCTGTCCTGCACTGTGTCTCCATATTTGCACCCTTGAGTATTTTGTTACTCCTTCTAAGAAGGACTGAAGGCTCCCCTATTTGGTCATCATTCTTCATGAGCTTTATGTGGTCTGTGAGTTGAATCTTGGTATTTCAGGCTTCTGGGCTAAAATCCAATAATCAGTGAGTGAATACCATGTATGTTCTTTTGTGATTGGGTTACTTCACTCAGGATGATATTTTCTAGTTCCATCCATTTATATAAGAATTTATCAAATTCATTGTTTTTAATAGCTGAGTAATATTCCATTGTCTAAATGTACCACATTTTTTGTATCCATTCCTCTGTTGAAGGGCATCTGGGTTCTTTCCAGTTTCTGGCTACCAATCCCACATCCAATAGAGGACTAATATCCAATATATACAAAGAACTCAAGAAATTAGACTCTAGGCAACCAAATAACCCTATTAAAAAATGGAGTAAGGAGCTAAACAAAGAATTCTCAACTGAGGAAATGTGAAGGGCCGAGAAGCACCTAAAGAAATCTTCAGCATCCTTGGTCATCAGGGAAATGCAAATCAAAACAACCCTGAGATTCCACTTCACACCAGTCAGAATGGCTAAAATAAAAAACTCAGGTGATAGCAGATGCTGGCGAGGATGTGGAGAAAGAGGAACACTCCTCCATTGTTGGTGGGATTGCAAGATGGTGCAACCACTATGGAAATCAGTCTGGCGGTTCCTCAGAAAATTGGACATATCACTACCTGAGGACCCAGCTATACCACTCCTGGGTATATATCCAGAAGATGCTCTAACACATAACAAGGACATATGCTCCACTATGTTCATAGCAGCTTTATTTATAATACCCCATTTATTTAGTATATTAAATTTTTCCTGTAAGTAATGAAATTACTGCAAGAAAACTTCCTTGACAAAGTCTCATATTTTATCTCTCACACACAAATTCTAGGCGTCACCTATTTACATTTTCTTGAATTATATGCCCTGTCTTCACTACTCATATGTAAATTCTATGGGAAGAAAAGTCCAGTCTGGCTGGCTCAGTGCTCTATCTCTAATATATAATTGTACCAAGCATATGGTAAGGCTTCCTAAAAGCTTTCATCAAAGTAAAAAAGAACTGATGGCTGGGATTGGCTAGAGGTTTTATGTGAATAGGCACAAGGAATGTTGGGCATGTACTGACCTCAACAGTTTTTTATATGAGAACAGCTAATCTGCTACCATCAGATGCTGGATGAAGACTTTCTGATTATGATTGAGCTAGGCTCCAGTCTATGAAAATAGTAGAATAACATCAGGAATCATTTCATTGATTTTGTTTTGTCAGTCATGTTTGGTTCTATCCTAGGTCTCTGGCCATCCAGCCTGGAGTTCCAGGCAGTATCAGGTATGAACTACTTCTGATGGCATGGGACTCAAGTTGGACAAGTCATTGGTTGGACACTTGCACAAGTTCTGAGCCACCATTACACCATCACATCTTGTAGGCAGAACAACCAATAGGTCAAAGGTTTTGTGGCTGGGTTTTTGTCCCAGTTTAATCACTGGAAGCCTTTCCTGGTTCCAGAAGATGACCAGTTCAGGTTCCATATCCTTATTACTAGGAGTATTCCTGAAGGATTACCCTCATAGATTCCAGAGAATTTCCATTGCACATTGGTGCTAAAATGCACCCCAATTACTGTCATCTCTCCCAGTACTCTCTCTCTCTCTATCCCACTTGTAACCCTGCCTGATCCCTCCCATTAACATCTCCATTCAGCTTCAGTCCATCCATGAAGGGACACACAGCCAAACATTAGATGGAACTCAGGAAACCTTTTAGAAGGTGGGGAGGAAGGATTGTAGGAACCAGAGAGTTCAAGGACACCACAAGTACATGGCCCACAGAATCAACTAAGCAGGATTCATGGGACTCACAGAGACTGATTCGAAAAACACTCCAGTGTGAGTCTGAACTGGTTCCTCTAATTTATGTTTTTGTAGCTTAGCAGAGGGAGTGGGGGTGTCTCTGACTATTTTGCTTTCACTTGGGACTCTATTCTTCCTACTGGGTTACCTTATCTAGCCTTGACATCAAGGTATATGCCTAGCCTTAATGTAATTTGTTATGTTATGCTCAATTGATATACCTGAGAGGCCTGTTCTTTTCTGAAGGAAAGTGGAAAAGGAGTGAATCTGCGGGAGATAAGAGTGTTGTGGGGGTAGAGACTAGGGGGACTGAAAGCATAGGAAACTGTGGCCAAGATGTCATATATGAGAGAAGAAAAATAAAAGACAACAGCTAATAATCAGATCAAACCATTTTTCAAAAGTTTCTGGAACTGGACAGACTAACAGTTAAAAGCCAACTGTCTGCTAGCTCACCCATGATACTGAGTTTATTAAATAACTTAGGGTCAGGAAAGAAGACTAAGGTTGACTGTGGCTAAGCCTTCAAGGCTGTTTAGAGTCTTATGGAAAAAACTTAAGTGTGAATGAAGTATTTGTTGAAAAGGAAACAACATCCTCCATACATTGTACTACACCACCACAACTTACACTGTGTTTCACTTTCCATCAGAACATATTGATTAAATCTCTTCTATTCTTGTATGTGTCCAAAAAGAGTGATAGGATGGATATTGTGGAAGGGGAGGAGTCTGCCATCCTGAAGGTGCTATATCATACATGGAAACTGAACTACTTAGAATACTTGAACTAGTTCAATCCCTCCTATAAATATAGCAGAGCAGCCTATTTCCAGACACTGTGACCCCCTTTCTCCTCCCAAAACCCTTATTAACAGTCTGGTTTTAAGAGAGGGTGATCAGCAGTATGGCCTCATTTGCTGTGATGACAGGCTGACATTGTTTTCTGCCTACTTCCTCCACGTCTTTCAGTCAATTGCCTTGCAATTTTAGAAATAGTTACATTGATTCCCAAAATTTCTCTAGTCACCCTTACATCAATACAGATCTCAAGGTTATCAGAGGTACCATTTGTCTTATTGATGTAACTCCTCCATTTTTTAAAACTAGCCCAGCTTAGATCAATCATATTAATAATACAGCAGGCATCTTTCCATACCCTTACCCTTTCTTCACCCCACAATTGTATTTCAACTCTGTCCTCCCTCTTGAAACCATTTTTTTTCTCAGAATATTCCAGAAAAACCACAATTTCAGGAATGACAAACATTCCCTCTATGCCCTGCACTCAATTGTCTCTGAACAGAGGGTGATACCTTCACTGAAGGTTTTTTTTAATTGCATGGTCTACTCAAGAAGACACACTCTTAATGGGTCTTTACTTCCAGGTTGTGCATGCACCTTTGCATTGCAGAGTTCTAAGGTCCAATCTCATTGTTTGCCTCTGTACTATCTTATGAACAGTTGTCTGGGGTAGGCTTCAAATCCCTGTCTATGTTGTGAGCTTCTGGAAAGTAGATAGTGTGGTTAAGTTGCCATTGAGTGTTCATGAAGGCTAAGCAGGTAGCTAGTGCATGAAGGAAGGACCTTGGCAACATGTTGCGGGAATCCTTGCCAATTGCTAAGCTTTCCTCTGAGATTTGTGTTATTCTCCTATAGCTTTCTGGGACTTAAATTCAAAATATTGATCAATTTCTGCCCCTGAGTAAACTTCACAAGACTATCAACTTAGAAGAAAAGATTTGATTTGTTTCATAGTTTTAGAGTTCTCAGCCCATGAGTCCTTGGTCTCTGTTACTTTGGAACAGATTATAAAGCAAAATACGGGTGTGGGATTGCATGATGGGGCAAAGTTGCTCGGTGATGACCGAGTTGTTCTCATGATGACCCAGTAGCAAAGAGAGAACAAGGAAAGGTCCAGAATCCCAGGGGCACCTTTGAGCAAACCCTCAATGACAAACTTTTTTCCATCAGGCCACACCTCCTAAAGATTCTATAACCTCATAGTAATGCCATGGCCTGAGCCTGAAAGCCTCCGTACACTAGAAAATGACAATTGTTAATACCTGTAAAAATCCATGTTCACTGTGAGAGCCTGGATCCTGTCCAATGACTATCAAGGCAAACATAAATTCAGTGGCTCACACAGATGATAATCACTCAAGGAAATGGAGGTAGAGAACCCATCCTTTGAAGACCCTGAAGAAGGACATTCCTGTCCCTTCCAGCTTCTCCTATGAACAGAGTTCTTTCCTTCTGATTATCTCACTGTGGTCTCTACTTCTAGACTCATGTCACATTCTCCTATCTTCTGGGACTTTTGTTTATTTTTTTCCAAACTCACTGTGATTAGATTTGAGTCCCATCTTCTCATTTAAGATGAAATATCAAGATTTTTAGTTCAGACATTCAAATATTCTTTTGCCTCAAAGAATTACAATTATGGGTTCTACAAATTTGAATATGGGCTTATCACTGGGATGAGGACACTGTGCCTTCATTCAGTTTCTCCTCTTAGTAGGAGGGACAAGACTTGACAGGACCATGACATGAACTCTATCCCTGAGGTGCCATTAGAGCAGTGATTCCCAACCTGTGGATTGTGACCCATTTGGGGGTTGAACAACCCTTTTACAGGGGTCATATATCATATATCCTGCATATCAGATACTGACATAATAAATCACACAGTAGTAAAATTATAGTTATTAACTAGCAATGAAGTAATTTTATGGTTGGGGGTCAGTACAACATGAGGAACTGTATAAGTGAGTCAATAGCATTAGGAAGATTGAGAACCGTGATACAGAGAATATCTGGTTAAAATTATGTTCTTTGCTGTGTATGTTGTGAAAAGAAACATGGAAATTCAGTGAGTGCCCACAGGCTAGTGACATGTCAGTCTCACCCTACTTTCAGCCTATGAATATTGTATCATCTGCTCAAGTTTGTTCTCAGTCGCTGTGATAATATACTGACCAAAACAACTTAGAGAAGGAAAAGGTTTAGGTTCAAGGTAATCAGTAGTCTATCATTGGAATAAAACAGAGCAGTAACCCAAGGCAGGAACTTGGAGCGGAATGCTCTCTTGAAATAGTAGGTTAACTAGGTAGATGGACCTGGGTACCCAGTGAGCATGAAAATTATAAATATGCTTTACATAAATGGAAGTAAACTTCTTTCTGTTTTTTGTTTGTTTATTTTTTGTGCATCATCATCTCTGACAGTTTCTGTTATTTTGGCTTGCTCTGATTTTAATTGATAAAGGATATAAAGTTACCAGAGAACAAATGGCTGGATTTTTACAGATGCCTGAGGTTTAATGGAGCCTTGTAAATTAACTAAATCTGTTCTGACTGCCTGAAAATTATAAAAATGAGGGAATGTTAAAACTACTATAGAATAATTGCAAAGAATTCTGGCTTTGTTAATAAAAATGGATGCTCAAGCATTCTGTTTCTTTTAGTTTTTGCTAGAGGCTGAATTATAGCTTACTACAGATTTGATTAAGTAATGGGGAATTGCATGGTCTGTCTAGGTCATCTACTACAGCCATAGCTTCACTTAGGTATGATTCTCCATTCAAAATGCACAGTTCAAAGCTGTTCTGGATGTTCACAGAGATGGAGCAACCATCATCACAATCAAGCTAAGAAAAAAATGTTATCACAAAATAAAGAAACCTCTTGCCATATACTGGCCCTTCCTTACTTCATACTCTCACACTAAACATTTAAAACTGATATCAGTTTCCATATTCTGGACATCTAACGTAAATGAAATCATGAAATCTGACATGTTACAGATGGTGTCTTTTAAAAAATGTTCCCCAGTATCATCAACATTATACCTTATGCTATAGTCTAGTGCATGCATATTTTCTTTTATCCAGTAATTAGTAGATGGCCTTCTGTATTTAAATCCAGTTTGGGATGAATGGTACTGCTATAAGCAGTCACATATTATTCTATTTTGAAGATTTATTCAAATCTTTGACTTTTTCTTTTCTTTTTTTAGTTTTGAGCTGTTACGGGTTGATCCTAGGGCCTTATTACATGTATGAAGTAAACATTCTAGTACTGAAGAGTATCCCCAGCTTTATTTGTACCTTTTGTCTTGAGACAGGTTCTCATTAAGTTGCCCAAACTGAGCTCGAACTCACTCTGAAGCACAAGAAAATTTTCAGTCTTTTATTCTCTGGCCCCTGCTTCCTGAATAGCTGGAGTTATAGGCCTGGGCCCATTGGGATGTACTACTACAAAGTTTAACTTGATTGTAACTGGAATCAGCATGAAAACACCTAGGGTATGTTTTTGAGATTATTTCCACAATGATTTAAATGAAGGGGAAAAAAACTCACATTGAATGTGGAGATCTCCATTAATGTGAGGGTATTGAGTTGTATTCAAGACTAGAAAAAATATGAGGAGGAAGATAAAGAGGGAGAGAAGGAGGAGGAGAAAAAGGAGGGGCAGAGATGAACAAAGATAAGAAGGAGGAAGAGAGAGAAGGAGGAGGAAGAGGAGGAGGAGGAGGAGGAGGAGGAGGAGGAGGAGGAGGAGGGAGAAGGAGAAGAAGAAGAAGAAGAAGAAGAAGAAGAAGAAGAAGAAGAAGAAGAAGAAGAAGAAGAAGTAGAAAGTGAATAGAAAACAAGCATCCATCTCTCACAGCTTTCTGACTGTAGACACAGTATTACTAGATGCATCACACTGATCTCACCATTGCTTTCCCACTGTATGGTTTGTACCTCTGTGAGTCAAAATAAACCTGTTCTTTCTTAAATTGCTTTTGTCATCTATTTTGTCACAGCAATCAGAAGAGCAATGAAGATGTTTAGTAAAATACTATATAGAATCTGCTGACTTACTGCTCCTAATTTCACTTCCTGATAATTATTACAGAAGACACTAGTAACTGAGCTTCTCATTAATCAACTAGCTAGCATCATGGAGGGGAAGCAGTAAGACACTAGTAGTAACAATAATTGCAGCCTTCAACAATAGGCATTCTTCTCTGTGTTAATCTCTTTCCAGTTGTTAAATTGATGCACCTTAATGTATTCAGTGATTCCCACACTACTGATGAATCTAGGTAACTCTCATCTTGCAACATAAAATATTTTAGTACAAATTTTTAGATCCTTGGGACTATACTTGTAAGGTAAATTTTAAACAGGGTTAGAAGGTAAGCTCTCTGCTGAATCTTGAGGTTATTGCCATATTGATTTCCACATTCATTTAGAAATATTAACGTCATCATATTTCATCAGCAGTAGGTGCTAACTTTCATAAGGTGCTAAGTTTCACCCTAAACTTCCCCAATAAGGTCTTTGTTTTTTATAAATTTGATTACTAGTGAGATTAAATATTTTCATACATTATTGAAGACTAAAGCTGGTTACCTAACAGATTCTTTGTGAAAAACTGGACTTAAATACACACAAGCCTAATCTCAATATTCTTGGGAGCAACTGACCAAAGAGTGATGCCATGTTTGATTTACAGATGATTAAATGGAACATGGAATTTCCAAAAAAAATAGCTGCAAATTTCAATTCAATCTAATAGTTTATGTTCATTAATGGTTTGGCAGAAAAAAAAATAAACAGTACTGAAATTAACTTCACAGATGGCTCTAAATTGAGAGGATTGTCAATGGCAATGGATAATGAGAATTGCACTTGGGCCAGAAAGGTAAGAGCCAGTAATATATAAAACTCAATTTATCCTGGGGAACATTGCATCAGCATAGAAAGGCAGAGGCTAGTACCCAGTATGAAAATAGAGTGGTACCACTTCTGAATTGCAAAAGTGAGGTGGTGCCCAACCCAGCCAGACACTCTCCTAGTACAGAAGGCCCTTGTTTCTGAGCAGAGCACTCTCTCTTTCTACTTGTTTTTGTTTAAATCTGCAACGTTTCCAACATACTCACATTTTAATTTTTTCTCCCAGCTGGTGATGCTGATTGAGAAGACTGTGGAACCTTTAAAGTGGGTCCTATGTAATGGAAGTAAGTTACTTTTGGTGGGTCTTAAGAACTTTTCTGATCCTTCTGCCCTCTAGAGGACACTCAGGTCACCAGCTGGGAACTAACCTTCTGCACCATTTCTTACAGGGTACATTGAAATTCTATGAAATAGTGAGCTGAAACTTGTCCTTTCCTATGTCTATCAGGTATTCATGGTCATAGTGACACAAGAATAACATAGTATATATCACCTGACCACTCATACATGCTGCTCCTTTGTCTAAAAGCATTACTCCTCTTTCTTGAGTCAGTCAAATCCTTACGAGGCTCAGGTCAGTAAAGAGTCAACACCTCTAGGTCCCTTTCTCAATCTCCATCGATTCTACTCTTTCTGCATTTCTAGACAAGCCAATGTCTAAAGTCCCATTGACCCACAATTTGAACCCATAAAAGGATATCTACTGTGGAATAGTAATTTCAGAAATCCCTCCCATATAAAGAAAGAGCAAGTAGGACAGAAAATCATTGTTCTAAATCCTATAGTTACAATGAAACCAGGTGACAAGATGTCTACCCTAACAGGATAAGACAAGTGAAGGCAAGAGCCTTCCTTCTGCAGGGCAAGAGCTATGGAAAGTAAAACAGGCAATCATTGGGAAATCTGCCCCACTAAAACCAAATGAGCCCGCACCCCAAAGAACACTAGAAATACATTGAATAGATGTACAAGATTTACAAAGTTTACACCTGTACTTAGTCAGTGGATACAGAGAGGTTCATTTAAGACTTCAGAGGCTGCAGTATTTCACCTCAAGAGTAATCCAATAGACCTGACTATTGTAAAAAAAAAAAAAAAAAAAGTATATAAGTCCTAGCATGGGGTTATTTCCCATCTTAAACCATTTATGTTCCCAGATGAAACACACACACACAGAGAGAGAGAGAAAGAGAGAGAGAGAGAGAGAGGAGAGAGAGAGAGAGAGAGAGAACCTTTATGTTTTAATATGCCTTAAACAGCACAATTGCTGGGAAACTACCTAGCCCCCATGCTGTTAGAAACCCACTTTTCTACTAGTAATTCAGAGTTACTACTTACTAATTTCTACATTCCATTTTGGCTACTCTTGATCCAATTGAACAGCCCTTTGAGCTACATTATTTTGGCCCTTAGCCCGTGGCAGCTCGCCTTCTCCCTTCTGTACATTCTTCTATATCCCATGGCAGCTTCTCTCTCTCCTTCCCCCTCATAGGCCCAAGTCTGGGAAACCTAAACCCCACCTATGCCTCTTCTCCACACTATTGGCTGGCATCTTCATTTACCAATCAGATTAATGGGGGGCAGGGTCTCTCAGTGTCTTATCTGTGAACTGCCTTGTCTTTAAGTCAGTTTTAGAGGAGCCAAAGTAACATTATAATACAAGCAGCATTAGGCCAGCCTGACCTTTTGAGTTTAAGTCTCATGCAAAGGAGACAGGATATTTAAAAAAAAAAAAAAAAAAAAAAAAAGCAGAACAGAAAAAGCAGAGCAAAGAAGTCTTGGTATGAACAGAGGAGGAAGCCTAGGGATATGGTTCAGTGCTAGGATGCTTGCATGACAAGCAAAAGGCTCTAGGTCCAATTTTTATCAATACACACACACACAAACACACACACACACAAATCAGGAAAAACCAGAGGAAAGATAAAGAGAAAGTCATGAGAACTGTGGATTCTGCTATTTCACTTTAAACACTAAACAGTAATATCAGAAAAGTGCAGGTCTCTGGATCTAAAACATCTGTGTTGACCTTCCTTTCTTCCCTCTACAAAATGCATAAAAATAGACTTGTATAAAAATGAAAAAAAAATGTGCTTAACTTTCATACATAATCATTCTGAAAGCAAGGAATTAAAATTAGGACAGTTTCCTTATATTCAGATCACAGCAAAAATGTTTCTACAAGTACAGATGACCAAACTCCAAAAGGAATTTAAAAAACAATAGACCTGTACATGAGCGAGAACCAATCAAATATGGTACAGTTCAAGTGGGGTAACTATGAATGGCATTTCAGAAATGAAGACTGCAGGAAAGAACCAGAAAAGTAAATGACAATGAGAACAACTGAAAGGAACAGGAAATAAAGGGAGGATTGTTTAATGAGAAAAAATCTATAGGCAAAAGGAAAATCACAAATATAGACGTTAATAAGTTTCCAAAATAAGTATGTTAAAACTTCAGCAATGATTTTAAAAGAAAATTAAAGAAACAAAAAGAATACGCTATAACTTAAGGACACTCCTCTAAACCATTTATCTTTTAATTCAAAAGTGTGTCTAAAAGAACTAGTCAAATATTTAATATGCATCTAGAAAGAAAATATGAGCTAAGAAACTTATGTTTAGCCAAGTAGACTTTGGGTACAAACACTCTTAGTAGGCACCCAGGGCATCCAGCTCCTGTCAGTGCTCTCCTTGTATTTCTCACTTTACATTTCACTTGGCCAAAGCCGATATAGAGAAAGCAATTCAATGGCTATAGGTAAATATTGAGCACATGCATCTCTACTCACCCATACAGATACTCGCAAACACACAGCCTTTACAAACATGCCTATGTTTACATAATTGGAGTGCATACAGTGTCCAATGACTGTGTACTCTGACACTATTCATATAGGATATCAAAAATAGGTGGAGAATTGAGGAGAGCAAATGAGAATAAAATTAAGCTAGACAATTTACAATTATTAACTGGGATTTAGAAGATATTTCCAGTTTTGAGAAGCTAAGGAAGAAAGGATGATAATAATTTCAGTATTGTTTATAGTTGAGCCCTAATAAGACTAAATTCCAAACCAAACCTGAAGGTGGCAGGCATTTAAATATTTATTAGGACATAGAAAGAGATAAATAAAGAATATTTGTCTATTCTGTTAATGAACTAAACAAAAGATTTAAGGTTGAGAGAAGCTTCTGTTTGTTAAGAAAATGTGGTCCCTTGCAGTCTGAGTGGGTATCCTGAGCAGACCTTGGGCAGTGGATCTGTATCCAGAGGAAGCTTGACTCCCAGGTGCTCTAACACACCCAGGATCACAGGTGAGGAGGCCACAACATCTGCCCCTGCACCAGGAGTAACTGGGATCCTGGGATACAGGAATGCAAAACCCACACCCAGCCAGTGGCACAGATTCCTCCCAGTCTGAGCCAGTGCCCCGAGCAGACCTTGGGTGCTGACTTCACATCCAGTCCCACAACATCCAGAGGAAGTTTGACTCCCCAATGCATTAACACACTCAGGATCACAGGATCTTAGGAACTTGACCACACCAGGATTTCAGAAGCAGCTTAACTCCCAGGAACTCTGACACATTTAGTATCTCAGGATCACAGGATCCTATAATCACAGAACCACAGAGACAGCTGGAATTCTATTCCTATTTTCCTTAGGTTTGGTCTTCTCCTTGTGTCCTAAATTTCCTGAAAGTTTTAGGTTAGGAGCTTTTTGAATTTTGCATTTTCTTTGACTGTTGTGTCAGTCTTGAGTTCTGATACAACCAGGATGACAGGAGGAACCCGCTCCAGTTCAAGATGGCAAGGGCAGGGAGCACTTGAGATATCCAGATGGCAAGAAGCAAACATAAGAACATAAGCAACAGAAACCAGGACTACTTGGTATCATAAGAACCCAGTCCTCCCATCACAGCAAGTCTTGGATACCTCATCACACTAGAAAAGCAAGATTCAATTTTAAAATCATTTCTCATGAGGATGATAGAGGATGTTCTTAAGGATATAAATAACTCCCTTAAAGAAATACAGAACACAGGTAAACAGGTAAAAACCCTTAAAGAGGAAACACAAAAATTCCATAAGGAATTATGGGAAAACACAACCTAATAGGTGAAGGAATTGAACAAAATCATCGAGTGTCTAAAAATGGAAATAGAAACAATAAAGAAATCACAAAGAGAAACACCCTGGAGATAGAAAATCTAGGAAAGAGATCAGGAGTCACAGATGCAAGAATCTCAAACAGAATAGAAAAGATAGAAGAGAGAATCTCAGGTACAGAAAATACCATAGAAAACACTGACAGAACAGTCAAAGAAAATGCAAAATTCAAAAAGCTCCTAACCTAAAACCTTCAGGAAATTTAGGACACAAGGAGAAGACCAAACCTAAGGAAAATAGGAATAGAAAAGAGTGAAGATTCTTAACTCAAAAGGCCAGTAAATATCTTCAACAAAATTATAGAGTTAAACTTTCCTAACCTAAAGAAAGAGATGCCCATGAACATACAAGAAGCCTACAGAACTCCAAAAATACTAGACCAAAAAAGAAATTTCTCCTGTCAGATAATAGTCAATATGCCAAATGCACAAAACAAAGAATAAATATTAAAAGCAGTAAGGTGAAAAGGTCAAGTAACATATAAAGGCAGACCTATCAGAATAACACCAGACTTCTCAACAGAGAGTCTGAAAGCCAGAAGATCCTGGGCAGATCCTAAGAGAACACAGATGCCAGCCTGGGCTACTATATGCAGCAAAACTCTCAATTAACATAGATGGAGAAACCAAGATATTCCATGAAAAAACCAAATTTACACAATTATCTTTCCACAAATCCAGCTCTACAAAAGATAATAGATGAAAAACTCTAATACAAGGAGGGAAAGCATACTCTAGATAAAGCAAGGAAGTAATCTTCTTTCAATAAACCCAAAAGAAGATAGTCACACAAATTTAATTCTACCTCTAACAACAACAACAACAACAACAAAAACAAAAACAAAAACAAAACAGGGGGCAACAATCACTTTTGCATAATATCTTTGAACATCAAAGGACTAAATTTTCCAATAAAAAGACCTAGACTAATGGACTAGATACATAGATAGGACCCAGCATTTTGCTGCATATAGGAAACACACCTTAGTGGCAAAGATAGACACTACCTCAGAGCACAGGATTGGAAAACAATTTTCTAAGCAAATGATACCAAGAAACAAACTGGAGTAGCCATTCTAATATCAAATAAAATTGACTTTCAAACAGAAGTTAACAAAAATATAGGGAAGGACACTTCATACCCACCAAAGGAAAAATCTGCCAAGATGAACTCTCAGTTCTGAACATCTATGGTCCAAATGCAAGGGAACTCACATTCATACAAGAAACTTTCCTAAAACTCAAAGCACACATTGTACCTCACAAAATGATAATGGGAGACTTCAACAGCCTACATTTATCAATAGACAGACCATGGAAATAGAAACTAAACAGAGACACAATGAAACTAAGAGAAGTTATGAACCAAATGAATTTAACAGATATCTTTAGAACTTTTCATCCTAAAACAAAAGAATATACCTTCTCAGTACCTCATGGTACTTTCTCCAAAACTGACCATATAATTGGTCACAAAACAGGCCTCAACAGATACAAGAAGACTGAAAGAATCCCATGCATCCTATCAGATCACCACAGGCTAAAACTGATCTTCAATAAAAACAAAAACAATGGAAAACCCACATACACATGGAAGCTGAACAATGAATGCTCTAATCAATGATAACCTGGTCAAGGAAGACATAAAGAAGGAAATTAAATACTTTTGGAATTTAATGAAAATGAAGGCACAACATATCAAAACTCATGGAGCACAATGAAGCAGTGCTAAGAGGAAAACTCATAGCTCTAAGTGCCTCCAAAAAGAAACAAAGAGAGCATACACTAGCAACTTGACAGCACACCTGAATGTTCTAGAACAAAAAGAAGCAAATATTGCCCAAGAGGTGTAGACAGCAGGAAATAATCAAACTCAGGGCTGAAACCAACCATGTAGAAACAAAAAGAACTATACAAAGAATCAACAAAACCAGAAGCTGGTTCTTTGACAACAAGATAAATAAACCCTTAGCCAGATTAACCAGAGGACACAGAGACAGTATTCAAATTAAAAAAAATCAGAAAAGAAAATGGAGCCATAACAACAGAAACCGAGAAAATTCAAAAAATCATCAAATCCTACTACAAAAGCCTATATTCAATAAAACTGGAAAATCTGGATGAAATGGACAATTTTTTAGACAGATGCTAGGTCCCAAAGTTAAATCAGGAGCAGATAAATGATAAACAGTCCCATAACCCCTAAAGAGATAGCAGTAGTCATTAAAAGTCTCCCAACCAAAAAAAGCCCAGGATCAGATAGGTTTAGGGCAGAATTCTATCAGATCTTCAAAGAAGACCTAATACCAATACTCTTCAAACTATTCCACAAAGTAGAAACAGAAGGAA
The DNA here is from genome assembly GCA_021653895.1 of Mastomys natalensis. Lineage (NCBI taxonomy): Eukaryota > Metazoa > Chordata > Mammalia > Rodentia > Muridae > Mastomys > Mastomys natalensis. The sequence goes on along the minus strand of JAJTUV010002807.1, from coordinate 28,566 downwards.
CACTAGCTGCCTCCTGAGAGGCTCTGCTAGAGCTTGACAAACACAGAGGCAGATGCTCACAGCCAATCATTGGACCTAACCCAATGAAGAAGTTAGAGAAAGGAATGAAGGAGCTAAAGGGGTTTGCAACACCATAGGAAAAATAACAATATCAACCAATCAAACCCCCCAGAACTCACAGGGACTAAACCACCAACCAAAGAGTACACATGGAGGGACTCATGCCTCCAGCGGCATATATAGTAGAGGATGGCCTTGTCAGGCATCAGTGGGAGAGAGGCCCATGGTCCTCTGAAGGCTTGATGCCCCAGTGTAGGGGAATGCCAGGGCTGAGAGGCAGGAGTGGGTGGGTGAGGGAATACTCTCACAGGAGCAGGGGGAGGGGAATTAGATACGTAAATTTCAGGGGGATCAGAAAACCAGGAAATGTGATAACATTTGAAATGTATATAAAGAAAATATCCAATAAAAACACAAAAAAAGAAAATGGGGTTGTGCATATCTACATATATAACAATTTCAACCAGAAAAAAACATGTCTGGAGAAATGGCTCATCATGTGAAGTGTATGCATTGCAAACGTTGTCAAAGTCATGACTTTGAATTTCTAGTTCCCATGAAAAGCTAGGCACAGTAGTGGACATCTACAATTCCTATCTTCCTAAGCAAGAGAGGAAGTAGTTACAATTGTTGCCCTCAGGCCAGGCTGACACACAGAGGCAATCAACAAAGAGAGTGTCCCAAATAAGGCGGAAGGCAAAGACCAACACCAACCTTGTTCCCTTATCTCCACATATACCCTGTGGCTATGTGTGAGTCCACTCAAACATACTAATTGTGTTTACATAGAAAAATGCACATACATCATGTGCACATACATTGAGAAAGAGAGAGAGAGAGAGAGAGAGAGAGAGAGAGAGAGAGAGAGGGCCATAACACACATAATAGAGGGAAATATTACAGACAGCCAAGCTGAAGATACCTTGTTTCATGGAAGATATCTTGTTGTCATAAAAGGTAACCCACATATACAGTCAGTCAATTCTAAACTATTGCAATTTCTAAAGGACATATAGCTTCAAGAAGAAAAGAGAGGGAGAAAAGTATGTATTAGATCTGAGGAGTCTTTTAAAGTGCTACCACAAAATGGAAGGTACAGACCTTTAAAAATAATTTTAAAATGTAACACTTTTAGAAAATTCAAATTTGAAAACTATCTGAGTACTGATGGAAGAAAAATACTATTGCTTTATTTTTATGGTCTGAAGACAATTGTGTTTCTCTGGGAATCTTTCTTTTTTAAATAGCAACAAATAGGTGTTTTAATTTTATTTTTTTAGAGTCCTTATTCTGTTAGTATCAATAGATTAGAAAGATGATAGATAAATGATATATAAATATAGATCATAGATAGATAGATAGATAGATAGATAGATAGATAGATAGATAGATGATAGACGATAGATGAAAGGCAGGCAGAGATTTTTATTTTATTTTGGAAATCTTTATTTTGTAAATATCTGTCAGATAGATAGACATACATATGCTGCAATAGTTCTAGAAACAACTATATGTCTCACATTTGTTTTAAAGCAATATAAACAAAATACATACACACACACATGAACATAAAAGCAAAATGAAAATTCAGGCAGAACTGAGAGTTGTGTGTAGCTCAGGAGTGAGGCACTTGCCTATCATCCAAGAGAGTCAAGGTTCAATGTTCAGTATTGTCAACTTCCCCCAAAGAGAGCAGGTAAACCTGAAGAAATTTGAATACAAATGTATTGATTAATTAATTAGGATCAAAATTCAGATTAGAATAGTGTACTAGACTTTTGAAATAAACTAGTAGTGTGGAAAATCAGGTGAATGGCATACATCTTTACACTATATCTAGGATCTTCATGAAATCTATACACATAGCCATAAGAACTCAACTAAGAAACAACACCACAGAAGTTGTTTGTGAATGTAAAAACAAAGACCAGGGATGTTAAAAATGATCTGGTCAGTGTACTCAAGTCAACTCATTGCAGTCATATGAACATGGGCAGTTATATATATTCTTCATACTTTTAATAAATTTCTTTATATTTTTCTACACTTGTGCATTTCTAAAAGGCAAGGTTTGTGTCTTATATATGCCTGCAGCTCCAGTTATGTGTATAGACACTTACTGAAAATATGTATATTATATAAGCTACAGATAGATGGAAAGTGGTGTTTGGAGTGACTGCATAAATACATTGACAAGTGCATACACCTGGTGAAGGATTTCATCTCATATCTAATGTGAAACCCCAATAGGCATCACTTATCAGTCACCCAGCTATGAACTTTAAATAGTAGGGATTGGCAGAATCTTTGTTTATTAGCACTTATACTTGTAGAAGATTAAAATTCTGAGTCCTGTTGAAGTCATACTTGTTGTGAAAGTTGCTTGTTGCTTGATTTGATTAAACATGATCAGCACTCTGTATTATTGCATGCAAACTCTTTAGAAAGTAGCTTGCCATTTTTTCTCACCTTGTCTTGAATAAAAATACCATCAAGATGCTGGGCAGTGGTGGTGCATGCCTTTAATCTCAGCACTTGGGAGGCTGAGGCAGGTGGATTTCTAAGTTTGAGGCCAGCCTGGTCTACATAGTGAGTTCCAGGCCAGCCAGGGCTACACAGAGAAACCCTGTCTCAAAAAAAAAAAAAAAATAGCATCAAGAGGCTGGGCAGTGGTGGTACATGCCTTTAATCCCAGCACTTGGAGGCAGAGACAGGCGGATTTCTGAGTTTGAGGCTAGCCTGGTTACAGCCAGGGCTATACAGAGAAACCCTGTCTCAAAAAACCAAAAAAACAAAACAAAACAAAATACCATCAAGAATGTGACTGCTCAACTCCAGTGAATAAGTCTATCTGGAGTAGAAAAGCATCAACCAGTGATGACTATGTAGGGGAAAATTTCCTGAACAGAACACCAATGACTTATGCTCTAAGATCAAGAATCAAAAATGAGACCTCATAAAATTGCAAAGCTTCTGTAAAGCAAAGGACACTGTCAATAGGACAAAATGGCAACCAACAGTTTGGGAAAAGATCTTTACCAATCCTACATTTGATAGAGGGCTAATATCCAATATCTATGAAGAACTCAAGAAGCTAGACTCTACAGAACCAAATAACCTTATTTTAAAATGGGGTACAGAGCTAAACAAAGAATTCTCAACTGAGGAAACTTGAATGGCCAAGAAGCACCTAAAGAAATGTTCAACATCCTTAGTCATCAGGAAATGCAAATCAAAACAACCCTGAGATTCCACCTCACACCAGTCAGAACGGTTAAGATGTAAAACTCAGGTGACAGCAGATGCTGGTGAGGATGTGGAGAATGAGGAACAGTCCGCCATTGTTGGTGGGATTGCAAGCTGGTACAACCACTCAGGAAATCAGTCATGGGTTCCTCAGAAAATTGGACATACTTGAGGTATATCTGAGGTCTCAGCTGTATTAAACCTGGACATATACCCAGAAGATGCTCCAACGTGTAATAAGGACACATGGTCCACTATGTCATAGCAGCCATATTTATAATAGCCAGAAGCTGGAAACAGCCCCGTTGTCCTTCTACAGAGGAGTGGATACAGAAAATGTATCCATTTACACAAAGACTCAGCTATAAAAAGCAACGACTCCATGAAATTCTTAGGCAAATGGATGGAACTTGAAAATATCATCCTGAGTGAGGTAACCCAGTCACAAAAGAACAAACATGGTATGCACTCACTGATAAGTGGATGTTAGCCTAAAAGTTCAGAATACCCAAATTACAGACCACATAAAGATCAAGAAGAAGAAATACCAAAGTGTGAATGCTTCAGTCCTTCTTAGAGAGGGAGCAAAATACTCACAGGAGGAAATATGAAGACATGGTATGGAACAGAGACGGAAGGAAAGGCTATCAGAGAATGCTACACCTGGGGATCCATCCCATAAACAGTCGCCAAACCTGGATGCTATTGTGGATGCCAGGAAGTATTTGCTAAAGGGAGTCAGATTTGGCTGTCTCCTGAGAGACTCTGCCAGAGCCTGACAAATACAGAGTCAGATGCTCGCAGCCAACTACTGGACTGAGCGCAGGGTCCCTGATGGAGAAGTTGGAGAAGGGACTGAAGGAGCTGAAGGGTTTTGCAACTCCATGGGGGGAGCAACAGTGTCAAATGCCAGACCCCACATTGCTCCCAGGGACTAGACCACCAACCAAAGAGTACATATAGGGGGATCCATGGCTCTGGCTACTATGTGGCAGAGGATCACCTTGTTGGACATCAGTGGGAGGAGTGGCTCTTGGCATGAGAGGGTTTGATACCTCAGTGTAGGGAATGCCAGGACGGAAGGCTGAAGTTGGGGAGAGCACCCTCATATTGGCAGCGAGAGCAGTGAGGGGATAGGAGTTTCCAGGGGGAAACCTGGAAAGGGGATAACATTTGAAATTTAAATTTAAAAAAAATCTAATATATATATATATGACAAAAAAGAATTAAACCTTTTTTGTCAAATCCCACAAAGATTCCAGGTCAGTTTTATTCATTGTAGCAAAATACCTGTTAGACCTACAAGAATCTTACACATGCCATTTGGCAAGACTTGACTGATGGAGGAAACCACTTGGGTTTTCTTTTATCAGGAGTAAGAACTGTTGAAGGTTGTCTCTGAAGAAGCCCAGAAAGAGTTGGTAAGAATACACAGCCAGAGGCCATGAGATGTTATGGAGCTGAAGGAGATGGAAGATGAAACCTCAAGAATAGGAAGATGAACGACCAGGGATAGAAAGGCTAAAGAAAGATTCAGAGGATGTGGATTAGGAGAGTCTCCTAGAAGAACATAACAGATTAAGATATACATTGCCTAATAGCAATGAAGGATTTTGGTGGTGGCAGAAAGCACAGCGACGCAGCAGCAGGCAGCAGCAGCAGCAGCCCCACACCAGCACCAGCACCAGCACCAGCACCAGCACCAGCACCACACCAGCACCAGCACCAGCACAGCAGCAAATATGAATGGTAATACTGCTTTTTCCCTTGGCCCTACTCATTGGAATGTTCCCCCCATTCGAAGGGAGGGTCTTCCTCAGTTAATAGTTTCTGTAAATTCTCATATAGACACATTCAGAGGAGTATCTTCTAGTCAATTTCTGATCCCATCAAATTGGTAGCCAAGGCTGAACAGCAAAGCAAAGGTTGAAGCTATAATAGAACAGAAAAGGAATAGTAGAAGAAACAGAGAGGCTGTTATGGAGGGGGATTATAGAGGCATTCAAGAGATGATGTGACACTGAAATGGACTTAGCATATATACTTTAGACCATGATGATCAAAAAGGTAGAGGGTTCAGTACAGGCCCATCCCAAGGTCATATATCTAGCCCTAGCTTCCAAACTGTGCTGGGCCAACAAGATCCCTGACAGTTGGGCCCATTCCTGCTTCTCTATCTCTTGTCAATTTGCCATCATCAGAGCTTTGAAATATCTGACTAGGTCTGAGATCAGCAAGTTTTCCCCTTAGTCAGCAAGTGTTCAGGCCCAGGGTAGGGTCCTGATGGCAGAACACAAGTCAATAATCACGCTTCTCAAGGCTTTCAAGACTTGACTTTGCAAAGAGAGTTTTCTGGATTTCTAGAGTCCTCAATCCAAGCACGCATAAACACACACACACACACCTAAATTCTGAATATATCAAAAGAGTAAATTGGCATTTGTTGTACGTATGCTATATAAAGCTCCTCTGAATTACTGCTATGACATCTTTAACAGAATGAGGATGTGCATAGCTCAGCGGTGGATATAGATCCACATATATTTATATAAGCCAACTTATATAATACAATAAAAAGCACAAAGTTATTGGAACTGGGAACAAATCAATAGTGGACAAGGGTTGGGAGAAGAGAATGAAGGCTATGAGGCTACACAAAGAAATTTCTAGTATGGTAACTCTTCCATGTGGCTTTCAGGTGGTGAGTCTATTCTGTAGGCATTTTTCAAACTGTAAGCTGTTTGTGTAAACATCACTGCATATAGTTTTTCCAAAGACCAGTATTCCCAGAATCTGAGAATGAAATACAGTCCATGAAAATTGACTATGCCACACAACAGATATGTCACGTAGCATTTTAATTATATGCTAGAGGCAAAAAGTAAGCAAACTGTAGTTAATTTGATCTAGATTTCTTAATATCAGAGAAAATAGTTAAATGTAAGTAGAGAAAAGCCCAGAATAAACCCTTGAGTATGGCCAGACTGGCAGTTCCACTTCCAAAGACTTAGTCATGCAAAGATGATTTCCTTGGGTAGAGAACGGCAGGAGATCCTGCCCTCATCTGAAGACTAGGGTGAATATCAGCCAGGCTGAGTCCATCTAACCCTGACAGAGTCAGAGTAAATAAGTATACTATGTATTAGTAGTTTTTGTCCCCAAATCCCACATTAATAATGGAAAAAACATCAGAAATGCTAAAATTTCAGAGACATCTGACTTAGTTAGGGTTTCATATTGCTGTAAGGAGACACCGTGACCACAGAAACTCTTCTAAATGAAAACATTTAATTGGGACTAGCTTACAGTTCAGAGGTTTATTCCATTGTTATCATGGCTGGAAGCATGACAGCATGCAGGCAGAAATGGTGCTGGAAAAGTAGCTGAGAGTACTACATCTGGATCTGCAGGTGATGGGAAGAGAAAGGAGACATACTAGGCCTGACTTGAGCATCTCAGACTTCACAACCCATCCCAAGTGACATACTTCCTTGAAGAAAGTCACACCTACACCTACTCCACACCTTCTAGTAGTGTAAGTTCCTATTTTCATTTAAACTACTACAACATCTTTTGAAATGTGCAGCCAGTTATCTTCAAAACTGGCAATGCCATACACAGCAGGATAAACTGATCAAGTGTCAGAGACAGGGGAGCACTAAGGAGGAATGAATGTGTTATCTGGACTGGATTTGGGAACACAGAAAGGACATCAATCAAAATCAAGAAAAATCTCAGCAGACTCTGTTTAAAGTGGAGTTCATGTCAGTTTTGACCTCTTTACCACCATTATGTAAGGTGCTGGCATCAGGAAGCTGGCTGAAGGGTGACACAAACTGTCTCCATTATGGCTGCTAACTTCTGTTAATTAAAAACCATTGCAAAGCACTGGTGTAGCCTGGCTGGATAGTCTATCACCTCTGTCCACATCTTTTTAGCTAGAATCTAATAACATCAGTAACCTACTACAAGAAAAGGAAGATAAAAGATATGGCTGAATCCTTAACCGTATCTCTACCTTGGTAAACAAATAAGACAGTAGCCAAGAGAAAAGTTCACCAACAACAACTCAAGCAGGGTTTATGGTTTTTTTTTCCAAAATGCAATTGTGCCCAGATTACAAAAACACCAAAGAGACTACCAGGAACCACAACTCCAATGAAAGCTCATCAGAGTCTTTATTCAAGTTTGAAAGCTTGGGCCACAAAACTTCCTGATTCAACAGGATAGGACAAGCTGTCATGAGGTCTAGGGGGAAGAGGTTTTTAAAAGAAAAAACTCACAAGGGAGGGTAGGGTTCAAACTTTGGCATTACATAATTGGGTAAGAGATTTATGGAGAACAGCTGATCATTGACTGCTGCTATGGAAGAGGAGAGATTAGCATCTTTCGAAAGGGTATCTCTTAAGTGCAGAAAAGAATGCAGTAGGATTGGTGACTCCCAGGGCTGAGAGAAAACATTATCTAAAGTAATGTGGTAGGACCTGGTAAGAGACTTATGGCAGCTGCAGTTGGCCAGATGTGTTTCACCCTGGGACCTGGTCCTCAGCTTAAGCTTTTGTTTCTTGCTTAGGTCTCTCAAAATGCCTTAGCTACCCCAAGAGCAGGCAGAAGCACTTGCAGGAATAGAGTTGGGTGTTAAGGGAAGACTGCAGTCATGCTTTGGTTTTAAATCTGTCATTCCATGGACACATACACAATGGGAAGGTTTATAGACGTGGAAACCAATGTCTGAAGAGGTTTGGGTGTTTCACCATACAGCCATTATTTACCAAAGATCAAGTTGTGTGTGTTTTTAGGTTTATAGACTAATAAAAGGAGAGGAAGGTGAGAGGAGGAAAAAAGGAAGAGGAGTGTGAGGAATGGTAGGGAGGTAAAGTGAAGGGAAAGGAAGTGTAGGGAAGAGAAGGGAAGGCAAATGACAGAAAAAGAAAAGAAAAGGAAAGCCTTCTAGGTCTTCCTTATTCATCCTTTCACTGCCTACACTTCTATGTTGACGTCCTAACTCCCAATCTTTGAGCATACGATAATATTTGAAGTGCAGGTTTGTAAAGAGGTACAAAATGGAGCCATTGAAGCATAAGAAATGATATTTGGACACAGACATGCAAAAAAAAAAACAAAACAGCCTAAAACTAGATGAAGATACAAGCCACTCAAACCTTAAAAGAAATCAGCCCTGAAACCATCTTCGTATTAGACTTCTTGGCAATATCCAGAACTAGGAAACTTATTTGGGAGGAGGGGGAAAATTTGAGCCACAGGGTCTTATATTTTATCTCTGCTGTGTTCCAGAGATATTGAGTCCATGGAGGGAAGGAGTGAGCATCAGTTCTCACCTCAGTTTTTTAAGGGAGAACCTTACTTTGGTGAAGCAAGACAATCTCTACTTTGCTCCCTAAATAGAAGGGTTTCCAGTACTCTACTGACCTTATAACCTCCCCAGAGAAGCAAAGTCTTTTAGACTGTGCTACACTTGAGATGGGTTACCAAAACAAACAAACAAAAAATTCAATATTTAGCTCAGTAAAGTGCTTGTTTGGCCAAATGGACCCAATATTTGTGAGAGCCCCTAGGATATAGTCAGTAAGAACATAGAAAGAATGTTCCCGTTGCCACAACCTGGGGACTCATATCCTTTCTTGGGAGATCTTAGCTAAGTGTCCAGGTCTGGGAATTACAGTATGGTGAATTCCTCAGGCTATGATTAAGTGTCCTTGGTGAAGTCAGTAAATTCTCTTGCCTTCTGGATGGGAAGAGTAGTATTTGCTCCTCCCAGGGTTCCTCTGTCTGAGACAGGCTGCAAGCATAAAGAGCTTAGCAGAGCATCAAGTTCACCCTATGTTCCCACCAATAAAGTTGTCAGAACCCTAGGTTTGATTTTCCTTTTGAAAATAACTCACTGATTTGAGCATCAGCCCATCTGGACTCATGGGAAGTTACTATGTCCCATCACTAGACAGCTCAGCTGTGATAGGAAAGGTTTAGTGCCTCATCATACTATGCTAGTTCACAGAGAATATCACATGGTTCCAAACTATGGTTTCAAAAATGGAGCTTTAATGGCTTCTGGGAGATGAACTGTTATCCCCTTTAAAATCTTTATTTCAGAGATGTCTCTTAATTAATTAACAAAACCATGTTGAGAGAGAGAAGATTCTATCCTCTCCTAGACATATTCTGGAAGAAGGCACAGAGAATACTCCCAACAGGTTGGCATGGTCACAATTCTGTATTTCCAGTATGGTTTGCTTTAGTGAATTTTTTATTAATGAATATCTGGGATTGGTGCAAGGGAGGATTGTTCTGTCTACTTTGGATCTTAATTTAGGACTAATTAAATAAATTTTGCATATAACCCTGAGATGGACTTGAATACAATTCCCACCAGTGGAAACAAACAAACAAACAAACAAACATAAACAGTGGTTCAGAATGGTCTGAAAAGCTACTAAAGATACCTGATAGAGGTCCTGGGCAGATCTCTGGATTCTTGTGACAAAGGAATTTGAATATTGGTCTGTCTTCCAGAAAGTACAGGCCAAAGCACCGCTCATAAGCACCTTAAGCACCATGCCAATATGCCATGATCTGAAAGGTTCCCAATGCCCTGGAGCTCACTTTTTTTAGTTGTGAATAATATTGTAATACAGAACTTTTACTTAAATGAAGTAATTTATTTAGTACACAGGGATTGTTCAATGAATATATATGAATTTTTAATGTTTTTATTGCTTTACCAGAACTAAGTTACATGAATCCAATTGTAAAAACAATGTTATCATAAGTTGTTCTATTTATAAGTTGTTTATTTTATGTGTGGTTGTGTTTGTGTGTGTGTTTGTTCAAAAGTGCGTGCATTTGTGTGTGAATGCAGGTCACATGCACATGTGAAATCAGAGAACAACCTCAAGAATTTGGTGTTCAACTTCCATCTGTTTTCCAATTGCCAAGGCTACCTGGCCCAGTAGCTTCCCAAGAGTCTCTTTTTTTCATGTCTCATTCTGAGCTGGGGCTACAGAAGCTTTGGATATATGACCTGCTCTGTTTTTACATCAGTCTGAGAGATGAAAATTCAAGTCTTTAGGCTTGTGTATCATGTCTTTACCCACTGAGACATTATTCCAACTCCATTACTTTTGTTTTAAAAAGTAATTGAGACTTTTTTTAACAATAGAGTCTCAAGTAGTCCAGGCTGGCCTCAAATTTGATATACAAATAAGGTTGACTCCAAACTCCTGATTCTCCTCCTTCTACCTTCCAAGTGCCAGGATTATCTGTTTGTACCATCATGCAAACCTGTATTCAAGGCTTAAATAAATTCAATAGCATTCTCTAGTCTCAAATCTAGTAAGTACAGACAAGAGGCAGGCTTTAATCTCAGATCATTTAATTGCAAAGTCTCAAAAATTAATTACTACATTACCATGACCTGCATCAGAAATAAGGTTGACTGAATTCATTGATCATGAAGCCATTACTCTGCCTCCAGCAGCTCTCATACCAATGGAGAGTCAGTCATGTATATGAGGAATTAGCCAAACAATGAGAGAGTTAGAGGAGTGGAGTCACAGACAAAGTGCCACAATATGCAGAAAACAGGAGAATTCATCAGCTTGATGGAATCAGAGAGGCCACATGAAAGCACCATCACTGAAGAGCTAGTTAGGAGACTACAGAACTAAGATCTAGTTAGGAGGCTAAGAAGCTAGTTAGAAGGCTGATGATGTAGTTAGGAGTCTAAAGTGCCAGTTACAATGCTAAGGAGGTAGCTAGTAGCCAAGGAGCTGGTTAGGAGGCTGGGGAGGTAGGTAAGAGGCTGAAGAACTATCCTAGCAAAGAAGAAAAGGAAACATTGGACAATAATCCAGAAAGGAGAGTTCTAATCATGAAGTGGCATACTTTGCCTGAGTCACAACAGGAGCTTGAATAGGAGACCAGAGAGGGTTTTTGATAGAAGGATTCATCAGCCTAGTGACATGTTAGAAATGACAAGAAGCTTTATTCCATAGAAACCAAGTGGTAGCTGATGCAGGAGAATAAACTTAGCAGATCATTTTCTTTTAAGATTTTTTAAAATTTTATATGCAAGAGTGTTTTGCCTATACACATGTCTATGTATCACATGAATGCCTGATGGCCATGGAGGACAGAAGCAGTCATGGGATCTTCTGGAACTGAGACTACAGATAGTTGTAATCAGTCATATTGGTGCTGGGAGTTGAGCCTGAGTCCTCTGGAAGAGTAAGCAGTGCTCTTAACCACTTAACCATCTCTTCAGCACCCACAAAACTGTTTTCTAGGAATCGTCCATCAATGAGGTGAAGTGAACATGGTTTGTAATAAGATATAAAATATTTTGAATGTTAGAGTGGGAATTGGTATGTGACTAATTAGGCCTTCTGTATAAGAAACCTGTAGTTTGAATAGTAGGCAGGTGTATTAGGTACTTTTCTTTTGCTGTGATAAAATACCATGATCAATGTACCTATAGAAAAAAAAAGCTTATTTGAAGCTTATGTCAGAGGGTTGGGATCCATAATGTCAGGGACAGCAGGTAACACATTTGACAGCTGGATCAGCAGCTGAGATCTCACATTTAGAAATGCAAATAGGAAGCGGAAAGAGCATACTGGAAATTTTATATGGGTTTAGAATCCTCAAAAGCCCCTGGTAACATACTTCTTCCAGCAAGACCATACCCCCTAAACTTTCTTGACAGATCTACCAACTATGGAACAGTCTTGGCTCAGTTGCCCAAGATTGATGAAAGACAACTCATTCAAACCACTATAACAGGATGAGTCCAGTTAGAACACAAAGTTGAAGTTCAAGTCCAGCCTAGGCTACATGAGACCTTGTGTCAAAAATTCAAATATGGGAGACTATGGAAATATCCTAGTCAGTGAAGTACTTGCTTTGTTAACATCAGGATATGAGTTTAGTTTCCAGATCTCATGTGAAAAATCTAGGTATTAGTAGCATGTGTTTATAACCCCACCACTGGGAAGACACATGGGTCCCTGGGACTCCCTGGCTAGCCAATCAAGCCAAATCAGAAATTCCAGGTCTCAGTGAAAAGCCTTTTCTAGACATCAAGATTGTAAAATCATGAGAAATGATATCTGAAGTTGACCTCTGGCTTCTATTTGCACGCACACAGACATAAACACACATATAGACACACATATGCAAGAGAAGCATGAGTAATTGTGTCTGGTAGGGGTCTGTTGCTGAAAGAATATTTGCTCAGCATATGCAAAGCCTTGAGTGCCATCTCCAATACCACAATTAAATAAATTGAAAATGAGTGACAGAAAGAACTCCAAGGTAAGTAGATCCCTTTGCCTGAATGGGTCTGTATACATTCTGACATTCAGAAGAACACTGTTAGTTACAAATAACATCATAGCTGAAGGGCATGATGATAAATGTCTTCTTATGGCTCTGACCTAAAGCAGCACAGATTATATGCATATGAAGTATAGTAAACACAAGAAAGTCCCACAATATCATAGGAGAGACCTTGATCAATGGACAATCTCCTTTATTTGGACAAGCACATATGATGAGAACTTAGATCCCCAGTAATCAGCTTGTAAGGCTGTACATTTCTAGTGTAGCACTATTACCTAGTACATGGGAGTTAGTAAGGTACAGCTAAGAAATAGCAGCATTTTGTGGGGCGGTAGGCTGTGGGAAGCAGCTGGGTGCCTGGTTGAGCAAGCCTTGAACCCCGGACCTTTACCAGGACGGCAGGTGTTTGGCGCTGTCCCCAGGCCCTGGTTCTTTTCATTCAGCTTCGGCCCTCCACAGCCTCTCCCAAAGAGAGGTCTATGACTATCAGTCACGAGGAACAGTGCCTCAGGCCCTCCCACATGTAGATGAGGTATCTCTAAGCTCTCCGACCAAGCCAATAGGCATTATCTGCCAGACCCTAACCCACATGCAGATGAGGTCTCTCCAAGCTCTCTGACCAAGCCAATAAGCGTTATCTGCTGTCAGACCCTAACCCACCCTGAAACTGTATATAAAGACTCTATTCGGGAGAAGTAAAAAGGTGTGTTCGAGAATCATCTTGGTGTCCGGGAGTTTTTGTCTCCAGAGCTGTAACACTTGGGGAGAGATCCGCTCTCCCGGAACCTTCCTGGGGCACCAAGCTGCTTCCTTGCCTGCTAGCCGGCTTCTATCGGCCCAGCCCGGGCGGCTCAGCGTGGAGAGATAGGTGCAGCACCTGGGAGTGACCGAGCTGTGACAGCGGAGACTCGAGCAGAGGCAGCAGCGGAGGCAGGCAATCTCTCCTCCCTGCTTGCACTCACACCCTTTTGGCCCAGACCTCTCACACCAGGCTGGGCTGAAGACCAACAGACAGCGGAGACGTGGGTAGAGGACCCTCCCTGCTCTCACTCTGTCCTCAGCCGGGAGATCATCGTGGGACACCCTCCAGAACCGTTCCCCCACAGCATTTGCTTTTTTTTTTAAAAACAAAAAGGATGATGCTGATATTACAGATCAAAGCTGGTGATGTGAGCACCAATGTCAAGGCATTTTGTGTCAACATTAGGTAAGATAACTAGCTTGCCCAGGAGGTTCAGAATGTGAAATATTTTAGATGTTAAACTTTTCTGGATTTGGGGATATTTGAATATGCATATTGTTATATCTAGAGATGATGGATGCTAGACATGTTTCATCTATATATTATACATGTAGCCCAAAGGCAATTTTCTGTAATGTTTCAAATAACCCCGTTCACAAAACAAAGTTTCATGATGTAGAGGTTTCCATTGTTACTCTGTGTATAAGGCTTAAAAAGCTTTGGAACTTGTGGCTTAAAGTTTTTCAAGTTAGATATTCTCAACTTCTAATAACATAAAGCATTCCTGTGGCCTTAAGGAATACTTGGAGAGATCCAATTCTGGATCCTCTCATTGACTCCAAATAATATGAATGATCTTGGGTTTGTTACTACATCTTCCTCCTGCCTCCATGGTCTCTTTACCTGATGGATGTGGATAATAATGCTTTCCACCTAAGATTAGTGAATACCTGAGTGGCTGTTATAAAATGCCCATGTGAGCCCAAGCCTGGCCCTTTGGCTGGGGCAGACACCAAGCTGGTCTGCTCCCTTGGAAATACATAATCCTGAGCCGTCATAGAGGAGCCACTGCACTCAGAGCAGAGGGTAAGAAACCTCGCCCACTACCCCACAACCCAGAGTTACAACTGGGAGCCAGGGTTGCTTAGGAACCATCAGGCACCCAAACCCCACCCCTCCAGAATACCACTTCCCTTCTGCCCTGAGCCTGGTCCTTTTGGCTGGGGCAAACACATAGCTGGTCTGCTCCTGTGGAGACACCTTATCCTGAGCCATCCTAGAGGAACCACTGCACTCAGAGCAGCAGGAATTCAGGATCCCAGAGGTGGTCTAAGGAGTTCTTCCACCCAGGAGCTTAGGATCACAAGATCACATAGACATCTGGACTCTGAGGAATTCTGACACAAGTAAGATAACTGGAAACACAGAGTCTAGTCAGACACAGTGAGCACAGGTAACACTAGAGACAACCAGATGGCAAAAGGCAAATGCAAGAACACAAGCAACAGAAACCAAAGTTACAAGGCATCAACAGAAACCAGTTCTCCCACCATAGCAAGCCCTGGAAACCCCACCACACAGGAAAAGCAGGATTCAGAATCAAAAATCACTTCTCATGATGATGATAGAGGATTTTAAGAAGGACATAAGTAACTCCCTTAAAGAAGTACAAGAGAACACAGGTAAACAGGTAGAAGTCCTTAAAGAGGAAACACGAAAATGCCTTAAAGAATTGCAAGAAAACACAACCAAACAGGTGAAGAAATTGAACAAAATCATCCAGTATCTAAAAATGGAAATAGAAACAATAAAGAAATCTCAAAGGGAGACTACCCTGAAGATAGAAATCATAGGAAAGAGATCAGGAGTCATAGATGCAAGCATAACCAACAGAATACAACAAATAGAAGAGAGAATCTCAGGTGCAGAAGATACCATAGAAAACATTGAAACAACTGTCAAAGAAAATGTAAAATGCAAAAAGCTCCTAACCCAAAACATCCAGGAAAGCCAAGACAGAATGAGAAGACCAAACCTAAGGATAATAGGTATAGATGAGAGTGAAGATTCCCAAATTAAAGGGCCAGTAAATATCTTCAACAAAATTATAGAGGAAAACTTCCCTAACCTAAAGAACAAAATGCCCATAAACATACAAGAAGCCTACAGAATACCAAATAGACTAGACCAGAAAAGAAATACCTCCTGTCACATAATAATCAAAATATCAAATGCAAGAAAAAAGAAAACATGCTAAAAGCAGTAAGGGAAAAAGGTAACATATAAAAGCGGACCTATAAGAATTACACCAGACTTCTCACCAGAGACTATAATAGCTAGAAGATCCTGGACTGATATCACACAGACCTTAAGGGAACACAAATGTTAGCCCAGACTACTATACACAGCAAAACTCTCAATCAATATAGATGGAAAAAAACAAGATATTCCATGACAAAACCAAATTTACAAAATACTTTCCCACAAATCCAGCACTTCAAAGGATAATTGATGGAAAACTCCAAAAGAAGGAGGGAAACTACAACCTAGAAAAAACAAGGAAGTAATTTTCCAACAACCCCAAAAGAAAATAGCTACACAAACATAATTCCACCTCTAATAACAAAAATAATAGGAAGAAACAATCATTTTTCCTTAATATCTCTTAACATCAATGGACTCAATTCTCCAATAAAAAGATGTAGACTATCAGACTGGATATACAAACAGGACCCAGAATTTTGCTGCATACAGGAAATGCACCTCAGTGACAAAGACAGACACTACCTCAGAGTAAAAGGATGGAAAACAATGTTCCAAGCAAATGGTCCTAAGAAACAAGCTGGAGTAGCCATTCTAATAACAAATAAAATGAACTTTCAACCAAAAGTAAACAAAAAAAGATAAGGAAGGACACTGCATACTCATCAAAGGAAAAATCTACCAAGATGAACTCTCAATTCTGAACATCTATGCTCCAAATGCAAGGGAACCCACATACATAAAAGAAACTTTACTAAAGATCAAAGCACATACTGCACCCCACAAAATAATACTGGGGGATTTTAACATCCTGCTCTCTACAATGGACAGATCATGGAAACAGAAACTAAACAAAGATACAAATAAATTAACAGAAATTATGAACCAAATGGATTTAACAGATATCTATAGAACATTTCATCCTAAAGCAAAAGAATATACCTTTTTCTCAGCACCTCATGGTACCTCCTCCAAAATAGACCACATAATTGGTCACAAAACAAGCCTCAACAGATATAAAAAGATTAAAATAATCCCTTGCATCCTATCAGATCACCACAGACTAAGACTGGTCTTAAATAATGACAAAACCAATGGAAAATCCACATGCATGTGGAAACTGAATAGTGTTCTACTCAATGATGACTTAGTCAAGGAAGAAATAAAGAAATTAAAGACTTTTTAGAATTTAATGAAAATGAGGAAATACCATACCAAAACTTGTGGGACTCCATGAAAGCAGTGCTAAGAGGAAAACTCATAGCTCTAAGTGCCTACAAAAAGAAATTGGAGAGAGCACACACTAGCAACTTGATAGCACACCTGAAAGCTCTAGAACAAAAGGAAGCAAATACACCCAAGAGGAGTAGAAAATAGGAAATAATCAAACTCAGGGCTGAAATCAACCAAGTAGAAACAAAAAGAACTATACAAAATATCAACAACACCAAGAGCTGGTTCTTTAAGAAAATCAACAAGATAGATAAACCCTTAGACAAACTAACAAGAGGGCACAGAGACAGTATCCAAATTAACAAAATCAGAACTGAAGAGGGAGACATAACAACAGAAACTGAGGAAATTCAAAAAATCATCAGACCCTACTACAAAGGCCTATACTCTAAAAAACTGGAAAATCTGGATGAAATGGACAATTTTCTAGACAGATACCAGGTACCAAAGTTAAAACAGGAGCCAAGAAACCACCTAAACAGTCCCATAACCCCTAAGAAATAGCAGCAGTCATTAAAAGTCTCCCCACCAAAAAAAGCCCAGGACCAGATGGTTTTAGTACAGAATTCTATCAGATCTTCAAGGAAAACCTAATACCAATTCTCCTCAAACTATTCCACAAAATAGAAACAGAAGGAACACTACCTAATTCATTCTATGAAGCTACAATCACACTACCTAAACCTCACAAGGACCCAACAAAGAAACAGAATTTCAGACCAATCTTCCTTATGAATATCGATGCAAAAATACTTAATAAAATTCTAGCAAACTGAATCCAAGAACACATCAAAACAATCATCCATCATGATCAAGTGGGCTTTATCCCAAGAATGCAGGGATGGTTCAATATTCAGAAATCCATCATGTAATCCACTATATAAAAAAACTTAATGAAAAAAACCACAGGATCATCTCACTAGATGCTGAGAAAGCATTGAAAAATTCAACATCCCTTCATGGTGAAAGTCTTGGAAAGATCAGGAATTCAAGGCCCATACCTAAACATAGTAAAAGCAGTATACAGCAAACCAGTAGCCAACCTCAAACTAAATGGAGAGAAACTTGGAGCAATCCCACTAAGATCAGGGACTAGACAAGGATGCCCACTTCTCTCCCTACCTATTCAATATAGTACTGGAAGTCCTAGCCAGAGCAATTAGACAATAAAAAGAAGTCAAAGGAATACAAATAAGAAAGGAAGAAGTCAAAATATCACTATTTGCAGATGATATGATAGTATACTTAAGTGACCCCAGGACTTCCACCAGAGAACTCCTAAATCTGATAAACAACTTCAGCAAAGTACCTGGATTTAAAATTAACTCAAAGAAACCAGTAGCCTTCCTCTACTCAAAGGATAAAAAGACTAAGATAGAAATGAGGGAAATGACACCCTTTACAATAGTCACAAATAATATAAAATACCTTGGTGTGAATCTAACCAAGCAAGTGGAAGATCTGTATGAGAAGAACTTCAAGTCTCTGAAGAAAAAATATCAAAGAGGATCTCAGAAGTGGGAAAGATTCCCAATGCTTATGGACTGGCAGGATTAATATAGTAAAAATGGCCATCTTGACAAAAGCAATCTACAGATTCAAAATGCAATCCCCATCAAAATTCTAAATCAATTCTTCATAGAGTTAGAAAGAGCAATTTGCAAATTCATTTGGAATAACAAAAACCCAGGATAGCAAGAACTATTCTCAACAATAAAAGAACTTTTGGGGAATTATCATCCCTGACCTCAAGCTGTACTACAGAGCAATAGTGATAAAAACTGCATGATATTGGTACAGAGACATGCAGGATGGTCAGTGGAATAGAGTTGAAGACCCAGAAATGAACCCACACACCTATGGTTATTTGATCTTTGCAAAGGAGCTAAAACCATCCAGTGGAACAAGGACAGCATTTTCAACAAATGGTGCTATTTCAACTGGAAGACAACATGTAGAATGCAAATCGATCCATTCTTGTCTCCTTGTACAAAGCTCTAGTCCAAGTGAATATGACCTTCACATAAAACCAGACACACTGAAACTAATAGAAGTGAAGTTGGGGAAGACCCTCGAATACCTAGGCACAGGGGAAAAATTCCTGAACAGAACACCAATGGTTTATGCTATAAGATCAAGAATTGACAAATGGGACCTCATAAAATTGCAAAGGTTCTGTAAGGCAAAGGACACTGTCAATAGGACAAAGCTGCAATCAACAGACTGAGAAAAGATCTTCACCAACCCTACATCTGATAGAGGGCTAATATTCAAGGTATACAAAGAACTCAAGAAATTAGACCCTAGACAACCAAATAACCCTATTAAAAAATGGGGTATAGAACTAAACAAAGAAGTCTCAACTGAGTAAATGTGAATGGCTGAGAAGCACCTAAAGAAATGTTCAGCATCCTTGGTCATCAGGGAAATGCAAATCAAAACAACCTTGAGATTCCACCTCACACCAGTCAGAATGGCTAAGATCAAAAACTCAGGTGATAGTAGATGCTGGTGAGGATGTGGAGAAAGAGGAACACTCCTCTATTGTTGGTGGGATTGCAAGATGTTGCAACCACTCTGGAAAACAGTCTGGCAGTTCCTCAGAAAATTGGACATATTATTTCCTGAGGACTCAGCTATACCACTCCTGGGCATATACCCAGAACATGCTCTAACATATAACAAGGACATGTGCTGCACTATTTTCATAGCAACTTTATTTATAATAACCAGAAGCTGGAACAAACCCAAATGTCCTTCAACAGAGGAATCGATAAAAAAAATGTGGTACATTTATACAATGGAATATTACTCAGCTAATAAAAACAGTGAATTTGAGAAATGCTTAGGTAAATGGATGGAACTAGAAAATATCCTGCCAGGCGGTGGTGGCGCACGCCTTTAATCCCAGCGCTTGGGAGGCAGAGGCAGGCAGATTTCTGAATTCGAGGCCAGCCTGGTCTACAGAGTGAGTTCCAGGAGAGCCAGGGCTATACAGAGAAACCCTGTCTCGAAAAACCAAAAAAAAAAAAAACCAAAAAAAAAAAAAAAAAAAAAGAAAATATCATCCTGAGTGAGGTAACCCAATCACAAAAGAACACTCATGGTATTCACTCACTGATTATTGGATTTTAGCCCAGAAGCTTGAAATATCCAAGATTCAACTCACAGACCACATAAAGTTCATGAAGAATGAAGACCAAGTGGGGGTCTTTGGTCCTTCTTAGAAGGAGTAACAAAATACTCAAGGGAGCAAATATGGATACAAAATGCAGGACAGAAGCTGAAGAAGGGACTAATACAGACTCTTCCACCTGGGTATCCATTCCACATGCAGTCACCAAAGGTAGAGGTTGATGTGGATGTCAGGAGGTGGATGCTGATAAGAGCCTGACATAGTTGTCTCCTTAGAGGTCTGCAAGAGTCTGACATATTCAGAGGCAGATGCCTACAGCTAACCATTGAACTGATCACGGGGTTCCCAATGGAGGAGTTAGAGTGAAGACTGTAGGAGTTGAAAGGATTAGTGACCCCATGAGGAGAGCAACAATACCAACCAACCAGAGCCCCAGGGTCTAAACCACCAGCCTGGGAGCACTTAGGGAGGGACCCATAGCTTCAGTTATATATGCAAGGGAGGATGGTCCTGTCAGGTATAGGTGGGAGAGGAGATCCTTGGTCCCATGAAGGCTGGATGCTGTGTGTGGGGGAATTCAAGGGTGGGGAGGTGAGGTGGGGGAGTAGGTGGGGGCACATCCTCATAGAAGCAGGAGGAGGGGGATGGGATAGAGGGTTCCTGGGAGGGAAGGGGGAATTGGGGTAAGGGGAGAACATCTGAAATGTAAATACAGTATCCAATAAAAAAAACAAAAACAAAAACAAAACAACAAAAAGTATGCCCATATGAGAGAGGCCTGTAATTCAACCATTGAATGCTGGACTCTGTGAAGCAAACCCAATGAACATAGCTCCTTTTCCTGTCTATATTTCTAGCTGGAAAAAGGGTGAGCATACAAAACAGTTAGGCAGCTGGTTATCTGATTATCTACAGCTCTACAATGAAGCGTCTTAAAGCTTAGTGCCTTAAAAATATATACACATTTATTCTGCTCATGGAGCTGTCATTTTTTTTTCTAAATAGGGACTGCTCGCTCTGTAATAATAAGCATTTGTCAGAACAGCTCAAAGGTTGAGGGCTAAACCCATATTTTTAAGAATATTTGTATTAATTTGGGGGGATTTTATAGATAATATTTTGATTATATTCATTCTCCCTCCCCAAACCTTTATAGAATTGACCCCAACCTCTCATATACATCCAACTTTGTGTCTTTTTTTTTCTTTTAACTCACTGAGTCCAATTGGGTTTGCCCATATAACTTGAGTGTTCAGCCATATACTACGGTATGGTAAATCTAGCAAGGGGTCACGCCCGTGAAGAAACTAATTTCCATTCCTCCAAAGCTATCAATCACTAATCTCTCCTCAGTCAGCAGTGAGACATTGTACCTACTTCCTCCCTGCTTGTTTCAGATTTTTTTAGTTTGAACTTGCACAGGCCACAAAACTTGTAAGTTTGCATGTGCAATTTCCTTCACTAATGTATCCAGAAAGCAGTTTCCTTGTAATCCTCACTGTCTGTGTCTCTACAGTCTTTCTATCCTTCTCTCATGGTGATCCTTGAGTCTTCTCAGAAGGTGATGTCATGGTGATGCTCCAATTATGGCCAAGCAGTTTTCTTATTCTCTGTGCCTTGCCCAACTGGAGGGCTCTATGTTAATCACTGGCCACTATGAGAACAGGCTTCTCTGATGAGGTTTGAGAGATATGTCAATAAATACAAAGATGAGTCATTAGGACTCACTTTAATTCTCTTTCCATTTAGTCAACTAATAGTCGGTTCTCCTCTAGACCCTGCCTAACAACAAGTTCTTGGCCTTGATAATGATGCTAAACAAGGGTTCCACTTTTTTGAAGGATCCCTAAATCCAATATGAAAGTGGTTGGTTGTTGTGGATAGCCTCAGCCTTGTATTTTGATCCTAGTTCCACCCTTCTGGGAGGGGCTGCAAAGTATGATTGAATCTGTACACAGGTGACGTCTTGTAAACCTTCTGTCCAATTAAAACCTGTAAAATAAAGGCTAGAGCCAGAGATTGGGCAGTAGAAGGAGAGGTGGAGAAAAAGACTTAGGGGAGGAGAGAGTGAGAGGAATTCTATATAAAGAGAGGCAGAAGCAGAGGCAGAGGGAGTCAAGGCAGGCAGAAGGAAGCCGGTGTTGGAAGGAAGCCGACAACAACGACGGAGGAGCTCGAAGGACAAGCACGCAGCCTGGGATAATCGCAAGTTTATAAGGGATCTCATAGCTGGGAATTAGAGTAGTGTAGCAGTAAACCTGCCCAATCTAGGTGTGCTATTTATACCATAATTACTGAGTTGTGTCTTCCTTTACTGGTCTCCTTCAGTCGGAGATCCTACAGCGACAAATTTGGGGCTTAAATAATCACTTCTACTACAGTTGGTTACTCCCAGGACATGTGTGACACAATTTCAAACAAGGGTCATGTCTTGCCAGCTTCAGCTTGCTGTAGCTTTCAGGGTTCACAGATGGGTAAGATTGGAGATTGGTTTTTCTACTTCAGTTACATGCACAGAGCCTTTTAGTACCATGAAAGCTAACTGGTGTGGTTGAAACTTCAGGTAAGAAACAGCTTGATTTCCATGATTTCTATGACTCAAGTACATGCTATCGTCATAAATACAATTTTATAATCAAGATCCAGAAGGTAATTAAGAGTAAAGAAAATACCCTGTAACATTTGGGGGTCTATGGGCCCTCACTGGCCAGCAAGTGCAAAAGAAGTAACACATCCTTAATGTTTTTATTTAACTTGGCCCATTATAGGGTAATTCCATTTGAATTCTTTTCATTTATGTATAGGCTTATACTTTAAGAAGCCTTCTGCAATAACACATTCCTTAATAATAAGTTGCTAGTGATATGTCATACAGATTGTACAAAACATGAACAGATTACAATCCTATGACTAAGCCTCCTGATTGATACTAATGAAATTTAAATATAGAGAACTAATGAAATGAAGAGCTGACTTTATGAAAAGATGAACGAACTTGGAAAAATTAACCAAAAGAGAGAAAATCCAAATTAATAAAATTAAAGATTAGAAGGGAGGGAACCAAAGCCAGAGAATTATAAGTGCATACTTTAAAAACCAGTATATGGGAGTGTTGGGAAGAAAAACTGGAGGAGAAAACCATTGTAATAAAATCACAATTTCAAAAAAAAAAATCTATATTCCATCTACTTCCTATTACTGCAATGAGAAGGGCATCAGTCTCATATAGCTTGTCAAACAGGAAAATTTAAAGGAAATGGATGCATTTCTATGTGTCTATGACCAACCAAAGTCAAATCAAGTGATAAATAACTAAAATAGATTTATAGCCGACAATTAGATAGAAGTAGTATTTTTAAATCTCCCAACTGAAAAAAGCTCAGAGTCAAATGGATTCAGCACAGAATTCTGTCAGACTTTCAAAGAAGAACTAACATTAATAAGAATACTCCTTAAATTATTCTGTAAAATAGAAAATGATAGAAAGTTTTGAAATTCATTTTACAACCAGTATTATTCTGATACCAAAACCAAACAAAGACTCAACAACAACAAATAAGACAACTAAGGGCCAAGGTCTCTAAGGAACATAGTACAAAATACTCACTAAAATATTTTCAAAACAACTTCGAAATCACATAGTAGATCATCTACAATATTGGCATTGTCCTAAAACTACAAGGATAGTTCAACATAGAAAGAACCATAAATGTAACCCACCATATAAATAGACTCAGGACAAAAAAAACACAAGATCATCTCAGTAGACAACTTAGATCAACTTTTAGAAGGAAAGGGTTTAATGATTTATAAGCCAAGGCAGGAACCTGGAAGCTGTAACTGAAGCAGAGACCTCGGAGGAAGTCCACTTACAGGCTTTCTCCCTTTGACTTGCTCAGCTATTTTTCATATACGGCCCAAGCCTTCCTGCCTAGGGATGTCATTTTTGGCTGGAACCTCCTAAATCAATTACCAATTTAAAAACTGCCTTACAGCCACAGCTTCATGCCAATCTGATTGAAGAAATTCATCACTTGAGGTTCTTTCTTTCCAGATGTGTGCAACCAAGATTAACCATCACAGACGAGTTGTTTGGTAGAGCCAAAGTCCAGAAAGGGAACATAGCCAACCAATGCCAAATTATTAGGAAAATGGTTCAGGAAAACACATCACAAACTGTAGGAGGAGCTAAGGTGGGAGGAGTAAGGAGAGGAAGAGGAGGAGGAAGAGGAGGAGCTAGAGGGAGCAGAGATGTAGGAGAATGAAGAGCTATGCAGGTATGGAGAGCAATCCTGGGTAACAGCTTATATTCAGGTTAACTAATTGGGAAACACCTCTAATTGTATGGACATATTGTCATTGAGCATTACCAAACATATAAGGCCTTTGATTAATTTTTAAGCATTAGAGTCTCATTTTCCTACGGGGCCTTCATGGATGGCAGGATGGTCTGGTAGCAGCCCAGCCTTTAGTAGACAGCGTGGAAGATTGGCAGAGCCATCTCCCACACTGGCGTCTCATGGGTGTCAGGGCCGTTGTCTCTGACTGCCTGAGCAGACGGCCTGAGCTGAGTAGTGGCATTACACTGCCTCCACTCATGGTCACCAGCCTAGGCTAGTTGGGAACATGGCAGATGATTAAGAAAAGCCAGAATGGATGCAGCCATTTTAAGTATCTCCCACAACACCAAACTTCCTCTTCTCCTGCTGTTCTGTCTCCTTCTAGACATCTCCAATATGAAAGCATAAAGAAAGGTGACTTGTCAATGCTAACTGACAGAACACATATGATAGAGGAGTGTTGGGAATGACAAACGAGCATTTGCTCTGCACCTCAAAGGACAGCTGGTCCTGCTCCTTTCTGACCTGTGCATAGCTCTCCTCAGTTGATGGCTTTTGGCATGGATGCAGGTGGAGAAAGACTCATCCTCCCTGGGGAAATGACCAGTAGGAATTTGACCATGTTTCAGTGAGTATATAGAAAATACAAAGTGAACTTCCTTTTTCCTTGTTCAAGGAAGGGGCAGACATGAGAAGACTGGCAGTCCAATTAGGGTACAAAATGTGAGATTCTCAAATAATCAATTAAAAATAAAATAAAAATAAAAGTGATATATGATATAAAATGTACCTTGAAGAATCTGGTTTCATCCAAATGACCAGCCATCTGCATCTGCCTTCTAAAAAACAAACAAACAAAACAAAAAAACTATGACTATCTCATCTTTCAATATGTTGTTTGACTCTGCTAGGTAGAGACACCCATCTACTGCCTCTTTTTGGTCCCAAAAAGAAGGAAAGGGAGATATAGAACCAGGCCTTTCTTCTGGAGACATTATTTCAAACAGAAATGTGGACAGCCAAAGGCACTCTTCATTCCATCACTGGGAGGTCAGAATGTGTAAAAATAACAGGGCATAGTTATATAAGTGGCATAGAGGACAGATAGAGATTTTATTCTGCATTAAATTAGCACCATAATCCATCAGTTTTAGACACATCAAAGAAAGAAATACAAAATACAAGACATTTAATTGGATTTCTGTATTTCCCACATTCACAAATATTACAAAAAGATCTAAGTTGTGCAGGAGCATCTCAATCTTACTCTGCCCAGATCCTACCAGAACCTGACATTCTACAGGGCAACTTTTCAAATAAACAGCCAGGAATGGACAAGAGGCAAATGTACTGTGTGAACAACAATAATTCTTTTTCTATCTTTTTACTTATTGACATGTGCTTCCTGCAATCTCTTATCTTAACATGAGGGAGATGAGGGAGCTCAAAAGGCAATCCATTGACATAGGGAGGAGGGTAGCACTAAGAATGCCCAAGAGATCTGTGTTCGTACTATCCTAAACATTCCCAATCTCATCTGAGAATGCCAACTGGTGGTTGGCCATCTAAGGAAACCCACCCAGACCTTCATAGAAGATTGGCTATGTCCTCTTTGTGTGACTACTCTTAATACAATCTATAGTATTTCTTCATGCATCTGTTTTTTCTTCTAGCTTACCAAAGGTCAGACAGCTCCTCATGGTGTAGGCCATACATTTCTATCTCTATAAATATCATCAGCTAGCTTCCTCATTTTAAAATCTTTATATATGTGATCATATGTATGGGTGTCAGAGGGGCATGCGCTGTAATGCACGTGTGTAGGTCAGAGGACAACCTTGGGTGTGGGTCCTCATCTTCCACTAAACCATTTCCCATTATAGTACCTAACTTCTTAAGCAGTGGGTAAAGAGTAGAGTGATGTAAAGCAGTCAATCTGCCAACTATTGAATGATATAGATTGAAAGAACTGCAGTGATAATCTAAGCATTAGTTATTCTCCCACTTTTTTAGGGAAGGGGTTTCACTCTATAGCCCAAGATGGCCTGGAATTCCATGTGTAGCCCAGGCTAGCATGTACTCATAACTGTTAGCATTCTGTCTAAACTCTACCCCACAGTTACCTGGCAATAGCCAGGTATGCTCTTCCCCACAGTTACATGGCACAGCCAGGTAGGCCTGACCAACTATAAAAGGGACTTCTTGCCCCCTCCTCTCTCCCTTGCTCTCTTGCTCTCTTGATCTCTTTCTCTTGCCCACTTGGATTCTTCCCTTCCTTCCCTCTCTCCCATTCCCTTCCTCCCCCCTCCACGTGCTCATGGCCAGACTCTACCTTTCTACTCTCTCCCTATCTCTGCCTTTCTCTGCCTCTACTACCTTCTTAACTCCCCTCCCATGCCCTGAATAAACTTTATTCTAATACTATACCATTTGTGGCTGGCCTGTCAGGGGAAAGAGATGCCTCGGCATGGGCCCACTGAGACATCCTCTTTCCCCATACCTCACCACACCCCTATAGAACATATTCTATATCTCTTTATCTTTTTTATAAACACATCAATAACTATCTTCTTATTTTAGGCTCCTAGTTGCAGGGACTACATGCATGAGCCACTAAGCCTGGATTTTCTCCTTACTTATAATGCTGAAATATGTGTGATAGTGTTGTGTAATCATGCCAACCAAAAAAAAGCACTGTACTTGTCTATGTACCAAACAATATGGCAGTCAAAACTCATGGCCTCCTAGACAGACTAGTATAAATGGATCAAATTTCTGCAAGAAAGTCAGAAACTGAGTGGGGAAAAAAAAGTACCTCCTCCATTCAGATCTCAGCTCCATCTGAGGGTAACTAAATAATTTTGCTCACTTTGGTTACTATACCTAACCAATTATACTTTGCCAAATGGGTTCAATAATGAACTGACTACTTTGTAAAGTGGATTGAAAATTGGATGAAATATAAGCTTTTGGAACAATACCTGGCATATAGCAAGACCTACATTCCATTGGATTCTTGTTAATAAGCATTGAGATTTTTATGATTAATGCTAATACTTATACTTAAATATTGCTCAAACATTTATAGTCTTTGAGATGAAGTGAATCTTAGTAGCCTTACATTTCAAATGCTTGCTATTCTGCCCTTAATAGATATGCAGCCAACTATAGAAGAAATAGCTGTTTCTTACCTATCCACTGGATGACAAGGTAAGGACTAGATACTTTATACTTGTCATATATATTTTAAGACATCATATCATAGACAACAAGAGCCCTATCCTCCATCTGTTAAAAGCAAATCATAAAGTAAAATTTCCTTCTAGCCACACAATTGGAAACAGTGGACTTTGGATTCTAACCTGGATCACCATAGCCTCAGCCCCTAGAGAACACTGCTATCTGCAGCCTCCCTCTCTGTTCCAATCACCACATGTTAATTGCCTTTTCTATCCAAGCAAAATGTACTCATTTCCTCCTGCTCAGTTACCTAAAGTTACCTTTATTTTATTATTTTTTCATGATGGTATGAATGAACCTGTCCTTATCACAAGAGCTATGGGAGTATGTTTCCTGCCTGTGGACTATGTTTCTCTAAGTAAGTAAATAGTAATTAAGTCATTTAATTGATAAACAGAGACAGCAAGCCACAGTTAGTGTCTTAGATTGTGTTGCCCTAGAAATCAAAAGCTACACCTGAAAATGAGCCCATGATCAGGGTACTCTAGAACAGACAGGTGGCATGGGTATGATCATACTGTCAAGTTGATTGTCCACAGTGGACAGCTGGTCCCTATTCCCCTGGAAACTTTAGAGAAGGTTCAGGGACTTCAGGATGGATCACCAATGTTTGTTCTCCACCTAATACCAGATATGGTACAAGGGTTCTCTATATCATGTGATATTAATCTATATCATGTGATAATAATCACTCTGTGCTTTAGTTACCTTCTAAGTACCAGGCAGGTTTTCCACAAGCATCCCAGGGTTGCTGACACAAAGAGGTCTGGGACAGGAAACTTTCCTGGGCAGTCAACATTGCAGTAATGAGGAAGGGCCAGCATGGTGAGCATTACTAAGGACCTTGTTGCAAATGCAAACACCTAGACCTTAACCAGGACTCGTTGGGTTAGACACCCAAGACTCAGATCTCTCTATATTTACAAACCTTTCAAATGATTCTAAGGCAC